>PYXC01001481.1:0-5000 GCA_015244755.2 Tenualosa ilisha
ACAGAGAGGTGAGTGAGAGAAAAAAGACACAGAGAGAGAGAGAGAGACAGAGAGGTGTGTGAGAGAAAGAAAGAGAGAGAGAGACAGAGAGGTGAGTGAGAGAAAGAAAGAAAGAAAGAAAGAGAGAGAGAGACAGAGAGGTGTGTGAAAGAAAGAAAGAGAGAGAGAGAGACAGAGGCAGAGAGGTGAGTGAGAGAAAGAAAGATAGAGAGAGAGAGAGACAGAGAGACAGGGAGGTGAGTAAGAGAAAGAAAGAAAGAGAGAGAGAGAGACAGGGAGGTGAGTGAGAGAAAGAAAGAGAGAGAGAGAGAGACAGAGAGGTGTGTGAGAGAAAGAAAGAGAGAATTTGAATTTTCACAGCGTCTTTTATTACAAAAAGTACAAGAACTACAAATTCTTCAACAAATCTTTACACACAGAAAACGAATTAAAGAAGAATGTGGACTTTGAAAGTTTTTTAAAAAAAAAAGGCAATAAAAAATAAATATATATCTCTATCAGAGATAAGCCTTTTAATCAGGTTGCACATCTTCTAACAGACTATTAAAATGTACTGTATTTTCTCTGAGAAAACATAAAGCACCTTTAAAACACCATATATTCTCAAGGACTCAAAATCCTTCATTTCACTGTAAAAACAAAAATCAATTAAAATTCTAGATCTCACCAAAGTCATGAAGACCAATGAGATGTTTTAACCTGAGTCAAATTCTACTTTGTTTCGTCTGCTCACATATATCGCCATTTGGGCTTGTCCAAGCAACTGAAATAAAAGAATTAACCGCTACTGCCCCATGCAGAATCCTCCATTGTAAATCCCCATATTTCTTAGGTAATGGTGACTTGTGAAAAACTCTCCATTGTGGTTTAACCTGCTCTGTTATTGTAAACTGCACGCCAAGTGTGTCCACCCTTTCATGAAGAAATTTTTTGTTCAGACTCAGGACACACAGTTTGTACAATGCTTTCCAGATGCAAGGTTGTTACCAGGAAAAAGTAAAAGCTCTGACTTAAGTAAAATGCCTGAGGCATCATCTACATTCGCAGACACAATAAAATTAGGAACTGGATCAGCATCATGGGGTACAATCAATCCTGAGCAAAAATCAAATAACACTTTCATTTCGTCTTCTTTAAGCAAACTCTTCCATTTTCCAAGAAGCTGTGATACCAACGTTTGACCTTACTCCCAAATGTTTACCACAGGGTCAATATTCTGAAACAGCGGACCAGCTAGCGTGAGTAAGTCTTTAAGAGTGAGAACTTTAGCCTCACGCAGAACTTCTGTGAGGGCAGGAAAAGACTGTTCATGAGTGAGATCCAAGATGGAGCCATAGACCAAGGGTTCCTGAAGAAACAAAAAAGAAAGTAACATTCAAAGTTCTTCCCAATCTTTACATGACTCCATACCTTAAAAAGATTACGATAAAAAACAGGAAGCTTGTTCAAATCCAGAGATTTAGGATCCATCCAGAACAGTTTCTGTCCAGACCCAGCCCCTCAAAAGTCCGAAGAATAGCACAAGCTACAGCTTTCCAACCACTGTCCACAGTTCCATTAAGTAGCCTCTGAATTAATTGTATGCGAAAAGCTGCTGTCCGACTCTGTAAATGAACCAGCCTGTGCCCCCTTTCGTCTTTAGATAAAAACAGAATACTCTGTGGAATCCAGTGTAGGCTATCCCAAAAGAAATCATCCAAAATTGACTGGATTTTGAAAGTATATTTGCTGGGGATCTATACATGCCAGCCGGTGCCAGAGGATGATGCTACCAGGTTGTTTATTATAAGTACTCTCCCTCTATAGGACAATATGTGGATTAAAAAATTCCATCTCGCAAGACGGCCCTTAACTTTTTCAATAGCACCTTCAAAGTTTTTCTGCATAAAGTCATTGTTTCCAATAAACACCCCCAAGTATTTCAGGCCATCTCTGACCAAGACAAATCCTCAGGTAGTTTGGGTAAACCATTTTTCCAGTTCCCTATCAACAAGGCCACACTCTTTCTCCAGTTAACTTCAGCAGAGGACAGAGTTCTAAAATCATTAAAAAGTCCCAACATGGTGTCTACATCCCTCTGGCTCTTTACAAGAATAGCCACATCATCGGCATAGGCTGATAGTTCAAAAGTAAAATTACAATTTTCAAACATAACACCTTCAACTTCACTTCTCAGCTTAACCAAAAGTGGCTCTATCACCAAGGAATATAACATACCAGACAGGGGGCAGCCTTGTCTAATACCTCTGAGAATCCTGAACGGAGCACACAAGTCACCATTAACCTTTAGTAAACTTTCAATGTCACGATATAAGACTTTATGCTTTTAATAAATGTAGGATTAAAACCAAATGCTGCCAAGAAAATCCATAAATAATTGTGTTCAACTCTATCAAAAGCTTTCTCTTGATCAATTGAGAAAAGGCCAAAATCTAAATTCATATGGTTTCCAATGTCTACAACATCTCTAATAAAACAAATGTTGTCATGAATTAACCTACCTGGCACACAGTAGTCTGGTCAGGATGGATGACCTCTTCTATTACTTTGCTAAGCCTATTGGCTAGAACTTTAGAGAGCAAACGGTATTCTATGCAAAGGACAGAGACAGGTCTCCATGATCTTATGTCACTTAGATCTCCCTTTTTCGGCAACAGCAATACAACAGCTCTACGACAACTGTGTGGCAGCCACCCACTGGCTAAACTGTCACTCAGTACCTCCAGCAAGTCTGCACCCATTTCAGGCCAGAAAGCTTTGAAGAACTCGACGGTAGACCATCAATCCCCTGTGCCTTGCCACACTCCATGCTTTGGAGGGCTGTAGACAATTCACCCTTCCAAGGACTGTATTTGCTGTGCTAGAAATCTGGGGTAGACTCTTCAGAAAGACATTTTCAGGGGCCTGCTCATAAGAGATCTCACTCTTGTATAAGTCCTCAAAGTAACACCGTGCTCGCTTGCCAATGTCTTCATGGCCAGATAAGAGTGTGCCATCTTCTGAGCGCAAGCTTGTATTAGTCTTCTCTGACCATTTTTCTTTTCCAACTTATAGAAGAATTTAGTGGGTGCATCCATAAGTTCAATTGATTGAAAACGTGCCCTGACCAGAGCTCCATGAGCCTTGACCCACAGCAACTCAGACCGTGAGTTCCTTTTTTCCTTTAATTTGTCTATTAGATTGCCAGTAGTGTCTGATAACACTTGAAGATTCAGTATCTCATTCTCTAGAATTTTCATTCGTTTGGAGATGTCTCTCGTGACATTGAAGCTATACTGTTGACACAACATTTTAATTTGGACTTTAGCACAGTCCCACCACTGCTGTATTGACCTAAAAGAGGACTTTGTAGTCTTGCACTGATTCCAAAAAAACTTAAAAACATCTCTAAAATGATTATCCTGCAATAAACTAGTGTTAAAATGCCAGTAGTCACTCTTTGGTTTAAAAGTGCTTATAAATATATTGCATGTTACCATACAGTGATCAGAAAAACCCACTGGTACAATATTGCAGCTTCTAAAGAAGTTGAGTTGGTGCTTGAACCCATAAAATGTATCTAGCCTTGCCAGAGACAGCATGTTATTATATGAGTGGACCCATGTATACTGCCTCTGGGTTAGATGGAAATTTCTCCAAATATCTGCAAGATTGTGCAATTTTAAAATTTCAACTAATTTTCTGCGAGAGGGCATATGAGGCTCTATATGATTACGATTCATGCCATCTCCAGTGCAGTTAAAATCTCCTCCAATGAGTAAAATGTCTTCAGAATCACAAGTCCTAAGGACATTATCCAGAGTCTGCAGAAAAAGCATACGCTGTGTTGTATCAGTAGGTGCATAGACACAAACAAACACAAAGGCCTGCCTTCATAGATGGCTCTTACTTTTAAAAGCCGCCCTTTAATGATTTCAACAACCTCATAAGAACAAGAAATAAAATTATGGCCAAACAGAACACCAACGCCCCCACTATTCGAGGTATTGTGACTTAAAATTGTTATACCAGTGAACTCACTCGCCCAATCAGCACTATTACTTGTGTCTGTGTGAGTCTCTTGGACAAAGACAATATCAATTGTCTTTTTAAACCATCAGGTGCCCCAGGAGACCACATCCAAAACACTTCATAGTATTAGTTGGCACGTAAATCGTGTAACTGAAATCATCAACCTTAATGCTTAGGGCCAACTCTAACTCACGCTTGTCTTTCAAAATAATGTACGCACACCGTCGGAATGAGACAAATGCTTTAGAAGCGGAGATTTAGTTGCCATCGGCATCATTTTGAGTGGAGAAACTATTTTACCATATCGTGTAAGGGCCTCTGTAAGGACATCATTGCTGATGAATGGGGGACATTAGAAAGAATTACCCTCCTAGAAGGGCTTGACAAAGGCAAAACAGGGATGAATAGTCCGTCAATCACTACTCCTGATTCAACTAAGTCATCCACTAACCCAACCGACTCAAGAAACAAAACCACTGCACTGTTCATACGCGACGCAGATACAATGTTATCGTGGCCAATTAAATCCCCCAATAGTTAAGCTGACTTTTTCGACAGAAAAAGTAGAATCTAGCTTAATACCATGCCTCCTTGTGAGGAAGCCAAAACGCTCCTCGTGTGTACCTTCAGCAGCCATGCTTCCAAACTGGAAGCAGACGCCTAGGTAAACAAGCAAACCTCAACACACTACAAACAACGAACCAAAAGAAAAAACTCACACCAAAAACAACATACAAAGATAGAAAAAGCTAGAAAAAGAGAAAGGTTACGGCACAGCGGCCACAGACTTCCAGCACTCACTCAACAAACGCTCCGGCTCCGCCCACTCGCACTGCACACACGCAACAAGAGAAAGAGAGAGAGAGACAGAGAGGTGTGTGAGAGAAAGAAAGAGAGAGAGAGAGACAGAGAGGTGAGTAAGAGAAAGAAAGAAGGAAAGAGAGAGAGAGAGACAGGGAGGTGTGGAGAGAAAGAAAGAGAGAGACAGG
>PYXC01001483.1:0-12061 GCA_015244755.2 Tenualosa ilisha
ATATTAAGCGGATTTTTGGAACTGGGAGACGGAAGAGGGGCTTGCTCCGTCCTCTCCACGCATCGACCCTGTATTGCAGTGCCTCTGGGAACGGTGCACATTCCTTTCATGGTCGAAGAAAAGAAGCTGAAGATGGGCTGAGTGGAAGCTGAAGGTGGGCTGATTGGAAGCTGAAGGTGGGCTGATTGGAAGCTGAAGGTGCGCTGATTGGAAGCTGAAGGTGGGCTGATTGGAAGCTGAAGGTGGGCTGAGTGGAAGCTGAAGGTGCGCTGATTGGAAGCTGAAGGTGGGCTGATTGGAAGCTGAAGGTGGGCTGAGTGGAAGCTGAAGGTGCGCTGATTGGAAGCTGAGGTGGGCTGATTGGAAGCTGAAGGTGGGCTGAGTGGAAGCTGGGTGGGAAAAGTACCCTGCTCCGTGCCATGCTGTTTCCTGGCATTACCGCGCCCCTGTTGCGGCCATTTTTTTTTCCCCCCCTTTTTTCTTTTTTTTTTTTTTTTTTTTTTTTTTTTTTAAAAGCACAAGTGTAGGATTTGTTTGTGATTGGTGGTCTGAAATGTGATTGCAGGCAAGCGTAACAAGCCACACCTCACGACTTGCCGGACGCTTGATGCACCGTCACGTCCGCGACTGCTGCCGTCGTACCTCTCCTTCCGGCCTGGCTTGTGGCAGACATCGCTCGGGTTTCTCTTCATCTCGTACAAATCTTTCGCCTTTTACTAAAGATTTCCGTGGAGGGGAACACCCCCGAGTTTTACCAGATTTTTGGAAGCTCTGCTTTCGGCGGAGCTGCACTTCCGTGTTGAAAGTCGGGTCGTTCTGGTTTTGCCCTCCTCGTTGGCGGCGTATTGCTCACCCCGCCCCCTCCCTTCTGTCTCAGCCTTGAGTTTGTCAGAACGGCACGTCGGACCCCGTGTAGTTGTGGGGTATCGCTTCTCGGCCTTTTGGCTAAGATCAAGTGTAGTATCTGTTCTTATCAGTTTAATATCTGATACGTCCTCTACCCGAGGACTATATATTAAGCGGATTTTTGGAACTGGGAGACGGAAGAGGGGCTTGCTCCGTCCTCTCCACGCATCGACCCTGTATTGCAGTGCCTCTGGGAACGGTGCACATTCCTTTCATGGTCGAAGAAAAGAAGCTGAAGATGGGCTGAGTGGAAGCTGAAGGTGGGCTGATTGGAAGCTGAAGGTGGGCTGATTGGAAGCTGAAGGTGCGCTGATTGGAAGCTGAAGGTGGGCTGATTGGAAGCTGAAGGTGGGCTGAGTGGAAGCTGAAGGTGCGCTGATTGGAAGCTGAAGGTGGGCTGATTGGAAGCTGAAGGTGGGCTGAGTGGAAGCTGGGTGGGAAAAGTACCCTGCTCCTTGCCATGCGTTTTCCTCCCATTACCGCGCCCCTGTTTGCGTCCATTGCATTTTCCCGCCATTTTTTCTTTTTTTTTTTTTTTTTTTTTTTTTAAAAGCACAAGTGTAGGATTTGTTTGTGATTGGTGGTCTGAAATGTGATTGCAGGCAAGCGTAACAAGCCACACCTCACGACTTGCCGGACGCTTGATGCACCGTCACGTCCGCGACTGCTGCCGTCGTACCTCTCCTTCCGGCCTGGCTTGTGTCAAACATCGCTCGGGTTTCTCTTCATCTCGTACAAATCTTTCGCCTTTTACTAAAGATTTCCGTGGAGGGGAACTACCCCGAGTTTTACCAGATTTTTGGAAGCTCTGCTTTCGGCGGAGCTGCACTTCCGTGTTGAAAGTCGGGTCGTTCTGGTTTTGCCCTCCTCGTTGGCGGCGTATTGCTCACCCCGCCCCCTCCCTTCTGTCTCAGCCTTGAGTTTGTCAGAACGGCACGTCGGACCCCGTGTAGTTGTGGGGTATCGCTTCTCGGCCTTTTGGCTAAGATCAAGTGTAGTATCTGTTCTTATCAGTTTAATATCTGATACGTCCTCTACCCGAGGACTATATATTAAGCGGATTTTTGGAACTGGGAGACGGAAGAGGGGCTTGCTCCGTCCTCTCCACGCATCGACCCTGTATTGCAGTGCCTCTGGGAACGGTGCACATTCCTTTCATGGTCGAAGAAAAGAAGCTGAAGATGGGCTGAGTGGAAGCTGAAGGTGGGCTGATTGGAAGCTGAAGGTGGCTGATTGGAAGCTGAAGGTGCGCTGATTGGAAGCTGAAGGTGGGCTGATTGGAAGCTGAAGGTGGGCTGAGTGGAAGCTGAAGGTGCGCTGATTGGAAGCTGAAGGTGGGCTGATTGGAAGCTGAAGGTGGGCTGAGTGGAAGCTGGGTGGGAAAAGTACCCTGCTCCTTGCCATGCGTTTTCCTCCCATTACCGCGCCCCTGTTTGCGTCCATTGCATTTTCCCGCCATTTTTCTTCTTTTTTTTTTTTTTTTTTTTTTTTTAAAAGCACAAGTGTAGGATTTGTTTGTGATTGGTGGTCTGAAATGTGATTGCAGGCAAGCGTAACAAGCCACACCTCACGACTTGCCGGACGCTTGATGCACCGTCACGTCCGCGACTGCTGCCGTCGTACCTCTCCTTCCGGCCTGGCTTGTGGCAGACATCGCTCGGGTTTCTCTTCATCTCGTACAAATCTTTCGCCTTTTACTAAAGATTTCCGTGGAGGGGAACACCCCCGAGTTTTACCAGATTTTTGGAAGCTCTGCTTTCGGCGGAGCTGCACTTCCGTGTTGAAAGTCGGGTCGTTCTGGTTTTGCCCTCCTCGTTGGCGGCGTATTGCTCACCCCGCCCCCTCCCTTCTGTCTCAGCCTTGAGTTTGTCAGAACGGCACGTCGGACCCCGTGTAGTTGTGGGGTATCGCTTCTCGGCCTTTTGGCTAAGTTCAAGAGGGCGGGACTGCGGTCGACTCTGGCTTGGCGTGCGGAGAGTACTTTGTCGTAGTGCTTTTCTCTACAAATCAGAGTTACATTTTTGCTGTTTTTGCTTCTGTTTGCTCGTTTTGCACATTTGTTGAATTGTATTTTGCACCTTTCACTGCCTGCGTTTTATTCTCTCTTAGGTTTTCAAGCTCCGCCCCTCTGGTGTCTCCCTAACCAACTTGCCCAGGAGGCGGAGTCCCACAGGTAAGTGCTTTTTATTGTCTTTTAGCGGTGTTTTAGCCTTTTTTAGCTATTTATCTATTTATTGTTTTAGTGTATTTATTGTTTTAGTGGTTTTAGCTAGTTTTAGCTGTAGGTGCCTCCACCATGTCGGCCGCTCGGGCCGGCGTACGGAGGCACCACAGCGTGCGTTTTACTTTCTTGAATGGGGAGGATGGCAAGCTACTGGAGTTGTCTCGTTTAGACTTCTCCAGAAAGCTCATCCAAGCCACACTTGGTTTTAGCCCGGAAATGATTAATTGTCTAGTGACTCTGCCCCAGAAAAAAGGTTTTGATGTTAGTTTCCGCACTGCTTCCCACCTTAGTGATTTTTGGACAAAGTATCAGAGCAAGAAGGCACAGTTTTCCATGTTTAAGGTTGAGAACTTGGTTGACAACTCCCAGAAATGGGTAGTTGTTCGTATGTTCAATGAGACGGTTAGCGGTGAGGATATCTGTGTTTGGCTCAGAAGATACTGCCTGGTTAAAAGCCCACCTGTTAAGCTTGTGGACGAGGATGGAATCTGGAACTGTGGCTGGAGAGTGCATGTGAAGTTGCAAGAAGCTCCAGGCGAGTTCCAAGGTCTGAGACACTTGCCGTCCATGATAGTGTTGGGTGAAAACCGTGGCTACATTTACTACCAGGGTATGCCGAAGCTCTGCCGCAAATGTGGCAAGTTTGGGCACCTGGTAGAAGCGTGTCAAGAAATCGTGTGTGGGAAGTGTAAAGAAATTGGTCACGCTTATGAAGAGTGCACTAATGGCAGAAAGTGTAATCTTTGTGGGGCTGAAGGCCACCTCTACAGAGATTGCCCGAACTCTTTTGCCAACAGACTGAAGGCTAGCAAAGCTAGCAAGATGGCCGCCGGACCGCATGGCTCCGAGGACAAAGACAAGATGGAGGAGGAGGCCGTCCCTGCGGAAGTGGCGGGAAATTCAAACTCCCAGCCAGTCCCAGGGATTGGCCAGAATCCTGAGGGCGGAGCCAATGCGGTACCGGAGAACCAATGCGGAACTAGCAAGGGGGCGGAGTCACAGAGCCCGGGAAGGGGGGCCCCTCCCTCTGAACAGAACAAAATGGAGGACAAGGAGGTGAGTGAGGCAAGTGAAAGAGAAGCAGACTCACTCGTTACTGTTTCAGAGGTGAGTGGGGCCTCCGACGGGAGTGAATCAATTGCTTCACTCCCAAACGCGCAAGCTGCGAAGAGACCCTTGGAGTCTCCTCTGGTAGAGGATAAAAAGCGGGTGAAACAGGGTTCAGATAGTTCCAGTTCGGGAGATCTGAACCGTCTGTGGCCTGCTGGCTCTCCAAACGAGGTGTCTTTTTTAAGCATAGCGCTAAAATCATCAACGCCAAAGGGGACGCAAGAGACTACCTCTGCGAAACCAGAGGCTGGAGACACCTTTGAACCTCCGGACCCTATACAAATGGGGGTGAAGGAGGAAGAGGTGTCACAGGAGATCATGTGATCTCCCTGGTTATTTTAAAAAAAGAAAACGTCTTTGTAGTCCTTTAATGGTCGTTTTGTGTTTTATTTTAACCATCCTGCTCATGAGCCTCACTATTTCAACTATAAATGTTAGGAGTGTGAGGTCCATTGTGAGAGCACAGAGCATTTTATCCCTTTTGAGCACTTTTAAAGCAGATATATTTCTGCTGCAAGAGTGTTCACTGCCCTTTTTAAACAACTACAAGAAGTGGGAAGAGATGTGGACCCCAGGACCCTCCATCTGGAGCGGATCCAATTTTAACAGGGCAGACGGGGTTGCAATTTTGATCAAAAATGCACACATCTCGGTGAAGGGCTGCACAGTGGTGAAGCCAGGGCGGGCGCTTTTAACCCACCTGAACTTCTTAGATAGGGATTTTAATGTTCTTAATATTTATGGTTTTAATGACAAAAACGACCGTTATGATCTTTTAGAAGAACTGCAGCCCCACTTGCTAGGGAGGGCTCCCCTAGTGGTCGGAGGGGATTTTAACTGCATTTTAAGTAGAACAGATAGGAGAGGGACAGATGAGAATTTTAGAGTAGACAAATCTTCGGTTTTATTACAGGGCTTAGTTAGAGATTTTAAATTAATTGACTGTTTTAAATCTCTGCATCAAAGAGAGGAGGGCTTCACCTGGTTCAGTGGTGATGGTACCAGAGCCTCTCGAATTGACTATGTTTTTACACGTGACTGCCCGCCAACCGATGCTACATTGACCCCTCTCTTCTTCTCGGACCACTGCATGCTCTCCTGCACCCTTTCATTCCCCACGGGTGTGACGGTAGGGAGAGGGCTGTGGAGGCTGAACTGCTCCCTGTTACAGGACAAGGAGATAGTAAGCCAATACAGGGAGCAGTACAGCCTCTGGCGGACCCTCCAGGACCTTTACGAGACACGCGCACTTTGGTGGGAGATGGTGAAGGGAAGGACGAGGACGTTTTTTAGACAGAAAGGGAAGCGGAAAAAGGACAGGGAAAGGAGACGCATGATGGGGCTGCAAAAAAGACTCCAAAGATATTTTAAACTCTTAAACAACGGATTTGATTTTAGCGAAGAAATAAAAGAAGTCAAAAGAGAAATGAAGGTTTTATCAGAAACTCAAGCTAAAGGGGTCATTTTAAGAAGTAGAACACAGGAAATAGAAGAAGGAGAGAAATGCACCAGATACTTTTTAAGAAAAATTATTTCAAAGGGAGGGGCAATCACCGCCTTACGAAAAGAAGGCACGGTTTTTAAGAAAAAAGAAGAAATAATGGCGGTGGTTGAGGGTTTTTATGGGGAGTTGTATAAAGAGAAACTGGTGCAGGAGGAGACCCTCAGGGAGGTTTTAGAATTTTTAGAAAAGAAACTATTTAGAAACAGTGTGCTTTTAGAACAAGATTTTACCCTTTTAGAACTAGAAAGAGCAACGAATGGTTTTAAACAGGGTAAGTCCCCAGGGATGGACGGGCTCCCCCTGGAATTTTATAGAACCTTTTGGGACATTTTAGCACCTGATTTATTGACTGTTTTTAAGGAATTGAAAGATTTGACTGCCTCCCTGACAGCTTTAGAGTAGGGATAGTGTCACTCCTGCACAAGAAGGGTGACAGGACTGACCTACGTAACTGGCGACCGATTACTCTTTTAAACTTTGACTGTAAACTTTTTAGCAGGATTTTAGCCAGACGGATGTCGACGGTTTTAGAAGACCTGATCCACCCGGACCAAGTCTGTGCCATCCCTGGTAGGAAGATCACGGACAGCCTAGTGCTGGTCCGAGACGCCATCTGTTTTGCGAGAGACAGAAATATTCGGCTAATAGTTCTAAATTTAGACTTTGAAAAAGCTTTTGATCGGGTCTCGCACCAGTACCTTTTAAAGGTACTGCAAAAAATGGGTTTCCCAGGGAGGTTTCTAGACTGGGTGGGACTGCTGTACCACGGCATTAACAGCAGAATCCTTGTAAATGGGCACCTCACAAACGAGATCAATATTCGCTCTGGCGTCCGCCAGGGGTGTCCGTTATCCCCCCTGCTGTTCGTTGCATGCATCGAACCGCTGGCACAGATTCTGAGAAGGGACAAATGGATCAGCGGACTGACGATTCCAGGAGGACTGACGGCGACTTGTGTTTTATACATGGATGACGTAACCCTTTTATGTACGGACGTTTTATCGGTCCAAAGAGCACTCGACGTGACGGACTGGTTCGGAAAGGCCTCGGGCGCCAAGCTCAATAGGGGCAAGTCCGAGGCCCAGCTCTTTGGACCATGGGGTGACACGCCGACAGGACTGGATTTGGATTTTAAGGACACAGACATAAAAATTTTAGGGGTGAAATTTGACAAGGAGGGAGGGGGACGGGGAAACTGGACGGACATGATAGGGAAAGTCAGGCAAAGACTGGGGTTTTGGGGACTGAGGACACTGACGTTGGAGGGTAAAATTTTAATTATAAAAGCTGATAAGAACAGATACTACACTTGATCTTAGCCAAAAGGCCGAGAAGCGATACCCCACAACTACACGGGGTCCGACGTGCCGTTCTGACAAACTCAAGGCTGAGACAGAAGGGAGGGGGCGGGGTGAGCAATACGCCGCCAACGAGGAGGGCAAAACCAGAACGACCCGACTTTCAACACGGAAGTGCAGCTCCGCCGAAAGCAGAGCTTCCAAAAATCTGGTAAAACTCGGGGGTGTTCCCCTCCACGGAAATCTTTAGTAAAAGGCGAAAGATTTGTACGAGATGAAGAGAAACCCGAGCGATGTCTGCCACAAGCCAGGCCGGAAGGAGAGGTACGACGGCAGCAGTCGCGGATGTACGGTGCATCAAGCGTCCGGCAAGTCGTGAGGTGTGGCTTGTTACGCTTGCCTGCAATCACATTTCAGACCACCAATCACAAACAAATCCTACACTTGTGCTTTTAAAAAAAAAAAAAAAAAAAAAAAAAAAAAAATGGCGGGAAAATGCAATGGACGCAAACAGGGGCGCGGTAATGGGAGGAAAACGCATGGCAAGGAGCAGGGTACTTTTCCCACCCAGCTTCCACTCAGCCCACCTTCAGCTTCCAATCAGCCCACCTTCAGCTTCCAATCAGCGCACCTTCAGCTTCCACTCAGCCCACCTTCAGCTTCCAATCAGCCCACCTTCAGCTTCCAATCAGCGCACCTTCAGCTTCCAATCAGCACCTTCAGCTTCCAATCAGCCCACCTTCAGCTTCCACTCAGCCCATCTTCAGCTTCTTTTCTTCGACCATGAAAGGAATGTGCACCGTTCCCAGAGGCACTGCAATACAGGGTCGATGCGTGGAGAGGACGGAGCAAGCCCCTCTTCCGTCTCCCAGTTCCAAAAATCCGCTTAATATATAGTCCTCGGGTAGAGGACGTATCAGATATTAAACTGATAAGAACAGATTTTTTTTCCTTTGCAAGGTTTTTATTGTCACCATTTCATTTTCTTAAAGGCATTTTACATTTTATGTTCTCTTCTTTTCCACATCATTTTTTATACACACATAAAACCTTTACATTTTCAAGTAAAAAATAAATAAGGTTTAACTAAAAGTGATTTGTGTTTTTCAGTGTGTGTGTGGAGTCCTGTTATATGTTGTTAAAAGAGTCCAAACATGTAAAAGCCAATAAATAAATAAATATGCACATAAATAGAATGATAAAAGTCTAATAAAAGTCTCTGTCGTGCAGGACCAGGGTGAGCCGCTATCAAGAGGCTCCACCCGGCCTCCCAGAAGAGCGAGGCAAGCGTGGTGCGCCCCAGTGGAGATCCCCCCTATGCCCGCTGCTCCATCCCGTGGTGTTAAAGGTGGGGGTGCATTGGTGGGAGCCAGGCGCCGTGGGGGGCTGGGACCTTCCTCGTGTGACCCCGACCCCCTCCTCCGAATGGCGACGCGCGGCGCCTCCTGCCGCGTGGATGTCACCAGCCGCCGCAACGCCGGCAGGGGCACCGTCACGCGCTTCCCCACCAGCAGGTTGCGGGAGGTCCACAAGGCGGCCTTCGTGCAGTTCAGGGTGAGCCAGAGCGCGGCGAAGTCGGCGGCTGGCATGGTGTTGGCGCCCTGGCCCACCCCGCTGACCACTAGGTGGTATGTTGGGTGGACCTCCCCTGCTGGCAGGCACGGGCATTCCAGGGGGCCGGTCGCGGCCCACAGGTCCCTCGCCACACCGCACTCCCAGAGCAGGTGCCGCACGGTCTCCGGATGGCCGCATCCGGGCCGTGGGCAGGTGGAAGTCCTCGCCATGCCCCGGGAGTGCATCACGGCCCTGACCGGGAGGACCTCATGGAGCGCCATCCACGCCAGATCCTTCAGCTGGTTCTGGAGGGCTGGGTGGGCTGCGTTCCGCCAAGCCTGTTTGGCCTCACCTTAAAGTGAGGCCTGGAACGGGGCTCACTGCCTCCTGGTCCTGCACAAGAGAGACAAGAGACTTTGCGTCAGTTAAAATGGTGACACCCTGCCCCTCCAGTCATATTTCATTAAAAACTTTTTGATAAAAAGATACTGTGGGGGCAGGTTAAAAGACACTGGACTCCTAAAATCTGGGGTTAAAATCTTCAGTTTCCTTAAGTACGACCCCATCCAGAAACGGGCCAGGGCCGATGTCTTGTGGTCTCTGGATGGGGCCGTGGCGTATCGTATGTGCAGGGCGGTGAACTTTGATCCTAAGAACAGGTGGGGTCTGGGAGGGCTTTTCCACCATTTTCATGTTTCTTCTTCACCACTTCTCTCTTCAGCCTCTCCCACTTGGACCCCCACAGAAAATAAAACACCGCCCTGTCCAACGCTAAAAGGAAATTCCTTGGGGGACTAAAAACAGAACACACCAATAAAAGCAGGGGTAAAATCACAGCTTTGATGATTAAAATTTTACCCTCCAACGTCAGTGTCCTCAGTCCCCAAAACCCCAGTCTTTGTCTAACTTTCCCTAGCACGTCCGTCCAGTTACCCCGTCCACCACCCTCTCTGTCAAATTTAATACCTAAAATCTTCATGTCTGTGTCTTTAAAATCTACCGCCAAATTTGGTCGCTCGTCACCCAAGGCCCAAAGAGCTGGGCCTCGGACTTGCTCCTGTTTAGCTTAGCGCCCGAGGCCCTTCCGTACCAGTGCGTCAAGTCGAGTGCTCTTTGGGCCGATAAAACGTCAGAACATAAAAGGGTAACGTCGTCCATGTAAAGTGAAGTGAACTGATAAGAACAGATTTTTCCTTTGCAAGGTTTTTATTGTCACCATTTCATTTTCTTAAAGGCATTTTACATTTTATGTTCTCTTCTTTTCCACATCATTTTTTATACACACATAAAACCTTTACATTTTCAAGTAAAAAATAAATAAGGTTTAACTAAAAGTGATTTGTGTTTTTCAGTGTGTGTGTGGAGTCCTGTTATATGTTGTTAAAAGAGTCCAAACATGTAAAAGCCAATAAATAAATAAATATGCACATAAATAGAATGATAAAAGTCTAATAAAAGTCTCTGTCGTGCAGGACCAGGGTGAGCCGCTATCAAGAGGCTCCACCCGGCCTCCCAGAAGAGCGAGGCAAGCGTGGTGCGCCCCAGTGGAGATCCCCCCTATGCCCGCTGCTCCATCCCGTGGTGTTAAAGGTGGGGGTGCATTGGTGGGAGCCAGGCGCCGTGGGGGGCTGGGACCTTCCTCGTGTGACCCTGACCCCCTCCTCCGAATGGCGACGCGCGGCGCCTCCTGCCGCGTGGATGTCACCAGCCGCCGCAACGCCGGCAGGGGCACCGTCACGCGCTTCCCCACCAGCAGGTTGCGGGAGGTCCACAAGGCGGCCTTCGTGCAGTTCAGGGTGAGCCAGAGCGCGGCGAAGTCGGCGGCTGGCATGGTGTTGGCGCCCTGGCCCACCCCGCTGACCACTAGGTGGTATGTTGGGTGGACCTCCCCTGCTGGCAGACACGGGCATTCCAGGGGGCCGGTCGCGGCCCACAGGTCCCTCGCCACACCGCACTCCCAGAGCAGGTGCCGCACGGTCTCCGGATGGCCGCATCCAGGCCGTGGGCAGGTGGAAGTCCTCGCCATGCCCGGGAGTGCATCACGGCCCTGACCGGGAGACCTCATGGAGCGCCATCCACGCCAGATCCTTCAGCTGGTTCTGGAGGGCTGGGTGGGCTGCGTTCCTCCAAGCCTGTTTGGCCTCACTTAAAGTGAGGCCTGGAACGGGGCTCACTGCCTTCTGGTCCTGCACAAGAGAGACAAGAGACTTTGCGTCAGTTAAAATGGTGACACCCTGCCCCTCCAAGTCATATTTCATTAAAAACTTTTTGATAAAAAGATACTGTGGGGGCAGGTTAAAAGAAACCGGACTCCTAAAATCTGGGGTTAAAATCTTCAGTTTCCTTAAGTACGACCCCATCCAGAAACGGGCCAGGGCCGATGTCTTGTGGTCTCTGGATGGGGCCGTGGCGTATCGTATGTGCAGGGCGGTGAACTTTGATCCTAAGAACAGGTGGGGGTCTGGGAGGGCTTTTCCACCATTTTCATGTTTCTTCTTCACCACTTCTCTCTTCAGCCTCTCCCACTTGGACCCCCACAGAAAATAAAACACCGCCCTGTCCAACGCTAAAAGGAAATTCCTTGGGGGACTAAAAACAGAACACACCAATAAAAGCAGGGGTAAAATCACAGCTTTGATGATTAAAATTTTACCCTCCAAAGTCAACGTTCTTAGTCCCCAAAACCCCAGTCTTTGCCTGACTTTCCCTATCATGTCCGTCCAGTTTCCCCGTCCCTCCCTCCCTTGTCAAATTTCACCCCTAAAATTTTTATGTCTGTGTCCTTAAAATCCAAATCCAGTCCTGTCGGCGTGTCACCCCATGGTCCAAAGAGCTGGGCCTCGGACTTGCCCCTATTGAGCTTGGCGCCCGAGGCCTTTCCGAACCAGTCCGTCACGTCGAGTGCTCTTTGGACCGATAAAACGTCCGTACATAAAAGGGTTACGTCATCCATGTATAAAACACAAGTCGCCGTCAGTCCTCCTGGAATCGTCAGTCCGCTGATCCATTTGTCCCTTCTCAGAATCTGTGCCAGCGGTTCGATGCATGCAACGAACAGCAGGGGGGATAACGGACACCCCTGGCGGACGCCAGAGCGAATATTGATCTCGTTTGTGAGGTGCCCATTTACAAGGATTCTGCTGTTAATGCCGTGGTACAGCAGTCCCACCCAGTCTAGAAACCTCCCTGGGAAACCCATTTTTTTGCAGTACCTTTAAAAGGTACTGGTGCGAGACCCGATCAAAAGCTTTTTCAAAGTCTAAATTTAGAACTATTAGCCGAATATTTCTGTCTCTCGCAAAACAGATGGCGTCTCGGACCAGCACTAGGCTGTCCGTGATCTTCCTACCAGGGATGGCACAGACTTGGTCCGGGTGGATCAGGTCTTCTAAAACCGTCGACATCCGTCTGGCTAAAATCCTGCTAAAAAGTTTACAGTCAAAGTTTAAAAGAGTAATCGGTCGC
>PYXC01001488.1:0-502500 GCA_015244755.2 Tenualosa ilisha
GATTTGTGCCAATTTGGATGTACAACCAGTAACATGCTAAATTTCAGTGTGAAAGTAGGCTAGTTGGGTAGTTTAAGATGGGATGCTGTTGATGAGCATTCAATGCAAATCACAGAAATGACTAGCACCGTTGGAAAAGTCAGGTTGTGCAGTTTCACGTGATATGCGTCTGATGTCTGTATGACGAAAACTCTACAAGCAATTTAACAAACAACATGTGTGTCAAGCATCCGTCAGCTTAGGCTAACAATAATAAAGTTAATAATGGCACTGTAGCTTAGAATAAGGGATTATCCGGAGTGAATCAACAACTGATGGTGTTTCATAAGAAATTCTGTTACTGTCCCATCCATGTTGAAATCGGCCTTAATGTTGGGAAGACACTAGCCTGATAATGAAACCAGACCCTCGTTCGGCACTTTCATTTCGTACAGAGGGTCTGGACTTTCGGTGGTGAAATTTGTTTGCTTGCTTGGTGTTTAACTTTAAAGAGATTGGATTAGCCCTTGACTGATAGCATTCTAGCTCTGCATTCATAACTTTCATAGTCATTCATAGTCTTCCTCTGTTTGCTGATTGGACAAATTAAAATGCCTCATGAGACAACAAGCTCAGTGGAATCAAATCCGTGCTAGCACTGTAGGGAGATGATAATCATGCCGAAGTGCATAGGAGCTTACGGCCAGGCGAGGAAAGCACACCATATTGTCATGAATTAAAAATATTGAGAACTTCCCTCAGCTGCATTAAGATACAAGTAACCAGCCTGTTTTGAAAATGTAAGGAGTAGAAAGTACAGATATTTTTGTTAAAATGTAGTGTGGTAGAAGTCAGAGCTGTCAGAAAATTAAATGCCAATGCTACTTAAGTACACGAGCCAAGTATTTGTACTTAGTTACTTCTCGTCTGCTTTTTAACATGTAAAAATGACTCTGTTTTTGAGAATTTGCAATTTTGTGTTCCTTTAATCATGACAAGGTACATAAAATACACAACAATGTGATATGTAATTATAATGAATGAGATGCTTTTCACAAAAACACATTAACTTGTCAGCTTATCATTTTCAACAATCTGCCTTTAACATGATACAGTTATAAAATTGCATTATAATATTAATTTACACACAGGGCATTACATATTAACAAATTACTCTTGTGTAAACTGTGCGTAATTTTTTTTTTAAAAATGCCTGCCATTTTTAGAGCACATACAACAAACATGAGGGTAATATTTCTAATATGTTTTATGGGGTGATATTGAGGGTAATATCAATAATGTGTTTATTTGAAGAAAAAAAAGCATACTCATTACCTGGGATAGATTTTTCTACTAAATATCTGCAAAATTCTTAGTCTTAAATGTTTAGTCTGTAAGCCATATATAATTGGGTTTAAATGAGCTGGTAATTGGTTATCAGGGAATCGATGCATGATAATAACAATGTACCCCATTAGAAGCATAATCAGATACAAGACCAAATGACTCACACAAGTCTGAATGGCTTTGCTGTTGAGCTCTGTATTTTTCCTAGTCCAGCATATGACAGCAATTCTAACATAAGTGACAGCAACAGTGCCCATTGATGAGGAAAACAATAGCACGGTGTAAAACAGCCCATATATGTTATTAATAGAAACATCTTCACATGATAATTTAAACAAGGAGGCATTATCACAAAAAGCGTGCCTAATGAGTGATCTACAACGGGACAGCCTGATAGTGAGGCTCAAAAGTATTCCTGCTAATACCACTGAAAAACCCCAAGCACACACAGACAAAGCCACAACTGCCTTTGTTGTCATGATTGCGCTGTATCGCAATGGATTGCATATAGCCACATATCTATCAATGGCCATTATAATGAGTATGGTGTGGGAAGCAGAGCCATATGTATGACCGAAAAAAGCCTGTGTAACACAGGCACTGTAAGAAATTAACTTTTCTTTAGAGACCATGTCTAGCAGGAGACGAGGCATTAAGATTGTGTTACCCAGTATGTCATTTACAGACAAATTGCAAAATAAAATGTACATTGGTTGGTGTAAGCTTCTTTCTGCAATGATGATGACAAGAACACCAATGTTGGTTATGAGCAGTGCGATATAGACAAATAGCAGTGTGAAAAACACCGGATATGTAGAGTATTCAGAAATTCCTAGTCCTTCCATTACAAGAGTATCACTGTCATAGGAAATGTTTTCCATACTTGCACACCATCCACCTGTGAGAAGATCAAATCAAAACAGCACGTTCTTTCCATAAAGCTTGTAAAATATTATACATCCAAAGTGAACTTTTTTTGTAACATCCATAACACTAATAATAAAATGACATTGTATTTTTATTATGTAAATATGACATTTGAGGATTTGCATTATTCAGCTGTACAGGTTACAATTAAAATAGCACAAAATATTTATACAATACTATGCTTGCTCATGTTGTTTCACATCCATAATGCTGTCATTACCCACGTTACCCACATTACCCACATTTATATGTACTATTACATAATCATTTAGTAATATGCTTTCATCTAAAGCAACAAATTGAGGATTAACATCCCAACTGTGCTGAAAAGGTGCATTTAGGATAACAACCTATGTTCCTTCTGTCTTACCTGACTTGATATGATTTGGCTTGGAACAGAAAGTTAAATTCACACATACAACCTGTTACTTTGGATACACATACCAACTCTGAGATACATGCCCTGTAGAAATGGCCTATATAGAGGAGAGATGAGAATTTCTGTCATGTGACTGGACCTAAATTTAGTTTGCATTCTCCATTTACATCTGGAAAATAAGCCTAGCTGTGAGAAAAAACTTTATGTGGCAATAACTTGGTAACTGATCATAAGGTGTAGCTGACTACGCCACCCCTTGCTATCTAATAGCTACTAAAAATGTAAAAGCAAGGGGACTAAGTAATGTAATGTACAGAGTCAATAATTAGAAAAAGTAACAAAGTACAATCTTTATTAATGAACAGATTTTAAAAGTCCGATGAGCACAATAAAGCAACAGAGTTCATATGTATCGCACCCTGTGTGTGTGTGTATATATATATACATATATATATATATATATATATATATATATATATATGTACATATACAGATATATGTATACACACACACACACAGGGTGCGATTTGTAGGGGGGATGGGGTGGAATCATCCCCTCCTCTGGTTTTTACCTCAGAGCAGAGCAGCATATCGTCCTACTTCACAGGACCAGCACAGAAAAAGACTAAGTCAACATCCAACTAAGTCATACATCGCTGTTATTGGGCCAGACGTGTGTTCGTTCCCTGCGCAGAGGTTCGCAGAGATGTGGATAAAAGAAGGACGACATGCTGCAGATGACGTGCCAACAGGAAAACCGAAAAGGCCACATGAAATCCGACATCAGAGCAAACTGTTTATTTAGTTTTATAATTAGTTACTTTAACATAACTTGTGAAATCATATTTAATGACGTGAAATAATTAGTTACGTTTTACAGACTGATCCCATTAGGCTAATGTTCCTCTGCCAATCCTCTGACATGTTCGCGTGATCGGACCTTATCCATGGTTCTGAAGCCCAAATAAGCCATCACATCATGGCCGGCATAGAAAATGAAATGTTTCATGTCTTTTTAAGTTTGCATTGAAGATGAATGCTGATCTGTTCATAATTTAGGCACATAGGGTCTACCATTAACCTAAAAAAGAATTAAACCTGTTGATTGCTTATTTTTTCACGATTAAAAAACAACAACAAACCCCCCCCCCCCTGTTTTTTTGACAAATCGCACCCTGTATATATATATAGTGAGGAGGCAAAAAAGAGAAAAAAACAATATATATGTAAATATATAATAAACAATACATCAACAAAAAAGAAAGACAAGATTCACTAAGACCTGGGGGCCGCAGGGGAGAAACACTAGTGAGACACTAGGGTCCTAATACCACAGTTAGGGTGTGGACACACTTGAATTCACTCTTAGTGCTACACGCTTGTTTGTTACACATTTAAACTCACACTTGGTGATACACACTTGTTTGGTACACACTTTGATTCACACTGGATGAAACTTCACATATTAGGATTAGGAACCCCAGCCTGTCAGTGGAGCCCCTCACATACACCAGAGACAGATGGTTTGCAGGTAATGGAAAAAGGTGAGAACTAGACAAAACAAATAACGGACAGAGAAAAGAAGAGAAAAAAAAAAACACAAAACCCACTCTAGCCTGCAGCTTACGATACCGAGCTCCGCAGGGCTATGACTCCGCAGGGCTTGTAGGCTAGAGGAAAACAAATGCAGGTACAGGATAAAAGGAGCACAGCCTGTGAGCAGCACCACATTCACACTCAACGAGAACAGCAGCTAGCAATGCGACATAGCCGTGCAGACCTCTCCTAGTCTTAACCAGCGTAGGCCAGAAGTTAAGGACCCCAAGTGCTTTTTCCTTAGGTGGTCTAATCAATGCCTGTCCTAAAGCCCCCCCTTAGTGACACAAACTAGGCAGAAGAGGTGAGAGAGAGATAGACGAGCGTGAGTATAGCAGCTGTCACTACAGGACTCTAAACATGGCCCACAGGCCACAATCCATCCCCTCCAAATGAATCGGCGGCCCGACGATGGCAGCTTAACTGGACACGTTAGTTTTCAAGGTCTTGGCTTCCCTGCTCTTCCACCTGGATGGCAACCACTCTGGGAAGACGGTAGGGGTTTGAATGCTGGCCTGCAGCCCCTGTTGGGGTGTCAACATCAACTGGGGTCGGGGGCGGAGATGGGTCGAGGGCTACCTGGGACTCGTCCAGATACAGGCTGACCACTCCTACTACAGCGTCATCCTCTGGGATGGCAGGGTTGGTAGACCCATCTGCTTGCCTCATAGAGGAAGGACCACTTCTCCCTCTGGTCGTGAGCTTTAAGGGACTGCCCTCAGCTTGGAGCGATGTATCTGACAAGCTTGTCCATCTCTGTCTACGGGGGCCACGGTATATCCTGCTCCGTTGTCCATGGGCCTTTGCACTTCCTGGAACACCGCGGAGTTCCAGTGGTCCTGGATCTTGTTGCGCCCCAGTGCATGATTACATAAGTACACCAACTGGCCTGCTTCCAGACCAGGATCATTCTCAGTGTCATTGTGTTTCTGATTGCGCCGGTTGGACAACTCTGCTGATCTACGACGGACATGTTCCAGGGTCATTCTCACGCTCCGTTCATGTTGTTGCACCCATTCTTCCACGGTGCTGACGCCGTCCACATTGCCTCCTGTTCCAAGCAGGAGGTCTGCAGGCAGCCTTGGATGCTGTCCAAACATCAGGTAATACGGGATATGGCCAGTAGTCTGATACTCTCTGGTGTTATATGCAAAAGTCAGCTGGGATAAATGTTGGGGCCAGTGTCGTTTCTCAGTAGGGGGAAGGGTACGTAAGAGGTCATGCAGGGTGTGGTAGAATCTTTCACACTGCCCGTTACCCTGTGGATGGTAAGGTTGTCTTCTCTTTCTCTTTCTCTTCTGAATGCCATAGAGGTGGCACAACTGTTGAATTAGCATACTTTCAAAGTTTCGTCCCTGGTCTGAGTGGATACGAGCCAGGGTCCTGAAACGATGAAACCACTGTTGGACCAACATCCGGGCTACCGTAGAGGTCCTTTGGTCTCGGGTGGGGATTGCCTGGGAGTACTTAGTGAAAACATCTGTCAGGATCAACACGTTCTCACGACCATCGCTAGCAGGCTCCAAGAGAGTAAAGTCAATGGCCAAGATCTCATTAGGCCGGGTTGCTTGCAACGTTCCCCTGGACCTTCTCTTTAACCTTTAGCTGCTTTTCAAAAAAAGCTGGATTTTGACATGTAAATTTCAAAAGGCTGTAGGTTGATATTGGTAACAGATAGAGCCTGACTGTAAATGAGACAAATATTGAGGAAGACCTAAAGTTTATATTGGGAGTAAATTTACCCATCTAATTTGCATATAGTGATGTCACAGGGTGGCAGCCATCTTGAATTGAGTATTTTGAATGAGTGTTGAAATTATTTCATAAAGTTTGCTCTCCTCTCATCTGTTGTTTTGTTGTACACTTACTTTATGATCAGAAACACCATTAATTTAATTTGTGTGCAGGCCTAACATGACATCTAAATTTCAAAAGGCTGTGGCATGACAGTGGTGATGTTGAGTATGACTGTAAATTAAGCAAATATTGAGAATGACCCAAAACTTATGTTTGGAGTCTTCCTTTGCATAGAACATAGAGAGGTTACCTGGATGGCCCACGCAGTGGATGTAGTAATAGGTGTAATGCAAACACTGCAATCGGTGACACTCGTGCACTTCAAACTCACTGTATGGAATGTACACTTCACAACACTATAGCAATCGTGGATAGATTATGCTTAAAAACAACCCCAGGTAGCCTGCCACACCAGTCGCCCAAGCAGAGACAACAAAGCACTGTGAACGCGGCCCCACAGAGAGGTATAAACACTTAGCTGCCGTGGATGCGTTGGAGCCTCTGCCACAAAGCCAGCTGCTGCGCTGCGGTTCGGTTCAGTTCGCTAGCCAGATCCTCATCAAGGTCCGCGGCTCAATCAGTGCCGTCTCTTCACCCCCTCTCCTTTAGCCGAATGCCTACGGCATATAAGTAATGCACTCCAGTTTCCCGGAGACCAATCGCGGGCTTAATTCCATCATCCCGCGCACCTGAAAGAAGGCTCGCAATAATTCAATTATCGTACATTACAATTCCGATACAAGTCACCCCATGACATCAGCTCCGTGCTAAATCCCACAGTTTCAGTGGAACTTTCTCTGAAAAAATGCATTGGAAGATGACATAATTCTGAGTTAGGAATGAAGTACGACATGTCTGCCAACTAGTGGACAGGAATTTTGACAACATTAAACACTGTACTTGACACAACAGGCTGGTTTATTCAGTATCGCAAAATTACGACAGTGGCAAAAGGTTAAAGGGCTTAGAGGCATGGAGGACAGCTTGGATCCTCTCACAGTGCCGAAGAACTCGTTGGGCTGCCGGCTCCCGTACAAGGTATATCAAGTCTGTTGGCTGCCTTAAGTCCAAGCCACCTACAGTCTTTCCTCTGCATGAGACTAAAGTGCTTATTAAAAAAACTCTTACAGTTGTAACCATTGATCCAGTATAAATTAAGCATAAAACTTCAACATCACCACACTCAACACCGGACATTTTCCCACTAACCGACTCAGTGAGGAGGAATAAACAGAGCCAGTGTACTCCACTCCAAGTGTGTGGCTCTGCACACTGTGGGGTTCCAGTTTTCCAGCTGACTAGTGAAGCTACTGACGGAGGGAACGGACTGACTGTTGGAATCCTCGGTTAGCAAGCGAGGGATGGGCCTGCTGTTTCTAGGCGGAGGAACAGATTGACAATACCGTGCTGTGTGACCTGGTTGATCACACTTAATACAAATAGGCTGCCCATCAGATGTACATTTAAAACACCCTGCCCTATATGGCTGGGAAGGCTGTGGTTTATTGGGAGGCTGCCCTAGGTGTTTAACCAGCATATCTAGTTGGGCTTGTTGCTTTAAGATTATCTCTTTGAACTCCGCTATTTCAGATGTCTGAGCAAAAGTGGAATTACACTGAGATGTGTAAGAGGCCTCGTTAGTGCGCCCTTGAACACGAGAACCTTGGTCACGACTAGGTTGCCCCTCTTCCACCCACTTCGTGGCCTCGCGTCGTACATCAAGCAAAGTCAAAGTCTCGTCTGTTCTCACCAATCGTTTGAGCTCTCTATGCAGCATATGATCCCGTACATTTTCACAAAATTGGTCTCTCAGTACAATGTCCACATTTGTAATACAACCCTCTTTGGATTGTTTCTATCTATACACTCTATCCATAAGCTCCATAAGAGCATGAGAAAACTCAAATAGAGACTCACTTTCTCTCTGTTTGCGGTCAAAGAAACGTTGCTGCCAGTATATATATGATTTGGAACATCCATATACCTCTTTTAAAACAGTCATAATTTGTTCATGGCCTTCCCTGACAATACGAGGTTGATATTTAATCTTAGTACAGGCTTCGCCCTCAAAATGGTCATACAGAAACAATGCTTTGTCTAAATCAGACACATACCTCAACCGTATACAACTTTCTGCTTCTTCTAGCCACTCTTCAACAGAAAGAGACCCTGCTGCCGTGGAGCCCGAAGACTTCGGGCACCGCCTCTCCTGGGGTAGATACAGTGCCTGCTCCCTTCATGCTGGTTGGGAACCATCCTCCCCAGCAGTAGGCTTCTGTACACTGGAAAGTCTCTCATTCTCAGCTTGATGCTGAGCCACACGTTCCTGTAGTCGTTGCATTGCCACGGTAGGTTCCTCCACACTGTCATCCGCGTTCATCCTGCTGCCAGCTGCTGTGCTCAAAATAACCAAGCCACAAGGAATGTTTGGAAAAAAACACACGAGAAAAAAAATATTGGTCCGTCCTGCTGACATATGCCAAATTGTAAGGCCTCCAAAATGTAGCTGACTACACCACCCCTTGCTATCTAATAGCTACTAAGAATGTAAAAGCAAGGGGACTAAGTACCTAATGAAATATTTAGAAAAAGTAACAGTAAGTACAATCTTTATTAATAAATAGATTTAAAAAGTCTGATGAGCACAATTAAGCAGCACAGTTCATATATATATATATATATATATATATATATATATATATATATATATATATAGTGAGGAGGCAAAAAGAAAAAAAACAATATATATGTAAATACAGTGTCCAGCATAGTACACCCCCTATACACCCCCTTTTAAAAAAGTAACAGTTTAAACAATATATCCATGAAAACAAAAAAATATTTCCAAAATTTTTGCAGACTAAGTTTAATATCTCATCTGCGTAACATACAACACAAAAGTTTGCGTAATAATATAACCTATTACATATTTTTCAGTTTTTCTCAAATTAGGGGGTAGCAAAAATGAGTACACCCCACTGAAAGTCTCAGGGCAAAGCAAGATTTTAGACTACAAATGTCTGATTTACCAAGAATTCAATCACAGGTGAGTAATTATTCAATTAGTCCTGACTATAAAAGGGTGTCACGCTAAGAAAAACCCTTCCCATTCCCATGTCAGCTATGGCACCACATGGAAGATAAATGACACAAGACCTGAGAAAGAAAATTATTTCCTTACACCAGAAAGGTAAAGGCTACAAGAAGATCAGCCAAGCTTTACTTATTAGTCAGAATACTGTAGCAAAAGTGGTACAAAGATTTAGGAAAAATGGAACTGCGACCATGTCACAGAGATGTCCTGGTCATCCACCGAAGTTAACACCTCGACAGGAACGTCTTCTGATGAGAAGGGTTGAAGAAAATCGGAACACAAGTTCACTACAGTTAGCTAAAGAAGTAGAAAGCCAAAGGGGGGTGACTGTTTCCCGTGACACAATACGCCATACACTGCAGAGGAATGGCATGCATGGATGCCTTCCACGAAAGAAGCCTCTCCTAAAGCCCAGGCACAAAAAAGCCTGCCTAGAGTTTGCCAGGGCCCATGCTGACAAAGATGAAGGCTACTGGGACTCTGCATTGTGGAGTGATGAGACCAAAATTAATGTTTTTGGAACTGATGGCTTCAAAACTGTATGGCGTCACAAAGGTGAGGAATACAAAGAAAAATGCATGGTGCCTACAGTGATGCATGGTGGTGGCAGTGTCCTTACGTGGGGCTGTATGAGTGCTGCCGGTGTTGGGGAGCTGCATTTCATTGATGGCATCATGAATTCAGAGATGTATTGCTTTATATTGAAAAATAAAATGCTACCATCACTCCGTGCACTTGGTCGTGGTGCACTTTTCCAACATGACAGTGATCCTAAACACACATCTAAGGCCACTGTCGGCTTTCAGAAGAGGAACAGGCTGAGAGTGATTCAGTGGACAAGCATGTCACCTGATCTGAACCCAGTCGAACACCTATGGAGAATTCTGAAGAAACAAGTGGAGCATCACTCTCCATCCAACATCCAGTCTCTAAAACAGGTCATTATTGAAGAATGGAAAAAGATTGATGTTACAAAATGTTGCCAACCTGTTCATTCCATGCCCAGAAGACTTGGTGCCATCATTAAAAATCATGGAGGCCATACAAAATACTAGATGCAGTAGTTTTGTTGGGGGTGTACTCATTTTTGCTCCCCCCAATTTGAGTAAAACTGAAAAATATGTAATCTAAATTATTATTAAATTATTATTACAGGTGTGATATTAAACTTAGTCTGCAAAAGTTTTGGGAATATTTTTTGTTTTCATGGACATATTGTTTAAACTGTTACTTTTCAAAGGGGGTGTACTCATTTATGCTGGGCACTGTATATAATAAACAATACATTAATAAAAAAGAAAGACAAGATTCACTAAGATCTACACTTGAATTCACACTTAGTGCTACAGAAGCCACATCTCAGGGAACTCAATGACTTTAGGCAAGTTGCCCTCGACTCACACTTGACGAAGACTCTTGAACAGCTGCTGCTCCATCTGCTAAGACCCCGGTCTGCCACCAGTAGAAAGTGGGACTGGAGGATGCCATTCTCTATCTGCTACATAGGGTGCACTCTCACCTGGGCAAAGGAGGCAGTGCTGTAAGAATCATGTTCTTTGACTTCTCCAGCACCTTCAACACCATCCAGCCCCTCCTCCTTAGAGACAAACCACTGCAGATGAGAGTGGACCTGTGCCTGGTAACCTGGACCTCACATCTGAGACTGCTATAAGCAGTACTGGTGTGCTACAGGGAACTGTTCTATCCCCTGTAGTGTTCACCCTGTACACCTCTGACCAGATACAACTGTCAGACATGCCACATGCCTTACATGCATACACTGCTTCATGGCACTGTAGCCTAGAATACTCCTGATTAGCTAAAGGGGTTATACGGAGTGAATCAACAACTGATGGTGTTTCATAAGAAATTCTGTCACTGTCCCATCCGTGTTGGAATCAGCCTTAATGTTGGGAAGGCACTACCCTGCTAATAAAACCAGACCCTCGTTCTGCACTTTCGTTTCGTACAGAGGGCCTGGACATTCCATTGTAAAATTCATTTGCTTCCTTGGCTTTTAACTTTAAAAAGATTGGATCAGCCCTTGACTGATAGCTTGCCTTGACTGATAGCATTCTAGCTCAAATCCAGGCCAGCACTGTAGGGAGATGATAATCAAGCCGAAGTGCATAGGAGGGCATGGCCAGGCTAGGAAAGCACACCATATTGCCATGATTTAAAAATATTGAGAACTTCCCTCAGATGCATTACGATACAAGTAACTAGCCTGTTTAAAAATGTAAGGAGTATAAAGTATAGATATTTTTGTTAAAATTTAGTGTGGTAGAAGTCAGAGCTGTCAGAAAAATAACTACTCAAGTAGTACAGATACCTGAAAATTACAGGAGTCAAGTATTTGTACTTAATTACTTCTAATCTGCTTTCAACACATGAAAGCACCCTCTGTTACTGAGAATTTGCAATTTTGCGTTCCTTTAATCATGACAAGGTACATGAAATATACAATGATGTGAATATTCATTGTAATGAGTGAGATGCTTTTCACAAAAACACATTAGCTCGTCAACTTATCATTTTCAACAATGCACCTTTAACATGATACAGTTATAAAATTGCATTATAATATTAATTTACATAGAGGGCATTACCTATTAACACATTACTTTGTATAAACTGTACATAATATTTTTTAAATGCTTGCCATTTTTAGAGCACATACAACAAACTTGAGGGTAATATTTCTTATGTGTTTTATGGGGTAATATTGAGGGTAATATTTTTGTGTTTTATTTTTTAAAAATGCATATTCATTAACTGGGATTTACTTTTCTGCCAAATATTTGCAAAATTCTTAGTCTTAAATGTTTAGTCTGTAAGCCGTAAATAATTGGGTTTAAATGAGCTGGTATAATATGAAAAAGAATTATCATGAGTTTTCTTAAAAAATGTTTTTCTGGGAATCGATGCATGATAATAACAATGTACCCCATTAGAAGCATAATCAGATACAAGACCAAATGACTCACACAAGTCTGAATGGCTTTGCTGTTGAGCTCTGTATTTTTCCTAGTCCAGCATATGACAGCAATTCTAACATAAGTGACAGCAACAGTGCCCATTGATGAGGAAAACAATAGCACGGTGTAAAACAGCCCATATATGTTATTAATAGAAACATCTTCACATGATAATTTAAACAAGGAGGCATTATCACAAAAAGCGTGCCTAATGAGTGATCTACAACGGGACAGCCTGATAGTGAGGCTCAAAAGTATTCCTACTAATACCACTGAAAAACCCCAAGCACACACAGACAAAGCCACAACTGCCTTTGTTGTCATGATTGCGCTGTATCGCAATGGATTGCATATAGCTACATATCTATCAATGGCCATTATAATGAGTATGGTGTGGGAAGCAGAGCCATATGTATGACCGAAAAAAGCCTGTGTAACACAGGCACTGTAAGAAATTAACCTTTCTTTAGAGACCATGTCTAGCAGGAGACGAGGCATTAAGATTGTGTTACCCAGTATGTCATTAACAGACAAATTGCAAAACAGAAGGTACATTGGTTGGTGTAAGCTTCTTTCTGCAATGATGATGACAAGAACACCACTGTTGGTTATGAGCAGTGCGATATAGACAAATAGCAGAGTGAAAAACACCGGATATGTAGAGTATTCAGAAATTCCTAGTCCTTCCATTACAAGAGTATCACTGTCATAGGAAATGTTTTCCATACTTGCACACCATCCACCTGTGAGAACAAGAAACAATAACACTAATAATAAAATGACATTGTATTTTTATTATGTAAATATGACATTTGAGGATTTGTATTATTCAGCTGTACAGGTTACAATAAAAATAGCACAAAACATTTATACAATACTTTGCTTGCTCATGTTGTGTCACATCCATAATGCTGTTATTTCCCACGTTATCCACATTACCCACATTTATATGTACTATTACATAATCATTTAGTAATATGCTTTTATCTAAAGCAACAAATTGAGGATTAACATCCCAACTGTGCTGAAAAGGTGCATTTAGGGTAACAACCTATGTTCCTGTTCCTTCTGTCTTACCTGACTTGATATGATTTGGCTTGGAACAGAAAGGTAAATTCACACATACGACCTGTTACTTTGTATACACATACCAACTCTGAGATACATGCCCTGTAGAAATGGCCTATATAGAGGAGTGATGAGAATTTATGTCATGTGACTGGACCTAAATTTAGTTTGAATTCTGCATTTACATCTGGAAAATAAGCCTTGCTGTGAGAAAAAACTTTATGTGGCAATAACTTGGTAACTGATCACAAGGGTCTTAGTCACTAGACCTAGTTTTGGTATTTATCAATCTAGTTGTAGTAAAAAAGATTCTGATTTTACCTGTAATAAAGAATGTGTTAGGCCTCCAAAATGTAGCTGACTACGCCACCCCTTGCTATCTAATAGCTACTAAGAATGTAAAAGCAAGGGGACTAAGTACCTAATGAAATGCACAGACCCAACAATTAGAAAAAGTAACAAAGTACAATCTTTATTAATGAACAGATTTTAAAAGCACAATAAAGCAACGCAGTTCATATGTATCACACCCTGTGTGTGTGTGTGTGTATATGCGATTTGTAGGGGGGGATGGGGTGGGATCATTCCCTCCTCTGGTTTTTACCTCTGCAGAATGAATTTTATCCTCAGGGGGATAAAACCCCGTCAATAAGATAAAAAAAAAACGATTGAAATTAAAATCAGGTTGTGACAGTTTCTTACACAGCTATAATCTTCATCGTTGGTAGCCTTCTAACTTTCAACCTGACCCGAATTGTCGGTAATCTCATTGTTCGCGAACATCCCCATGCACATAAATACACTGTTTCTGCATTCTACGCAGAACTAATAAAAGACGAGGGAAAATGAAACGCGTTCAGAGCAGCATATCGTCATACTTCACAGGACCAGCACAGAAAAAGACTGTCAACGTCCAACTAAGTCATACATTGCTGTTATTGGGCCAGACGTGTGTTCGTTCCCTGCGCAGAGGTTCGCAAATATGTGGATAAAAGAAGGACGACACGCTGCAGATGACACGCCAAAAGGAAAACCGAAAAGGCCACATGAAATCCGACATCAGAGCAAACTGTTTATTGAGTTTTATAATTAGTGACTTTGACCTAACAAGTGAAATCATATTTTATGACATGTGAAATCATTATTGTTACGTTTTACAGACCGATCCCATTAGGCTAATGCTCCTCTGCCAATCCTCTGACATGTTTGCGTGATCGGACCCTATCCATGGTTCTGAAGCCCAAATAAGCCATCACATCATGGCCGGCACAGAAAATTAAGTGTTTCATGTCTTTTTAAGTTTACATTGAAGATGAATGCTGATCTGTTCATAATTTAGGCACATAGGGTCTACCATTAACCTAAAAAAGAATTAAACCTGTTGATTGCTTATTTTTTCATGATTAAAAAACAACAACTGAAAAAAACATCCCCCATTCTGTTTTTTTGACAAATCGCACCCTGTATATGTATATATATATAGTGAGGAGGAAAAAAAGAGAAAAAAACAACATATATGTAAATATATAATAAACAATACATCAAGAAAAAAGAAAGACAAGATTCACTAAGACCTGGGGGCCGCAGGGGAGAAACACTAGTGAGACGCTAGGGTACTAATACCACAGTTAGGGTGTGAACACACTTGTATTCACACTTAGTGCTACACACTTGTTTGTTACACATTTAAACTCACACTTGGTGACACACACTTGTTTGGTACACACGTTGATTCACACTGGATGAAACTTCACATATTAGGATTAGGAACCCCAGCCTGTCAGTGGAGCCCCTCACATACACCAGAGACAGGTGGTGGCAGGTAATGGAAAAAGGTGAGAACTAGACAAAACAAATAACGGACAGAGAAAAGAAGAGAAAAAAACCCCACAAAACCCACTCTAGCCTGCAGCTTATGATACCGAGCTCCGCAGGGCTACGACACGCTAGAGCTAGCTTGCAGGCTAGAGGAAACGGACAAATGCAGGTACAGGATAAAAGGAGCACAGCCTGTGAGCAGCACCACATTCACACTCAACGAGAACAGCAGCTAGCAATGCGACATAGCCGTGCAGACCTCTCCTAGTCTTAACCAGCGTAGGCCAGAAGTTAAGGACCCCAAGTGCTTTTATGGTTGTCCTTAGGTGGTCTAATCAATGCCTGTCCTAAAGCCCCCCCCCCCCTTAGTGACACAAACTAGGCAGAAGAGGTGAGAGAGAGATAGAAGAGCGTGAGTATAGCGGCTGTCACTACAGGACTCTAAACATGGCCCACAGGCCACAATCCATCCCCTCCAAATGAATCGGCGGCCCGACGATGGCAGCTTAACTGGACACGTTAGTTTTCAAGGTTTGGGCTTCCCTGCTCTTCCACCTGGATGTCAGCTTCTCCTTCAAAACCTGACAGGCGTTTTCACATGCCTCATCCCAAGCTGTCAAAAGGGGGATGGAGGGGGGGTCTTTCCTTTCTGCCGTGGCCCGCTGAGTCTTCCCAACAAGGTGGTGCAAAGGGGCTGAGACCTCAGAGAAGCCCTCTCCGAACCTACAGTAATAACTTGCAAAGCCGAGAAATGACCGCAACTCTGCTGGGTGGCCTGGGCGCCTCCACTCTTTCACTACCTCTATCTTTGCTGGGTCGGTGGAAACCCCCTCAGCCGAGACCACGTGTCTGAGATAGCTGACTTGAGGCTGGAAGAACTGACACTTGGACAACTTGGCCTTCAAGTTCTGCTTCTGCAGTCGGGCAAACACTCCCTCCGTTTAAGATGTTCTTCTACGGTTGCTGAAAAGACAGATACAGAAGGACGGACTGGTAGCATCGATCCCCAAAGATGCGCTCCATGAGGCGCTGGAACGTGCCAGGGGTGTTCCATAACCCAAATGGCATTCTGTTAAACTCAAAGAGGCCAAATGGGTTGCAAAAGGCAGTCTTAGACTTGTCAGCTTCTTCTTCAACAGGAACTTGGTTATAACCACTAGCAAGATCCAGGGTGGAGAACCACCTCGCCCCAGAAAGCACATCTAACAACTTGTCTATCCTTTAGAAGGGGATAAGCATCACGACAGGTTTTAGAGTTCAGCTGACGATAGTCAACACAAAGGCGAAGACTTCCGTCCTTCTTCGTTACCAGGACAATGGGTGAGGAATATGGACTGCAACTTTCCCTTTATGATTTGGCTATCCAGTAGCTGTTGGATGTGATCCCTCACAGTCTCATACTGGGAAGGGGGAATTCTTCGGTAGGGTTGACGGACTGGGATATTATCAACTAAAGGGATCTCATGAGCTAGCAATGAGGTACACCCCATCCCCATCACCCCTGAAGAAGATGCACTCATACTTGGCAAAGAGGGCCTTAGCCTGAGACACTTGCTGTGAGGTTAGTCCTTCAAAGGCAGGGAGCATAGGAAGGTGAGAGTCAGAATCCGGAGTAACCTCTTGATCAGAGACGAAGGCACAACACTCCTCCCACGCTGGCTCAACGACAAAGGACTTGGTTCCCACAGAGGTGGCTTCAACGACTTGTACGGTCCCAATGGCGCGATGCAGGGAAAGCCACACTTCAGAGCAGCCCACATTGACCACCGGGGCATGCAGAAGAAACTTCTTGGGGGTCAGGGATACCAAGACATCTTCGGGCAGTTGTCCGTCCTCACTGCACAGTGGTTCAAATAGAAACTCAGCGGCTTCTAGCTGTGGGCAGGTAACTGGAACCATAGTAAGCGTGCCAGGCCCAAGACAGACTGGGGACTTCCCCTGGACCTTCTCTTTAACCTTTAGCTGCTTTTTTTCCCAAAAAAAGATTAATTTTGACATCTAAATTTCAAAAGGCTGTAGCTTGATATTGGTAACAGATAGAGCCTGACTGTAAATGAGACAAATATTGAGGAAGACCTAAAGTTTATATTGGGAGTAAATTTACCCATCTAATTTACATATTGTGATGTCACAGGGTGGCAGCCATCTTGAATTGAGTATTTTGAATGAATAATGAAATTATTTCATAAAGTTTGCTCTCCTCTCATCTGTTGTTTTGTTGTACACTTACTTTATGATCAGAAACACCATTAATTTAATTTGTGTGCAGGCCTAACATGACATCTAAATTTCAAAAGGCTGTGGCATGACAGTGGTGATGTTGAGTATGACTGTAAATGAAGCAATTATTGAGAATGACCCAAAACTTATGTTTGGAGTATCTGATTGCATATTGTGATGTCAAATGGACCCACCCGTCATCATTATCGTGTGCACCTGCAAGTGGAACAGGCACCATGGAATGTCTGTCTCTCCCTCTCCCTCCCCCACGGACACTGGCAGCTCTAACCAATGCCCGTCTCTCGCGAGTGAAAGAACCACCACCATCATCCCTGACATGACCAGATCCTCGAGTCACACTTCGACCCCGTTTACCTCTTCCACCATCCTCGTGCTCCACTGCTTGTGCACTGCTGTGCCCCGACATGCTTTGCCCAGCCATGCCGGGAAGGAAGGGTCACTAAATGACAAATCGTCAACTTCTAAAGGCATATATTTGCCTTCAGAATTAGAATCTGTGAACAGTAGACCTAAGACATCATCTCAGGACAGTTTTTTGTTTGGCATTTTGGCGTAAATCCACAATGTTACCACGAAATTGCTAACTAAACAATGGCTCACTACCACACTAGTGTCACCCTGCAGGAGGGGCACTCGCCTCCACTAATCACCCATTAACCCAAGGAGTCAACTGCAAACCCACAACAGAAAGGGCAGGAGTCAGGAATAAAAAAAAATAGGATTCTTTATTTATAATTATTAGTATTAAAAGAGTCCAGGGCATAAGTCAGTAGATCCAGCAGAGCCGTGGGGAGGGGCTCGACAGCGCCGGCTGGGTGGCGATGGGGTGATGGCTTACATAGTTCGTCCAGTAGGGGGCCTTAACAGGGCTGGGTGGCAACTTACACGGTTCGTCCAGGAGGGGGGCCTTGGCAACAGAGGCGGCAGCTTATACGGTTCATCCAGGATGGGGCCTCGGCAACAGGGGCGGCAGCTTACACGGTTTGTCCAGTAGGGGGCCTCAGCAACAGGAGCGGCAGCGTATACGGTTCGTCCAGTAGAGGGCCTCGACAACAGGGCTGGGCAGCAGCAGAGTGGCAGCTTACACAGTTTTTCCAGGAGGGGGGCCTCGGCAACAGGGTGGCAGCTTACACGGTTCGTCCAGTAGAGGGCCTTGACAACGGGCGTTTTAGACACTGCAAGACAGTAGTTACCAGTGTTCCTTTGCATAGAACATAGAGAGGTTACCTGGATGGCCCACGCAGTGGATGTAGTAATGGCTCACCTACGACTGGGACAGGTGCAGAAATACAACACAGCAATCAGCAGGGTCACACATGTACATTTCTTAGGGAAGCGTGCTCCAGACACGGCAAAGCATTGTGCTTAAAGGCAACAACACCCAGTCCTGGGTAGCTCATCACATTGGGGGCGGGGGGGAATCAACAGGCAACAGTGTACTGGTAACAGGATCCTATAATGGGCAGAGAACACTTATCTCCATAGTGCCGTACTCCAGGGGCGGCCATCACAGTTGTAACTCCTCTGCTGAGTCACATGCAGGCAGGAAGTGGGGCGCAGGACCCGCGTTGGGGGGTTTAGCTTAGTCGTTGGTCACAGCGGCTGGCCACTCTGCGGCTGTAATAGGTGCAATGCAAACATTGCAACCGGTGACACTCGAGCACTTCAAACTCACTTGTGTATCAGATGGAATGTACACTTCACAACACTATAGCAATCGTGGATAGATTGTGCTTAAAAACAACCCCAGGTAGCCTGCCACACCAGTAGCCAAAGCAGAGACAACAAAGCACTGTGACTGCGGCCCCACAGAGAGGTATAAACACTTAGCTGCCGTGGATGCGTTGGAGCCTCTGCCACAAAGCCAGCTGCTGCGCTGCGGTTCGGTTCAGTTCGCTAGCCAGATCCTCGTCAAGATCCGCGGCTCAATCGGTGCCGTCTCTTCACCCCCTCTCCTTTAGCCGAATGCCTACGGCATATATGTAATGCACTCCATTTTCCCGGAGACCAATCGCGGACTTAATTCCATCATCCCGCGCACCTGAAAGAAGGCTCGCAATAATTCCATTATCGTACTTTACAATGCCGATGCAAGGGCTTATTACACCATCTTGCCCCCGGATGGTAACACGAAAACCATTCCCCAAGGGAAACAAGTACAAGTACGACAGTTCATCCTCAATTATTCTAGTGACCCCGTGACATCAGCTCTGTGCTAAATCCCACAGTTTCAGTGGAACTTTCTCTGAAAAATGCATTGGAAGATGACGTAATTCTGAGTTAGGAATGAAGTACGACATGTCTGCCAACTAGTGGACAGGAATTTTGACAACATTAAACACTGTACTTGACACAACAGGCTGGTTTATTCAGTATCGCAAAATTACGACGGCGGCAAAAGGGTTAAAGGGCTTAGAGGCATGGAGGACACCTTGGATCCTCTCACAGTGCCGAAGAACTCGTTGGGCTGCCAGCTCCCGAACAAGGTATATCAAGTGTGTTGGATGCCTTAAGTCCAAGCCACCTACAGTCTTTCCTCTGCATGTGACTAAAGTGCTTATTAAAAAAACTCTTACAATTGTAACCATTGATCCAGTATCAATTAACCATAAAACTTCAACATCACAACAGTCAACACCGGACATTTTCCCACTAACCGACTCAGTGAGGAGGAATATACAGAGCCAGTGTACTCCCCTCCAATTGTGTGGCTCTGCACACTGTGGGGTTCTAGTTTTCCAGCTGACTAGTGAAGCTACTGATGGAGGGACTGACTGTTGGAATCCTCAGTTAGCAAGCGAGGGATGGGCCTGCTGTTTCTAGGCAGAGGAACAGATTGACAATACCGTGCTATGTGGCCTGGTTGATCACACTTAATACAAATAGGCTGCCCATCAGATGTACGATTAAAACACCCTGCTCTATATGGCTGGGAAGGCTGTGGTTTATTGGGAGGCTGCCCTAGGTGTTTAACCAGCATATCTAGTTGGGCTTGTTGCTTTAAGACTATCTCTTTCAACTCCGCTATTTCAGATGTCTGAGCAAAAGTGGAATTACACTGAGATGTGTAAGAGGCCTCGTTAGCGCGCCCTTGAACACAAGAACCTCGGTCACGACTAGGTTACCCCTCTTCCACCCACTTCGTGGCCTCGCGTCGTACATCAAGCAAAGTCAAAGTCTCATCTGTTCTCACCAATCGTTTGAGCTCTCTATGCAGCATATGATCCCGTACATTTTCACAAAATTGGTCTCTCAGTACAGTGTCCACATTTGTAATAGAACCCTCTTTGGATTGTTTCACTCTATCCATAAGCTCCATAAGAGCATGAGAAAACTCAAATAGAGACTCACTTTCTCTCTGTTTGCGGTCAGAGAAACATTGCTGCCAGTATACATACCATTTGGAACATCCATTTACCTCTTTTAAAACAGTCATAACTTGTTCGTGGCTTTCCCTGACAATACGAGGTCGATATTTAATCTCATTACAGGCTTCGCCCTCAAAATGGTCATACAGAAACAATGCTTGGTCTAAATCAGACACATACCTCAACCGTATACAACTTTAGAATACTCCTGATTAACTAAACGGGTTATCCGGAGTGAATCAACAACTGATGGTGTTTCATAAGAAATTCTGTTACTGTCCCATCCATGTTGGAATTAGCCTTAATGTTGGGAAGGCCCTACCCTGCTAATAAAACCAGACCCTCGTTCTGTACTTTCGGTTCATACAGAGGGTCTGGACATTCGGTTGTGGAATTCATTTGCTTGCTTGTTTAAGTTTAAAAAGATTGGATCAGCCCTTGACTGATAGCTTGCCTTGACTGACAGCATTCTAGCTTTGCATTCATAACGCCATCTGTTTGCTGATTGGATAGATTAGAATGCGTCCTCAAACAACAACCTCAAATCCAGGCCAGCACTGTAGGGAGATGATAATGAAACCGAAGTGCATAGGAGGGCATGGCCAGGCTAGGAAAGCACACCACATTGCCATGATTGAGAACTTCCCTCAGCTGCATTAAGATACAAGTAACTAGCCTGTTTTAAAAATGTAAGGAGTATGAAGTATAGATATTTTTGTTAAAATTTAGTGTGGTAGAAGTCAGAGCTGTCGGAAAAATAAATACTCAAGTATTACAGATACCTGAAAAGTACAGGAGTCAAGTATTTGTATTTAATTACTTCTCATCTCTGCTTTCAATACATAAAAGGACCCTCTGTTACTGAGAATTTGCAATTTTGCGTTCCTTTAATCATGACAAGGTACATGAAATATACAATGGTGTGAATATTCATTATAATGAGTGAGATGCTTTTCACAAAAACACATTAGCTCGTCAACTTATCATTTTGAACAATGCACCTTTAACATGATACAGTTATAAAATTGCATTATAATATTAATTTACATAGAGGGCATTACATATTAACACATTACTTTGTATAAACTGTACATAATATTTTTTAAATGCTTGCCATTTTTAGAGCACATACAACAAACTTGAGGGTAATATTTCTTATGTGTTTTATGGGGTAATATTGAGGGTAATATTATTGTGTTTTATTTTTTAAAAATGCATACTCATTAACTGGGATTTACTTTTCTACCAAATATTTGCAAAATTCTTAGTCTTAAATGTTTAGTCTGTAAGCCATAAATAATTGGGTTTAAATGAGCTGGTATAATATGAAAAAGAATTATCATGAGTTTTCTTAAAAAATGTTTTTCTGGGAATCGATGCATGATAATAACAATGTACCCCATTAGAAGCATAATCAGATACAAGACCAAATGACTCGCACAAGTCTGAATGGCTTTGCTGTTGAGCTCTGTATTTTTCCTAGTCCAGCATATGACAGCAATTCTAACATAAGTGACAGCAACAGTGCCCATTGATGAGGAAAACAATAGCACGGTGTAAAACAGCCCATATATGTTATTAATAGAAACATCTTCACATGATAATTTGAACAAGGAGGCATTATCACAAAGAGCGTGCCTAATGAGTGATCTACAACGGGACAGCCTGACAGTGAAGCTAAGAAGTATACCTATTAATACCACTGAAAAACCCCAAGCACACACAGACAAAGCCACAACTGCCTTTGTTGTCATGATTGCGCTGTATCGCAATGGATTGCATATAGCCACATATCTATCAATGGCCATTATAATGAGTATGGTGTGGGAAGCAGAGCCGTAAGTATGGGTGAAAAAGGCCTGTGTAACACAGGCACTGTAAGAAATTAACCTTTCTTTAGAGACCATGTCTAGCAGGAGACGAGGCATTAAGATTGTGTTACCCAGTATGTCATTTACAGACAAATTGCAAAATAGAAGGTACATTGGTTGGTGTAAGCTTCTTTCTGCAATGATGATGACAAGAACACCAATGTTGGTTATGAGCAGTGCGATATAGACGAATAGCAGCATGAAAAACACCGGATATGTAGAGTATTCAGAAATTCCTAGTCCTTCCATTACAAGAGTATGACTGTCATAGGAAATGTTTTCCATACTTGCACACCATCCACCTGTGAGAACAAGAAACAATAACACTAATAATAAAATGACATTGTATTTTTATTATGTAAATATGACATTTGAGGATTTGCATTATTCAGCTGTACAGGTTACAATAAAAATAGCACAAAACATTTATACAATACTATGCTTGCTCATGTTGTGTCACATCCATAATGCTGTTATTTCCCACGTTATCCACATTACCCACATTTATATGTACTATTACATAATCATTTAGTAATATGCTTTTATCTAAAGCAACAAATTGAGGATTAACATCCCAACTGTGCTGAAAAGGTGCATTTAGGGTAACAACCTATTTTCCTGTTCCTTCTGTTTTACCTGACTTGATATGATTTGGCTTGGAACAGAAAGGTAAATTCACACATACGACCTGTTTCTTTGTATACACATACCAACTCTGAGATACATGCCCTGTAGAAATGGCCTATATAGAGGAGAGATGAGAATTTATGTCATGTGACTGGACCTAAATTTAGTTTGAATTCTCCATTTACATCTGGAAAATAAGCCTAGCTGTGAGAAAAAACTTCATGTGGCAATAACTTGGTAACTGATCACAAGGGTCTTGGTCACTAGACCTAGTCTTGGTATTTATCAATCTAGTTGTAGTGAAAAGTATCTGATTTTAGCTGTAATAAAGAATGTGTCAGGTCTCCAAAATGTAGCTTTATACACACACACACACAGGGTGCGATTTGTAGGGGGGGATGGGGTGGGATCATCCCCTCCTCTGGTTTTTACCTCTGCAGAATGAATTTTATCCTTGGGGGGATAAAACCCCGTCAATAAAAAAAAAAAAAATAATTGAAATTAAAATCAGGTTGTGACAGTTTCTTACACAGCTATAATCTGCATCGTTGGTAGCCTACTAACTTTCAATCTGACCCGAATTGTCGGTAATCTCATTGTTCGCGAACATCCCCATGCACATAGATACACTGTTTCTGCATTCTACGCAGAACTAATAAAAGACGAGGGAAAATGAAACGCGTTCAGAGCAGCATATCGTCCTACTTCACAGGACCAGCACAGAAAAAGACTAAGTCAACGTCCAACTAAGTCATACATTGCTGTTATTGGGCCAGACATGTGTTGGTTCCCTGCGCAGAGGTTCGCAAATATGTGGATAAAAGAAGGACGACACGCTGCAGATGACACGCCAACAGGAAAACCGAAAAGGCCACATGAAATCCGACATCAGAGCAAACTGTTTATTGAGTTTTATAATTAGTGACTTTGACATAACATGTGAAATCATATTTTATGACATATGAAATCATTATTGTTATGTTTTACAGACCGATCCCATTAGGCTAATGCTCCTCTGCCAATCCTCTGACATGTTCGCGTGATCGGACCCTATCCATGGTTCTGAAGCCCAAATAAGCCATCACATCATGGCCGGCACAGAAAATTAAATGTTTCATGTCTTTTTAAGTTTACATTGAAGATGAATGCTGATCTGTTCATAATTTAGGCACATAGGGTCTACCATTAACCTAAAAAAGAATTAAACCTGTTGATTGCTTATTTTTTCATGATTAAAAAACAACAACTGAAAAAAACATCCCCCATTCTGTTTTTTTGACAAATCGCACCCTGTATATATATATATATATATAGTGAGGAGGCAAAAAAAGAGAAAAAAACAACATATATGTAAATATATAATAAACAATACATCAACAAAAAAGAAAGACAAGATTCACTAAGACCTGGGGGCCGCAGGGGAGAAACACTAGTGAGACGCTAGGGTCCTAATACCACAGTTAGGGTGTGAACACACTTGTATTCACACTTAGTGCTACACGCTTGTTTGTTACACATTTAAACTCACACTTGGTGACACACACTTGTTTGGTACACACGTTGATTCACACTGGATGAAACTTCACAAATTAGGATTAGGAACCCCAGCTTGTCAGTGGAGCCCCTCACGTACACCAGAGACAGGTGGTGGCAGGTAATGGAAAAAGGTGAGAACTAGACAAAACAAATAACGGACAGAGAAAAGAAGAGAAAAAAACCCAACAAAACCCACTCTAGCCTGCAGCTTACGATACCGAGCTCCACAGGGCTACGACATGCTAGAGCTAGCTTGCAGGCTAGAGGAAACGGACAAATGCAGGTACAGGATAAAAGGAGCACAGCCTGTGAGCAGCACCACATTCACACTCAACGAGAACAGCAGCCAGCAATGCGACATAGCCGTGCAGACCTCTCCTAGTCTTAACCAGCGTAGGCCAGAAGTTAAGGACCCCAAGTGCTTTTATGGTTGTCCTTAGGTGGTCTAATCAATGCCTGTCCTAAAGCCCCCCCCCCCCCCTTAGTGACACAAACTAGGCAGAAGAGGTGAGAGAGAGATAGAAGAGCGTGAGTATAGCGGCTGTCACTACAGGACTCTAAACATGGCCCACAGGCCACAATCCATCCCCTCCAAATGAATCGGCGGCCCGACGATGGCAGCTTAACTGGACACGTTAGTTTTCAAGGTCTTGGCTTCCCTGCTCTTTCACCTGGATGTCAGCTTCTCCTTCAAAACCTGACAGGCGTTTTCACATGCCTCATCCCAAGCTGTCAAAAGGGGGATGGAGGGGGGGTCTTTCCTTTCTGCCGTGGCCCGCTGAGTCTTCCCAACAAGGTGGTGCAAAGGGGCTGAGACCTTAGAGAAGCCCTCTCCGAACCTACAGTAATAACTTGCAAAGCCGAGAAATGACCGCAACTCTGCTGGGTGGCCTGGGCGCCTCCACTCTTTCACTACCTCTATCTTTGCTGGGTCGGTGGAAACCCCCTCAGCCGAGACCACGTGTCTGAGATAGCTGACTTGAGGCTGGAAGAACTGACACTTGGACAACTTGGTCTTCAAGTTCTGCTTCTGCAGTCGGGCAAACACTCCCTCCGTTTAAGATGTTCTTCTACGGTTGCTGAAAAGACAGATACAGAAGGACAGACTGGTAGCATCGATCCCCAAAGATGCGCTCCATGAGGCGCTGGAACGTGACAGGGGTGTTCCATAACCCAAATGGCATTCTGTTAAACTCAAAGAGGCCAAATGGGTTGCAAAAGGCAGTCTTAGACTTGTCAGCTTCTTCTTCAACAGGAACTTGGTTATAACCACTAGCAAGATCCAGGGTGGAGAACCACCTCGCCCCAGAAAGCACATCTAACAACTTGTCTATCCTTTAGAAGGGGATAAGCATCACGACAGGTTTTAGAGTTCAGCTGACGATAGTCAACACAAAGGCGAAGACTTCCGTCCTTCTTCGTTACCAGGACAATGGGTGAGGAATATGGACTGCAACTTTCCCTTTATGATTTGGCTATCCAGTAGCTGTTGGATGTGATCCCTCACAGTCTCATACTGGGAAGGGGGAATTCTTCGGTAGGGTTGACGGACTGGGATATTATCAACTAAGGGGATCTCATGAGCTAGCAATGAGGTACACCCCATCCCCATCACCCCTGGAGAAGATGCACTCATACTTGGCAAAGAGGGCCTTAGCCTGAGACACTTGCTGTGAGGTTAGTCCTTCAAAGGCAGGGAGCATAGGAAGGTGAGAGTCAGAATCCGGAGTAACCTCTTGATCAGAGACGAAGGCACAACACTCCTCCCACGCTGGCTCAACGACAAAGGACTTGGTTCCCACAGAGGTGGCTTCAACGACTTGTACGGTCCCAATGGCGCGATGCAGGGAAAGCCACACTTCAGAGCAGCCCACATTGACCACCGGGGCATGCAGAAGAAACTTCTTGGGGGTCAGGGATACCAAGACATCTTCGGGCAGTTGTCCGTCCTCACTGCACAGTGGTTCAAATAGAAACTCAGCGGCTTCTAGCTGTGGGCAGGTAACTGGAACCATAGTAAGCGTGCCAGGCCCAAGACAGACTGGGGATTTCCCTTGACCTTCTCTTTAACCTTTATCTGCTTTTTTTCCCAAAAAAAGATGAATTTTGACATCTAAATTTCAAAAGGCTGTAGCTTGATATTGGTAACAGATAGAGCCTGACTGTAAATGAGACAAATATTGAGGAAGAACTAAAGTTTATATTGGGAGTAAATGTACCCATCTAATTTGCATATTGTGATGTCACAGGGTGGCAGCCATCTTGAATTGCGTATTTTGAATGAATAATGTGAAAGAGTGAAAGAACCACCACCATCATCCCTGACATGACCAGATCCTTGAGTCACACTTCGACCCCGTTTACCTCTTCCACCATCCTCGTGCTCCACTGCTTGTGCACTGCTGTGCCCCGACATGCTTTGCCCAGCCATGCCGGGAAGGAAGGGTCACTGAACGACAGATCGTCATCTTCTAAAGGCATATATTTGCCTTCAGAATTAGAATCTGTGAACAGTAGACCTAAGACATCATCTCAAGACAGTTTTTTGTTTGGCATTTTGGCGTAAATCCACAATGTTACCACGAAATTGCTAGCTAAACAATCGCTCACTACCACACTAGTGTCACCCTGCAGGAGGGGCACTCGCCTCCACTAATCACCCATTAACCCAAGGAGTCAACTGCAAACCCACAACAGAAAGGGCAGGAATAAGGAATAAAAAAAATAGGATTCTTTATTTATAATTATTAGTATTAAAAGAGTCCAGGGCATAAGTCAGTAGATCCAGCAGAGCCATGGGGAGGGGCTCGACAGCGCCGGCTGGGTGGCGATGGGGTGATGGCTTACACAAGTCGTCCAGTAGGGGGCCTTAACAGGGCTGGGTGGCAGCTTACACGGTTCGTCTAGGAGGGGGGCCTTGGCAACAGAGGCGGCAGCTTATACGGTTCGTCCAGGATGGGGCCTCGGCAACAGGGGCGGCAGCTTACACGGTTTGTCCAGTAGGGGGGCCTCAGCAACAGGAGCGGCAGCGTATACGGTTCGTCCAGTAGAGGGCCTCGACAACAGGGCTGGGCAGCAGCAGAGTGGCAGCTTACACGGTTTTTCCAGGAGGGGGGCCTCGGCAACAGGGTGGCAGGTTACACGGTTCGTCCAGTAGAGGGCCTTGACAACGGGCGTTTTAGACACTGCAAGACAGTAGTTACCAGTGTTCCTTTGCATAGAACATAGAGAGGTTACCTGGATGGCCCACGCAGTGGATGTAGTAATGGCTCACCTACGACTGGGACAGGTGCAGAAATACAACACAGCAATCAGCAGGGTCACACATGTACATTTCTTAGGGAAGCGTGCTCCAGACACGGCAAAGCATTGTGCTTAAAGGCAACAACACCCAGTCCTGGGTAGCTCATCACACTGGGGGCGGGGGGGAATCAACAGGCAACAGTGTACTGGTAACAGGATCCTATAATGGGCAGAGAACACTTATCTCCATAGTGCCGTACTCCAGGGGCGGCCATCACAGTTGTAACTCCTCTGCTGAGTCACATGCAGGCAGGAAGTGGGGCGCAGGACCCGCGTTGGAGGGTTTAGCTTAGTCGTTGGTCACAGCGGCTGGCCACTCTGCGGCTGTAATAGGTGCAATGCAAACACTGCAACCGGTGACACTCGTGCACTTCAAACTCACTTGTGTATCAGATGGAACGTACACTTCACAACACTATAGCAATCGTGGATAGATTGTGCTTAAAAATAATCCCAGGTAGCCTGCCACACCAGTAGCCAAAGCAGAGACAACAAAGCACTGTGAATGCGGCCCCACAGAGAGGTATAAACACTTAGCTGCCGTGGATGTGTTGGAGCCTCTGCCACAAAGCCAGCTGCTGCGCTGCGGTTCGGTTCAGTTCTCTTGCCAGATCCTCGTCAAGGTCCGCGGCTCGATCGGTGCCGTCTCTTCACCCCCTCTCCTTTAGCCGAATGCCTACAGCATATAAGTAATGCACTCCATTTTCCCGGAGACCAATCGCGGGCTTAATTCCATCATTCCGCGCACCTGAAAGAAGGCTCGCAATAATTCAATTATCGTACTTTACAATGCCGATGCAAGGGTTTAGCCATCTTGCCCCCGGATGGTAACACGAAAACCGTTCCCCAAGGGAAACAAGTACAAGTACGACAGTTCATCCTCTGCAATTATTCTAGTGACCCTGTGACATCAGCTCCGTCCTAAATCCCACAGTTTCAGTGGAACTTTCTCTGAAAAATGCATTGGAAGATGACGTAATTCTGAGTTAGGAATGAAGTACGACATGTCTGCCAACTAGTGGACAGGAATTTTGACAACATTAAACACTGTACTTGACACAACAGGCCGGTTTATTCAGTATCGCAAAATTACGACGGCGGCAAAAGGGTTAAAGGGCTTAGAGGCATGGAGGACACCTTGGATCCTCTCACAGTGCCGAAGAACTCGTTGGGCTGCCAGCTCCCGGACAAGGTATATCAAGTGTGTTGGATGCCTTAAGTCCAAGCCACCTACAGTCTTTCCTCTGCATGTGACTAAAGTGCTTATTAAAAAAACTCTTACAATTGTAACCATTGATCCAGTATCAATTAAGCATAAAACTTCAACATCACCACACTCAACACTGGACATTTTCCCACTAAACGACTCAGTGAGGAGGAATATACAGAGCCAGTGTACTCTCCTCCAATTGTGTGGCTCTGCACACTGTGGGGTTCTAGTTTTCCAGCTGACTAGTGAAGCTACTGATGGAGGGACTGACTGTTGGAATCCTCGGTTAGCAAGCGAGGGATGGGCCTGCTGTTTCTAGGCGGAGGAACAGATTGACAATACCGTGCTATGTGGCCTGGTTGATCACACTTAATACAAATAAGCTGCCCATCAGATGTACGTTTAAAACGCCCTGCCCTATATGGCTGGGAAGGCTGTGGTTTATTGGGAGGCTGCCCTAGGTGTTTAACCAGCATATCTAGTTGGGCTTGTTGCTTTAAGATTATCTCTTTCAACTCCGCTATTTCAGATGTCTGAGCAAAAGTGGAATTACACTGAGATGTGTAAGAGGCCTCGTTAGCGTGCCCTTGAACACAAGAACCTCGGTCACGACTAGGTTGCCCCTCTTCCACCCACTTTGTGGCCTCGCGTCGTACATCAAGCAAAGTCAAAGTCTCGTCTGTTCTCACCAATCGTTTGAGCTCTCTATGCAGCATATGATCCCGTACATTTTCACAAAATTGGTCTCTCAGTACAGTGTCCACATTTGTAATAGAACCCTCTTTGGATTGTTTCACTCTATCCATAAGCTCCATAAGAGCATGAGAAAACTCAAATAGAGACTCACTTTCTCTCTGTTTGCGGTCAGAGAAACATTGCTGCCAGTATACATACGATTTGGAACATCCATATACCTCTTTTAAAACAGTCATAATTTGTTCATGGCCTTCCCTGACAATACAAGGTCGATATTTAATCTCATTACAGGCTTCGCCCTCAAAACGGTCATACAGAAACAATGCTTTGTCTAAATCAGACACGTACCTCAACCGTATACAACTTTCTGCTTCTTCTAGCCACTCTTCAACAGAAAGAGACCCTGCTGCCGTGGAGCCCGAAAACTTCGGGCACCGCTTCTCCTGGGGTAGATACAGTGCCTGCTTCCTTCATGCAGGTTGGGAACCATCCTCCCCAGCAGTAGGCTTCTGTACACTTGAAAGTCTCTCATTCTCAGCTTGATGCTGAGCCACATGTTTCTGTAGTCGTTACATTGCCACGGTGTGTTCCTCCACGCTGTCATCCGCGTTCATCCTGCTGCCAGCTGCTGCGAAATGCGGAATGTCTGGAAAAAAACACAAGAGAAAAAAATCTTGGTCCGGTATTTAGAAAAAGTAACAAAGTACAATCTTTATTAATAAACAGATTTAAAAAGTCTGATGAGCACAATTAAGCAGCGCACTATATATATATATAGTGAGGAGGCAAAAAGAAAAAAAACAATATATATGTAAACAGTGGCGTAGGCACATAAGGGCAACAGTGGGCCGGTGCCACTATGATTGACAGCTGGCCCACCCTATCGGAGGTGCCCAACTTGATTGAGAGCGGGCTCGCTCGAGTTGTTTTATAACGTGAATTTCAATGAGCAGGTTAAAATAATGTAATACAACACTAAACACTTTGAATTAAGTATGTTTCAACTATTTACAGAAATTATATTTTTGTCAGTGGTCTTTTCTCTACATTATTTTGATTGAGTAATGTCCGCATTTTTGATAAGCGGAAAGAAGCCAACATTCGTTGCTATGCCAACAATCGGAAGTTATCGCCTACCTGACAGAGAACGCTAATTTAGCTGCGCTATCTTAATCGAAAATGTCTAAACAGACATCGCTGTCCTGTTTTTTTAATAAACCAAAGAGATCGAAATTACAAGAAACAGATGTGGACAATGATGATGCCGTCCCTGTACCAAGTTCGACCTCCGCGACCGCCACACCAGATGGAACCAGCTCTACTCTCCCCATGACAAGCCCCCCTGCAGACCTGTCCGCCTGGAACCGGCTACCCAGCCTGATCTGAAAGAGTTCCCACGAACCGTGATAAACGGAAAAGCCAGGTCTTTTTTTTTTAAACAAAACATCTGCTCTGAGCTGAAACTTGACACAATTCTTAATCTTGCCATAGGATCAGAGGGCTATGAATCAGATGGGATTTGCTAATATATTCACCCTAAAATTGGTTAGAATGCAGGAAATTGCACCTAAGAAATAGAAAATTTTATGGGGGAGGTCCCCCAGACCCCCCGCTTAAATTGGGGTCCACTCTATTTCACAAAAGTCCACAGTATTACACATTTCTGCCTACGCCCCTGTATGTAAATATATAATAAACAATACATCATAAAAAAGAAAGACAAGATTCACTAAGACCTGGGGGGGCGCTGGGAAGAAACAGTAGTGAGACGCTAGGGTCCTAATACCACAGTTAGGGTTTGAACACACTTGAATTCACACTTAGTGCTACAGAAACCACATCCCAGGGAACTCAATGACTTTAGGCAAGTTGCCCTCGACTCACACTTCATGAAGACTCTTGAACGGCTGCTGCTCCATCTGCTAAGACCCCGGTCTGCCACCAGTAGAAGGTGGGACTGGAGGATGCCATTCTCTATCTGCTACATAGGGTGCACTCTCACCTGGACAAAGGAGGCAGTGCTGTGAGAATCATGTTCTTTGACTTCTCCAGCACCTTCAACACCATCCAGCCCCTCCCCCTTAGAGACAAACCACTGCAGATGAGAGTGGACCTGCGCCTGGTAACCTGGACCTCACATCTGAGACTGTTATAAGCAGTACTGGTGTGCGACAGGGAACTGTTCTATCCTCTGTAGTGTTCACCCTGTACACCTCTGACCAGATACAACTGTCAGACATGCCACATGCCTTACATGCATGCACTGCTTCATGGCACTGTAGCCTAGAATACTCCTGATTAACTAAAGGGGTTATCCGGAGTGAATCAACAACTGATGGTGTTTCATAAGAAATTCTGTCACTGTCCCATCCATGTTGGAATCAGCCTTAATGTTGGGAAGGCACTACCCTGCTAATAAAACCAGACCCTCGTTCTGTACTTTCGTTTCGTACAGAGGGTCTGGACATTCGGTTGTGGAATTCATTTGCTTGCTTGTTTAAGTTTAAAAAGATTAGATCAGCCCTTGACTGATAGCTTGCTTTGACTGACAGCATTCTAGCTCTGCATTCATAACGCCTTCTGTTTGCTGATTGGATAGATTAAAATGCCTCCTCAAACAACAAGCTCACATCCAGGCCAGCACTGTAGGGAGATGATAATCAAACCGAAGTGCATAGGAGGGCATGGCCAGGCTAGGAAAGCACACCACATTGCCATGATTGAGAATTTCCCTCAGATGCATTAAGATACAAGTAACTAACCTGTTTTAAAAATGTAAGGAGTATAAAGTATAGATATTTTTGTTAAAATTTAGTGTGGTAGAAGTCAGAGCTGTCGGAAAAATAAATACTCAAGTATTACAGATACCTGAAAAGTACAGGAGTCAAGTATTTGTACTTAATTACTTCTCATCTCTGCTTTCAACACATAAAATAACCCTCTGTTACTGAGAATTTGCAATTTTGCGTTCCTTTAATCATGACAAGGTACATGAAATATACAATGATGTGAATATTCATTATAATGAGTGAGATGCTTTTCACAAAAATACATTAGCTCGTCAACTTATCATTTTGAACAATGCACCTTTAACATGATACAGTTGTAAAATTGCATTATAATATTAATTTACATAGAGGGCATTACATATTAACACATTACTTTGTATAAACTGTACATAATATTTTTTAAATGCTTGCCATTTTTAGAGCACATACACCAAACTTGAGGGTAATATTTCTTATGTGTTTTATGGGGTAATATTGAGGGTAATATTTTTGTGTTTTATTTTTTAAAAATGCATACTCATTAACTGGGATTTACTTTTCTACCAAATATTTGCAAAATTCTTAGTCTTAAATGTTTAGTCTGTAAGCCATAAATAATTGGGTTTAAATGAGCTGGTATAATATGAAAAAGAATTACAATGAGTTTTCTTAAAAAATGGTTTTCTGGGAATCGATGCATGATAATAGCAATGTACCCCATTAAAAGCATAATCAGATACAAGACCAAATGACTCGCACAAGTCTGAATGGCTTTGCTGTTGAGCTCTGTATTTTTCTTAGTCCAGCATATGACAGCAATTCTAACATAAGTGACAGCAACAGTGCCCATTGATGAGGAAAACAATAGCACGGTGTAAAACAGCCCATATATGTTATTAATAGAAACATCTTCACATGATAATTTGAACAAGGAGGCATTATCACAAAGAGCGTGCCTAATGAGTGATCTACAACGGGACAGCCTGACAGTGAAGCTAAGAAGTATACCTATTAATACCACTGAAAAACCCCAAGCACACACAGACAAAGCCACAACTGCCTTTGTTGTCATGATTGCGCTGTATCGCAATGGATTGCATATAGCCACATATCTATCAATGGCCATTATAATGAGTATGGTGTGGGAAGCAGAGCCGTAAGTATGGGTGAAAAAGGCTTGTGTAACACAGGCACTGTAAGAAATTAGCCTTTCTTTAGAGACCATGTCTAGCAGGAGACGAGGCATTAAGACTGTGTTACCCAGTATGTCATTTACAGACAAATTGCAAAACAGAAGGTACATTGGTTGGTGTAAGCTTCTTTCTGCAATGATGATGACAAGAACACCAATGTTGGTTATGAGCAGTGCGATATAGACGAATAGCAGCGTGAAAAACACCGGATATGTAGAGTATTCAGAAATTCCTAGTCCTTCCATTACAAGAGTATCACTGTCATAGGAAATGTTTTCCATAATTGCACACCATCCACCTGTGAGAACAAGAAACAATAACACTAATAATAAAATGACATTGTATTTTTATTATGTAAATATGACATTTGAGGATTTGCATTATTCAGCTGTACAGGTTACAATTAAAATAGCACAAAACATTTATACTAATAAATGTTTAAATGTGCATAATACTATGCTTGCTCATGTTGTGTCACATCCATAATGCTGTTTCCCACTTTATCCACATTACCCACATTTATATGTACAATTACATATTCATTTAGTAACAATTGAGGATTAACATCCCAACTGTGCTGAAAAGGTGCAGTTATGGTAACAACCTATGTTCCTGTTCCTTCTGTCTTACCTGACTTGATATGATTTGGCTTGGAACAGAAAGGTAAATTCACACATACGACCTGTTACTTTGGATACACATACCAACTCTGAGATACATGCCCTGTAGAAATGGCATATATAGAGAAGAGATGAGAATTTATGTCATGTGACTGGACCTAAATTTAGTTTGCATTCTCAATCTGGAAAATAAGCCTAGTTGTGAGAAAAACTTCATGTGGCAATAACTTGGTAACTGATCACATGGGTGTTGGTCACTGTTTTAGAAACCATAGACCAAAGTAGCGAAATTCAAATGTGAATCCAATCTGCAATTCAAATATTGTGAAATATGGTTTCCTAAACTGTTACCTTTACTGCATGTACTGTTTTGACATCAGTAATAATATGATGCTTTTTTCACATGTGGAAATGTACAGGCAATTGCTGAAGATGGGCCGAAAAGTTATGCTTCCCATTTAATTAGCATAAGAGCTACGCCTTGAGAATGCGGTCTTCACTGCTTCATGAAATTGTACAGGAGGCACACCTCATGTTTTGAAAGGATGTTTTATGAGTTGAGAGAGAAAAGATTCCCGCTGTTTGTTCTCAATCTGAGGAGGATACTCTTGTTCTGTCCACATCTGGGATGTGGGAAGCCTTGTAAACATTCCTTTATCATTAGGATGTTTGCTTGCTGCTTTCAATGCACATCTGACCCTTGAACATTTACTCTCTCTCTCTGTCTCTCTCAGAGGCTTTACAGACACACACACAGACACACACACACACACACACACACACAAACAAACACTAACACAGAGACACACACACACACACACACACACACACATGCACGCACACATACATACACACACACACACACGGACACACTCTTTTCTATTCACTGTCTTTTATCACTTTCTGAATGAAAGGTACTGAAAGGGGTGATTAATGATGTCACATTTATTAATCCTTATGGTTATGTTTAAATTTCTTAAACACTTTTTTTTCTAAAGAAAATTATATGAAATTTGAACAACACCTAACAACCATGTTAGAGAGGTAGCTCACCACTCCCCTTAGTAATCCCAGACAAACTCTACACAGTGCTTTGTATTGTTCATGTTCATGTTCATGTTCATGTTCATGTTCATTGTTGTTTATGTTGGCCTAGAGGGTGAATGATGGCTCTGCTCCCATCTACTTGAATTCTCTTCTGAAGCCCTATGTCACCCGACGACCACTACGTTCCTCTAAGGAACGTTTTCTAGCACGGCCAACACCTTGTGCAGGTCGGTCCAGACTCTTCTCATATCTGGTTCCGCGCTGGTGGAATGACCTTCCAAGTGCTACCAGATCAACTGATACCCTCTCCACCTTCAAGAAACTCGTGAAGACTAAGCTCTTCCAAGAATATCTCCTAGCGTAAACTTTGAGAATGCACTTAATAATTTAATTTCTCTACATGGTGTTACACTATTGCACTTTCAACTTAAAACAGCGCAGATTCTATGTTAGCAATATGCACTCCTTGTTAGTTCATTGTGTTGTAGCTTGAATGTTATCCTCTTTTGTAAGTCGCTTTGGATAAAAGCGTCTGCTAAATGCCTAAATGTAAATGTAAATGTATGTTCAGGAGACAGGCTGAACCACTGTTTTTTTTCAGTTCATGGGACCAGTGTTGTATACACAGTATGTTTTTGTTGTTGTTTATACTCAGAGAAAAGTAAGCTAGTGGAATCACGAGGAGATATTCATTGATGAAAATTGTTTTGAAGTAGAACTTTCAACTTGTCAGCTTTCAACACGTTTCAGCACACACACACACTGACTTGACCAGTCAAACTTTCCATTGTGTGGTTATCACTTCAATCTGCCAGAAGATGGCAGCCTTTGAATATACTGAGATCTGTACTAACCCTTTTAGTCACATTTACTTCCTTATCTGTTTAAACTATATTGTTTATGTGAAAACAATCACCAGACTGATAGCCTCTACTAGCCAGTGGGAAAGCCTCTGCAGTTTGGACCAAATAATATATGAACAGGTTTTAGGTTTTCCCTAGTTAGCACAGAACACTCTCAAAAAGCAGTCTGACCACATCTCCGTCTAATTTCAAAGGAGGGCAGCTAAATGACTACTCCTAAGAACTGAGGCAGACAGTCACTAACTAAACATACTCTAGTACTGTACTTACTGTACTGTACTTACTTGTACTACTGCACATTATATTAAGTACAAGTATCTGTTACATTGTTATTTTGCAATGATGTGATGAATATGAAATAATATGGAAGTTAACTTGGCAATGTCAGATAATGCTGACAATTCTTCATCAGAACATTCTTGACCATGGTAAAGTAGTAATTTACTGTAACAAGACAATCACCTGTCCTTCGCCTCATATCTATATCAGTTGTCTTGGTGCCGCCACACATGCAGGACACCATCTGTCTCATCGGACTATGGGACATGGTTCAGATATCCATTTTTCTAGAACTGCTTGTATTCAACACAATAGACCAAGATCAACTTGTTTGGCCCAGATGGTATGAACGAAAAACAAAATGAAAGTTTAATACGTTTTACAAAAGATTGCAGCGGGGAACCTCTGCAGACATTCTGTAGGTAGGGGGTGCTACCGCAACACCCCAAAATTCTCGGAACAGAGCCATCTGTCAAAATTCTAATCTTAACAAATTTATTTCATCATAAATGGTCTAAAACAATGTGTATGGGAGATATAGAGAGAGGAGGAATGTTTAAGGATCAGATGAGTCCTGAATGCAGCAAGCAAACATCCTGATGAAAATGGAACATTTGCGAGTCTTCTTTCCAGATGCAGACACAACAGGAGTGGCCATTTTTGATGAATTACGAAGCGCAGGGCTCTCTACTTGGCCACCTGCTGAAGAGAGAAAGATGAGTATCACTACAATAACAGCAACACAATCATTAACAATGATTATATTATAACTTACATGTGTCAGAAAAGGCAGTGGTGTGAGACACCTTGTTGACTTTTTTTGGCATCTGAATGAGGAAGAGAAAAAAGGCTTTTAGAACATGAGGGGTGTTGCATGCATACTTCAAAATGCAAAAATGTATTATACTGCTACTGCCTTCAATACAGGACATCTGGTAAAGGATTACAAAGCCATATTTACATCATCAGATACTTGGTACCTTTATCTTGAGCCACATTTTGTGCATCCTCCCTGCTTTCTACTCAGTTGCTACTCCAGCCTGCACAGGCTCAACAGACAGTGAAGTACCCTGGGTTGGTGGAACTGATGTGGCCTCTGTGACACACCGGTGCAGCAGCTCCTTGTCCAGTGCCTTCAGCAAGATGTTATCAAAGGACAAATCCTGTGTCTCCACAGTTCTCTGCAGGATATTCTCAGATCCAAATTCCCTCTGAAGAAACATGTCCATGGCTTTGTAGGTGGCCTGAATCTTTTGCTTGTTTTTGTATGTCTGGAAGCTTGGAGTTCCTGAGGCAATATTGAACTCAGAGAGGACTTTCTGGATTAACTCTCGGGAAATGTCCAACATATCAGCAGTGGCACTCTGTTGATCTTTCAGTTTGGTCAGCAGCCTGAGCATCAGAACCGTGACCAAACAGCCATAGTCACTGCTGTCAGGAGGAAGCACAGAGAACACAGGGGAGGAATGTCCTACACTTATTTTCTCCTGTGCAGTGGGGCCAACATCAACTTGGTATTTGTCCAGCTCCAAGCCTGAATTTGCATCAACAATGTCCAGTACATAGCAAACCATCACCCCTACGAATAGATCTACCACTTCTCTGCGTTTCTCAGATATGGTGCCAATCCCCATGTTTGTAGGTGTGGCCACAGGAGAAGTAGGCCAACATTTGCCCACGTCAGAAAACTGGGCACTTTGGATCCTGGAAAGGGGAGCTCTGGCAGAAGCAGTATCTCCAGTGGATTGATGTGCCACAAGGGGAAGAAGATATGGCTGAAGTAAATTCTTGATGGCCTCCCGAGCATAGCGCAAAACCATATAAAAGCCACCTACTGTCTGCTCTGGGGGTATTTTCATTTGGATCTCACCCAGGAGAAGATCCTGGAGATCTGTAATAAGGTTCTTGGCGATCATATGAACATTCCCACTGAATACGAGCGTTTCTAGGATTGTAGTTATGTTAGCCAAGTCATCGGTATGAGCAGAGAGTTCGGACACAGAGCCACAATCCTTCCTATCAACAGCCGTGTCTGGGACCACAGACTGTTGTTGTTCACCGTGACGCTGTTCTCCACTATGAGGGTACCAGGCAACAGTTTTCCTCAAAGTTGCCAGGACAGCTTTCATCCTGTGCATCAAGTCACTCTGATAACTGGTCGACGTTTCAGATGATGCAGTAGAGGCACTGATTGTGCTGTCTACTGACCAAGACGACAAAGAGCTATATGGCACAGAAAATGAAAACCAGACACAAGATAAGAAATATGGAGCTGCATTAAGACAAGTATGGAAACAAATGAACATTTTTTAAGTCAGGAATAACAATATAACAATATTCTAAAGCCTTGCAGATAATATGACAATTATTAATCTGTGGTGTGATCAAACTCTGCACATAATACTGACCAATTTTAGGGGTTTAACAACGACGTTATCTTCATCAGACCCTCAACTTGTGAAGTTTGTAGTAACAAGTGTGACCCATCAGCATGTACCAAATTATCTCCATCTTACAATGTTAGTTACAGTATAAAATAAGCCATTTTCCACTACTTTTGGAGAATTTGTTTCTTCATCCAAGCAAACCATGACTGTTCACCTAGGCTGATATAGTTTTGAATGTTTGCATATTTCCTGCAAGGGGGCCTGGTGTGCCGCTGAGGGCAGAGAACAACCACAGGGAAGGAATTTCTGCAGGGAAGGAATTTCTGAATGTTTTTCTTACTTTATGTAGCCAACACTTGTTTACAAGGTTCAAATTTCAAAAGTCTTGGCCAGATATATTTATACTGTGTGTTTTTACAAGGTTTGAAGACATTTGAAAATAGATTTTTGTGTAGTTGTATTTACACAGAATTTTAATGAAACGTCCGGCCCGCGATATTCATTGGCACTGCCATGCCAAAGTGGAAAACAGTTTTACCGAACTCCGGTCTCATCAACAACTTAAAATTAAGTCAGATGGCAGATCAATGCGAGAGAGGGGGAAACGGGGTTTTCAGGAGTTTTAAAGAGGAAAATTACGTTTGTACCGAGAAGCGCTGCCTACTCCAAAGGCTGAAGACATACAAGAGTGAACAGACCTACGTCTATGAGTTTATGCCCAACTCTAAAGAAACAGCGAAAATTAATTAGATACAATGTTGTCTTGCTACATTATATTAAACGCTGCCGAACTACCTACATATGCCCTGACAATTGTTATTAGTATGTTATCAAGTAAGATTCTGCAGAAGTTATTTCTGAGTGTCAAATACTGCACATACACATAAAGATATGTTATGTACTGGAACACGGTGTGCCGACTAAAAACAGAATTTATGACCAACATAAACATTAATAATTTTCCTACGAAATAAGGGGCCATAACCTTGTTATGTTGTGTAATTTTGTATGCTTAATGTCATAGTGCTCTGTGGGAGAAAACAAAACGTAGGAAAACACGAGTTAGTTCTTGCAGAATTTCTCCACGCCACGCCACTGCAAGACACCTGATGTTAAGCAAAACGAAGAGAATACCAGAGACAGGATTTGCAATTTTGAATCTGCGCTGTCTTTATTTTACCGAAACTTAAAAGGAAAAATTGCATGACCCTCTTACTAGCTGTGGCTTTAAGTTTAACGTAACCTCCAGTCCGTCATTAAACTATTTGCTTCAGAACAAAGGAACCAATAATTGTAAGTATTTAACAAAACAGTATATTTCGTTTTGGCATAACTCAATGTAGCACGTTTACGCAAACTAAAATACAATTAATTAAGACGATGGCGAGGCAGCTGCTGCGGCAGAGGTGGCGGTCACGGATGCTCCTGAAAAGAAACGCTTTGAGGGTTTTTACCGCAGGGTGTTTAACTAAGCCGTAGGCCAGGCTCTGGCCCAGCACCTAGTGGCGAGAAAAAAAAATCTGGCCCATGGCCTAAATTACTTGGCGACCCCCATATAACCCTATGTGCCACTTTTGCATATATGTTTTTACTCAGATGAAAAACTTCAACTGTAAAGGTGTAGCAGACTGCCTCACAGTTTACACACCTTGTTCAATCGCTTTTACCTTTCAATTGAGGTCGAGAAGGAATGGACGGATGTTGATGGCGATGGACTGCTGGCCGAAGATTCAGCATCCTTTCCCGCACAGACATATCCTGGAAGAATCACCGTGATGGAACTCAGACTCACAACCTTCATTATAGAGTTCTGAAAACTCAGTCCTTGTCATCTGCAGTGAGAAAAAATAGAAAGTTATTAAACAAAATATTAATCAATAACTTCTTTAATTTGGAACCGGACAGCGGTACATACAGGAGTGTTAAGCAGGTTGCTGAAAACCACCCATTCCCTGCAGAAAACAAGAAATAGAACAGAATATGTGTGAAAGCATCAGACAACAATTCATTTAAATCCACAATAACAATTTAGCTCAGTCAGCCGTTGTTAAAATAACATTCAGGAAGTGTAACTTACTCATCAGAGAAATTTAGTATAAACTCCTGTAAAGAAGAAAATTGGGCCTGTTCCAAAAAGCCTGGGGCAGATCCAGAGTTAATGCCACTAGTGAGCCCCAATGAACGGTCTTCATGCCGAGAGGGACCTGATGGTCATGGTAGTAATGTCAAATCCACACAACTACATGCACAGAATGTTTTAAAACTTTAAAAAAAACATAGCCATCACATTTTTTATTTTATTTGATCTGACATGAACCACTTATAATTAATCTAAAATTAAACGTACCTGTTTCAGTCGTGCCTTTTTTTCTCACCAGTCTTTTTCGTCATCTATTTATTTTGGTAGGAGTTTTTGCCAAAACAATAAGCAAAACAACCTGTTGCTATTGAAGAGACTAATGAAATGATTAGAAATGTAGGGACAGTGTTTTTTAGTGAATGACATCAGAACAGTTCACTTATGTCACAAAGCCTGATGTCATAAAGCAAGTTGCCTTCTCAACAGTAGCATGACCAGTTTTTTCACGATTGGGTAAAATGCCAAGACCAAATTTCCCTCGTGGGATCAAAAGAGTATAGACTTTTTTTTTTCAAGTTTTGGCGTCTTCATTTTTCAATCGTCAGTTAGATGTCCTGCCTCGGCCAACAGAATACAGTGGGCAAGTGATGTAGGCTAAAGGCAGTGGTTGCACTGCTCCATCTACACAATCAAGTCTGATCAGAGAGATCGGGTATTCACTCTGGGAAATCCACCGCTGATCTGTATGAACTGAGTGCCATAACGAACTCTGAACTAAACACAGCTGGAATGAGACATCTCCGGAGAGTAGTCTAGGTTACATCGATGCTGTACCCCCACTTTGTCAAGTTAGAGATTGCAACGTTGGCCTGTGCTCTCTACACATGGCCAGAAATGCGGCTGAACTGCCGGATCATTAAACTTCTGCCTCCCCGTCTCTGGAGACCGATGAGCATGCATGTGCTCACCATGTCTACGTTTAGCCCACCTCACTGCGCATGGACTGACTGATTATTTTGTGTTTGTGTTAAGCGCTTTGAGTGTTTTTTTGTGTCAAAAAATATATATAAATGATAAATATATACATGAATTACTTACTTTGTTACTTACTTACTATCTCAGTCATCGCAAAAGTAAAGGTGGACGTGCATTTTCTGTGGCAGGCCCCAAGTAATGGCCTACCAACTCACATCAGCCCCAAATGTTTGTTGTTTTAAATCCAGGCTAAAATGTACTTACTGGCTTCCAAATGAGATGCGTTTTATTTGTCTGTTTTGACTTTTTACCACAACTTTTCTTTTGATTCTTCCCCCATTGTAAAGCACTTTGGTCAACCTCATGTTGTGTGCTATAGGTTGTTATTGTGCCTAGAAATAAACTATGAATAACTTGTATTGTTTGGATGTATTTTATTATATATAAATTTTTGGATAAATATTGATATATATTACGTACTTGTATTGTTTAGATATTTGGTTAGCGATGTGTTTTTGATCTGAAATGACATCTAATAATAGTTTGTTATAATAGTTATAATAGTTATAATAATCGAATAATATTTATATATATTACTTTACTAGGGTATACAATTCTTTGAATCATTAAAAGGTATACATATGGGCAATTCCACGCAAAACTGTCATGTCCATAATGCCAACACAATGCCATGGTATGGTATGATGTGAATGATGATTACTTAAAGTTTGAGCATTCACTCTTCTTTTCACATAATCATTCTCATCATACAAATACCGTGGCATTTTGTTGGCGTTATGGACTTGACAGTTTGCGTGGCTGTGTAAAAAAAAAGTTAGTCATTGCATTAAAACACAAATATGTATTTAAAAACAATTATTATAATGTTATTGAATCAGTAATCAGTTGATAATAATCACAATCAACAGACATAACCATATCTGTAAACCACTGTGAACCACATTTTTCTATTATTTTGTTTCTGGAAAAAGGAAGCATTTTCTAATCATTAAGTAAAATGGCATTTACATGAAATACAAGAGAATTAATTATTTTTTATTTAATTTCTATTTAAATTTAAAAGTATATGAATGACTAGTACATGACTAGTAGTACACAGTACAGTAGCACATAGTACGTTAATTAATACACAGTACATCAAGAAATGTCCAATACAATGAGCACAGCAAGAAAAAGTTCTTCAGTTATTATTATTATTGTGTATCTGAGACCTTTCTGAAGGAAATCTGCAGGATTTTATTTCGTAAAGACTTTGTTTGCATACCATAAATGATTGGATTTAAATTAGCAGGCACAACATGGAACAATATGTATGCTAATTTTCTTAAGTATGGATAATCTGGGAAACGGTGTAGAATTATAGTAAGGAACCCTGTCCATAGCATGATCATATATACCAGTAAGTGACTGGCACATGTCTGTAGAGCTCGGTTGTTGAGATCTTTACTCTTTTTAGTCCAGCATATCATTGCAATCCTAATGTACGTCACAAAAATACTTCCTATTGATGAGCCAAAAAGCACTGCAGTAAAAACTAACCCATACAGGTTATTAATGGAAACATCATCACAAGATAACTTGAACAATGAAGCATTATCACAATAAGCATTCAGAATGGTGGATCTACAGCGAGACAACCTGATTGTGAGACCCAGCAATATAGACACTAATACAAGTGAAAAACCCCAGGCAGAGACCGACAACATCACAATGGTCTTAGTTGTCATTATTGCAGTATATCGCAATGGGTTGCATATTGCAACATACCTATCAAAGGCCATTATGATTAATATCATATGTGAGGCTGAACCAAATGTGTGGCTACAGAATGCTTGTGTGGCACACTTAGCATATGTAGTCAATTTCTTTGGCGTAAACATGTCAGCCAGCAAACGGGGAAGTAAAACAGTGTTGCCAAATAGATCATTAACTGACAGGTTGCAGAACAGGAGATACATTGGTTGGTGTAAGCTCTTCTCTGTAATAATAAGTACAAGCACCCCAATATTTGATATCAGCAGCGTGAGGTAAAAGAAGAGCACTGCAAAGAACACAGGGTAAACAGATGTTTCTGAAATGTCTAAACCCTGAATTTCCAGTATGTCATTAATAGTGTTGTTTTCCATCTTCAACAGTAGGCTTATATTCACATTTCACCTGAAACGAAAGAAAATTACCAATACAAACAGGGAAGACACACAGTCAATTATGAAAAGGTATACATAGATATAGTATTTTCTGATGTGTAGTTACTTACTATATGCTACTCCCGGACCATGACAGTCATGATGCAATAAGCGAGGGCAATGCACTTTTCTCCTATGTCACTAACCACGACTGTGACATATTTCACAAGGTATCAATTTATATAGACAATTTCTGCTCCAGACATCTATTACACTAGAGATATTTGGCTATGAGAATTTAGCCATCGTGGCAATTTTAAGGGGTCCTAGCAGTCAAGCTGCTGAATTTATGTTGTATTCAAAAAGATCATTATTGTTTCTATTTCCTCAAAATACCACTGGTGCCCCGGTAATCCAGTAATGCTTTTGAGCAATGTTAAAAAATTAAAACTGAAACTAAATGTCATGGAAATTGTCACGCAACATCTACAATAGCAGCAAAAATGACCTTTTCAGATTTATTTATAGTTTCACCTCAATGAAATTTCAGGGCATGGGTCATAACAATTATCAGATAAAGGTCCTATCATAAACAATAATGGTGTGATCAATCACCAAACATGCTCATTCCCTAAGTCGCCTCCTTGGCGGCCTTTCAGACTTAACTGGTAACCTTACTCATCAGGACAGAACTTTGTTCCTGAACTACAGCAAGATTGTGTTGACTACAAATGTTCTACAAAGCCTCAGTGTCAATTGCAATAAGTATATCTATCATAAGTACAAAAATACACACTTTACACACTTCTCAGACAATATTGTTGACCACTGTGCAAACACCTGAAGATGCATGTGTGATCCAGAGGTGTAGACCAAGGTCACCAGCAGATCATACAAGGAAAAAAACATTTATTAAACATACATTCTCTTTATTTATTATTTTTTATTAATCTAGTTGTACTAAAAAGAATCAGCTTTTAGCTGTAATAAAGAATGTAATGCTCATCATGAAACCGGCGGGACCACAAGTTTATCTTTTATTACAATAAAAGCAAAAAGGAGGTCAGAGTGAGAAACAAGTGACTTAGTTTTTATTCAACATCTGCAAATTCCTTCTTAAATAGTACCCAAAAAGATTCTAGCACAGACGGCACACCACACACTGCGGGACACATGACAAGCATTATGTCAGATTTGAGCCTCTTATCCTAATGTGTCCAAACATGTTGAAACAAACAAATATTAATAATCTAATTGTATATAATTAGCACTGTTTATGTCTCGCGTCATAGATGATGGTTTATCCAGTTATATGCTGATGTCAAAGATGTCAGTTGTATCTGAAGTTCAAACTGATCACCCCCACCCCCCTCTATCACTGCAGACCAGGTTAGAGGAGAGTTGAAGAGGCTGAAACCAAAAGCTGCTGGGCCAGATGGTGTCTGTGCAAGATTGCTTAAGTCCAGTTCCACAGCACAGGCCTTAGGCAATCTTGCACAGACACCACCTAAAACTGTGGAACTTGGGTACCCTCCCCAGATGCAGTCTGGATCTGGGGAGGGTACCTACACTATGGCAAACATGCCTGGTACCGGTTCCCAAGAAGCCACATCCCAGGGAACTCAATGACTTTAGGCAAGTTGTCCTCGACTCACACTTAACGAAGACTCTTGAATGGCTGCTGCTCCATCTGCTAAGACCCCGGGTCTGCCATGCACTTGACCCTCTACAGATCGCCTACCTGGAGAAGGTGGGAGTGGAGGATGCCATTCTCTATCTGCTACATAGGGTGCACCCTCACCTGGACAAAGGAGGCAGTGCTGTGAGAATCATGTTCTTTGACTTCTCAAGCACCTTCAACACCATCCAGCCATTCCTCCTTAGAGAACCACTGCAGATGAGAGTGGACCTGCACCTGGTAACCTGGATCTCACATCTGACTGTTATAAGCAGTACTGGTGAGCCACAGGGAACTGTTCTGTCCCCTGAAGTGTACACTCTGACCAGATACAACTCTCAGTAATGCCACAAGCAAAGTTCTCTGATGACACTGCAACTGTGGGGTGTATTAGAGATGGACAGCAGGGGGAGTACAGGAGCCTTGTGGAGGACTTTGTGGGATGGTGTAAGCCCCAACCCCGCCCCACCTCCCCCCCCATGCTGCCTGTCTCCATTGATGGGAAAGGGAAGTGTTAGAGAAAAAGACTGAAGAAGAAGGTGCAGAGAAGATCGATGAAGAAAAAAATTGCTTGATCAAGGAGTTATTGGGTGGCAGAGGGGTGGGGGCATTTGTATGTCATGTGTGGGATTTGGTCAACAGGGGCATTTTCAATTGGAAAAAAATTTAATTTTCCATGCAAAAAGAAATAGTATTGGCTATTAAGTCGCAGGGAGGAGTATGAATTTGATGCACATGACACTGATGTGTCCACCCACAGCAGCAGATGTCCTCTTGAATGACTTGGTTGTACAATAGCCTGTCTTCTCTCTGAACTGAACCAGTGAAATGACAAAAAAAATCACTTAATGGAATGACTATAAATATGAAAACAAAAAACCTTGAATATCTGTTAATTGTGTTTTTCTCAACGACAATGAACTAATGTTTATGAATATGAGCGCTTATTAATAATTTTTTCAGTGAAGTACCATGGGTCTGATGCCCGTTCCAACTAAAACAGTACATTTTCATGATTTCATTTGAAAGAACTAACAAAAATCCACCTTCTGTTCAAATTGAATGCAAATATCTGGTAAAATAAGGATGTAACAAGCAAAAACATGAATAATCTGCATGTTCAGTCACATGACTTCTATTGTAATTAAAGTATAATATTTGAATAAATATCATTAAGAATTTATAATTAATAATCCCCAATATCATTTAAATATGTCATGTGATCCATTTTGAGCTTAGAGATGTGTGAAAATATTGTCATCTTACCCTCAAAGGCTGCAGTATGGGGCTACTGTTGGTATTAAACACAAGGGCTTTGTTGTCTAAACCTGTCCTTATTTTCACTAAATACTTTTTTTTCTTGGACTGTTTTTATGAAGTACTTTTTAAATTTGAGTTGGATGTCCTGCCTGGGCCGACAGAATACATTGGGCAAGTGATTTAGGCTACTGGCAATGGTTGCACTACACCGTCTACACACTCAAATGTTATCAGAAAAGTCTGGTGCTCACTCAGCTAGATCCACCGCTTCAGGTCAGCTGATCTGCCTGAATTGAGAGCTATAATGAACTGAGTGCTAAAATGAACTCTGAACAGAACACAGATGGCATGACACATCTACGGACAGTAGTCTAGGCTACATTGACGATGTATCTCCACTTTGTCATCTGCACTAAGAGACTGCAACTTTGTTTGTACTGTGTCTACAAATGGCCTGAAATTCGGCTGACCTACCGGATAGTTCAACTTCTGCCTTCCCGTCTCTGGAGACCGATGAGCAAGCATGTGCGCACCATGTCTACGTTTTGCTTACCTCACTACCCATGGACTGACTATTTTGTGTTTCGCAATGTCTTTGTGATTGTCTTAAGTGCTCTGAGTTGTTGAAAAATTAGGTGTTGAAAAATGTGCCATAAAAATTACTTACCTACCTATGCTACTTACTTATATATCTTCAAAATGCACAACTTACTGTTGTGAAGAGTGAATTAAATTGGAAAAGTGTTACTGAACTGATCAATGTTCTACCACAACATTCTATACTTTTTAGATCAATGAATATAACCCCCAGTTCTGTTATACATTCTGCTGAGACATGTTGGAATTTGGTGTTTTCTCAGTGTGTGTTGTGTATTCACCTGGCTATATTTGGGAAATACAGTCAAAAAGGCGCAGACAGGTTGGAACTAGGTCAGTGATGGTTTAGTTGTTTTTGATTGAAGATGGTAAAATAGTGGACACTGTATAGCAGGGATAAGCAGGCCTAAGACTGGCAGGGAAAGTTTATCTGTACCCTCTCAGGGAGTTGTTTTTGAGAGTAAGTGGGTATACTAAATTAAAGATGTAAACAAAACAGATGACTCATGTGTTAGAATTGGCTACACAGCAAACAAGCAGTAATCAATGTTTGTGAAGGCCATGCTGAGCCAATGGAGAGAAACCCTGGTCCCTACTGTAGGACATGCACAGATATGGCCAGTTTGATCTGTCTCTCTGTAATTCTTAGCCCTACCAAGACCACCATTGTGTGTCATCATTTTTTCATTGCAAGTCCTTAATTCACTAGAGGTAAGAATCAGTGGCTGGGGAATTATGACTGTTTGTTAGTTGTGCACAAAAACATAATTGTTTATTTTGTGCAACATTAAAATATAAAATTAAACATTGTTAATTGTTCAAGAAGAACGTAAATACCTAGTGGAGTGTGTCTGGGGGAGCTTTTAGATCTGTTGTCTCTACAATGTCTTTGTTGTGACGGAATGCTTTGGTGGTAGTCACAACAGGTGGAGTGATTCTGCTATTATTGTTCAAAAAAGGAAACAAAACATGTTACAGATGAAACTCGAGAGCTAATTACTGCTATCGCTCTCTATGCTCTTATTCCCTCCAGAGAATAATAAATTAATCACTTTAACAAAACAAAAAAGCTGTACTCCCTGAACTCAAACACAAAATGATATGAAGCATTATTATTATTATTATTATTTTATTATTATTTTGTTATTATTATTATTATTATTATTATTATTATTATTATCTGTTTAAATCATTGTAATGTAATGATGAATACTGGAAACTATATATTAACTGCTAAAAGTGCCTATGTCAGTTAGAGCCAAGACTGACCAATAGTTTTCTAAAAATACTCTTCAGCTTTTTAGCAAACTGGAATATAAAGAATATTGTTTGCAGTTGTGCAGTTGATCCTGAATATTTCACCACCAACCATATACATACAATAATTAAATTAATTGCACTCCTGTAGGGCAGTTATTTCCCTTTGGCCTGCCTCTGTTGTGGCCATTAGCAGGGCTGCTTTTTCTGAATGACATGGCCTAGGTTTAATTAAACAAAATGCATTCACAACATAGACTTTCACCAAGAAAACAAATGGATGGTGAAATATGAAATGAGAAAATAAAAAGACACAAAAAGAAAGTGAAAATATTTTCACAATTTCCACAATTATTGGCACCCCTGACTGAGTAGAAAAATTAAGGAGACACGTATCTCAAAGACTCAAAATAAACACAAAGAGAAAAACAAATCTAATGTGTTCCAACAACTGTGTTTCGTTGTTCCATTTTTGACCTCACATTTTGTGCTGGACATATATGGATCAACGGCCTGCTTGATGATCAAACCATGACACCAATATTAGTATCGAGGAAGAGACAGGCAGTATTTTTTTTTTTTTTAATTCAAAATAAGCAGGTATTTTAGAAAATCTGTGATATATTGCACTATAATGAGTGCAGGGCCTGGGCAGTTTGTGCAGTCAGCAATGGATGTAATTGGGCAGTGGTGAAAAATGACACAACTGGTCAAGTTCAGGGTGGTGGGCGATAGTAAGTGTGCATGTTGGGATGCTTTTCATCAAAAATGGAAGCTGCTGCCACTCATGTTTTGGTTGTGCAGATGTAGTGGCTGAAATCAGTGAGTTTTGGCCACAAATTCACATAGATCACCACAGAAATTTCACTGAATGCAAAAAATACATCAGCTTCAGTAGGTATGATTTAGTTCTGGATTACTTTAAATCCCAGATAACAAGGAGGCTGGTAAGCTCACTGCAGGCTTTTTGCTCGTTTGTTCTCCACTATTTTGTATTTTGCTGTATTTCTTTCTTTCTTTTTTTTATGTGTTGCTATCTGGGAAATACCATATAACCTATGGCGAAACAATGACAGACCAGGATGCTTGGCCTCCAGTAGGCCACTAGCCACTTGCTATCTGGGATAACACATCCCAGGCCAATACTGTAATTTCCCAATTATTAACCAAGGTTAATACATTGATTTAGTCAATCTTTCTCATTTATGAGTTTTATACATGATTATGGGCTATATACAGGATTGCATTTCTTTTCATTCTTATTCTACTTGATCTGATCTGATTGTGATTCAGTAGGTAATGTTTAGCAAACTGAGGTTAATACATGGGTGAGGTTAATGGAAGAATGAGGTCTATCCTGAGGTTTATACATGGTGTGGCTTATTTTCAGGAAATTACTATATTGTTTATCCTCAAAATATCAGTTTTACAAAAACTCTAAAAATGGCCTTGATGCTACTGTCCACACAGTTACACACTTTACCTATTTTCCACTCCTCCTCCTGATGCTGAGGCCATGCTATATGGCCTAGGTATTGACATATACTAGAGGTGACCTTGATGGACAACTGTTATAAACCTTAGGTTTCTTTCAATTACATGATCATTCACACAAACTCATGTATTTTTTTTTCAAATAACAACATCTGATTTAACTTAGAATGAGTGAGAATATAATACTAACTTTTATTACAGATAAAAAAGTATGAATAAAAGACAAATAAACTGTCTCAAATGTTTATCTTCAGTTCAGAACAGGGCCTAAATTCATAAGGGGTAAGAATCACAGTGGTGGCTGTATGGGGCAGGGTTCATTTTGACAAGCTGTTATTGAAGCAGCCTACAAAACAAAATGTTTTTTTTCCAACATTAAACATGTACAATTAAACATTGTTTATTATGTTCAAGATGAAACAAAGGGCCAGCCTGGAATTATATCTAGGGGGAACCTTTAGATCTGTTGTCTCTACAATTGTGTTTGTTTTGAAAGACAGTTTTGCTGGTAGTCATAACAGAGGGCAAACCAATACTATCATTGTTCAAAAAAAGGACACAAAACATGTTACAGATTAATCTAGAGAGCTAATTAGCCCTATCATTCCCCATGCTCTTATACCCCCAAGAGACTAATAAACTAGCCTCAGTGACAAAAAAAAAACAAAAAAAACATATTATTCTCTGAGGTGTGAGCTCAAATAACCTCAGGTGAATACACAGTGGTGTTAAGCCCAATGACAGCTTTAGTTAAAGTAATTTTAGGTTTTCAAATGAAAGAATTTAATTTAATTTAAAATTATTGTATCATTATCCCCTAACCCTCAACTTTTCAAAAATAATGTCATGTAATGACAAGTACCCTGTCATGCAATGTAATTGTGAAATATTCCTAAGCCAGTCAATGCCAAGACTGACCACCAACATTCCACAGATATCTGCTCTAAAAGTCTAAATAGCTGATAAATTTGAATAATCTTACTTCAAAGAGATTTTCAGTTTTATCATTTGGTTGGCTGTTTTAAGATCCATATTGTTGCATCTGTGTGAGGCAGCATGTGAGTGGCGGTATGAAAACCACTGACACAATTCAATCACTAGAGATTAGGCCCTCTAATGTCCATACCATAATTAAATTAATTTCATTCCTGTAGGGCCATTATTTCCCTTTGGCCTGCTTCTGTTGTGACCAACACCAGTCCTGCCTTTTTTGTGACCCATCCTCAGTGGGGATTGATGAGAAAAAAAAAAGATTTGGCCTCCACATTTATTGGCACTGCTGATAAAGTAGTACAAATGTATTGTTATTATAGAAAAAATATAATTATCTTACAATCACAATGAAAACCTTGTACTCCAACAATTGCATCCCGTATCCATTTTTGCTGTAAAATATAAGTGGCATGTCATGGAATTTACACCGCACTATACTGAGTTTCCCAGGGCCTCTGTAAATAAATATGGTCTCCACCATCCTAATTGTTTCTTGTCAGACAAGTGTTTTCCCTGACTGACAAAGGTCAACTCACTTTATTGAACTGTCTTTCCCATAGTTAGGCCATTTGACCTCTGTGTAGAATCATCTTATACCTTAGTGAAACATGAAGTCATGGATTATCCTACTGCTTGAGAGGCAGACTGATTTAAAGTTGAAGTGAGAATTACTGTTTTGTGGTTGCATGTGACTGTCCAGCTCTTTTTGGGTTGATGTTTGAATGAATGTGTGTACCGCATTTGGCTGAAACATGGTCGTTTCATTGCAAGTGACGGTGCAAGTCTAAATGTGGTGACATTTAACTTTGACTTTGACATTTTACTTATAAAATTAATTCAGTTCATCTTAGAGTCCAAGTAAACATTCATACTACCTTTGAAGCTTATGCCTCAAAGTATTCTTGAGATACGCATTCAATGGGACATTGAACAAGATAGACGGAATGGGGCACAGAAACTCACCTTCAGTTTTATTTTTCCCCATTCAGTTAATGCTAACTTCCTGTTCGCTATGTTCTGGTAATTTTTCCCACAGACAGCACTACGTGACCTCAATTAACAGATCTATTACACACCAGATTTTACCTTTAAGCTGAACAATAGAGTTTAGACAGCATTATGCAATACATGCTAAAATGTTAAATAAGGCATCGCAATCGAAGTGCATCATAATCAAATCAAACTGTGATAAGTTGGTGAAGTCACAATTAGTTTGAAGTAATTTTGTTTGCATGTATGTGTCAAAATGTTAACTTTTATGTTTCTGAGAAGTTTCCATCTTTTTCCATTTCAGAAGTCTGATCTCTTAGAAAGATCAGGGCCCAGGTATAGTCCCAGGCCCAGAAAAATAATTTTACTCTGCACATTTCTGCAGATGAGGAACATCTTTCTTATCTTTACATTTACTAAGTTGCCACCAATCAATGGCATGACATTATAATCACATCTGCTGAAATGGTTGGAATTTGCCAAACTCTATGATAAATGGGCCTTTACTTGTTGCATATTGGTTGACAGCCAACCAATCCGGCTTCAGAAGTGGCCACTCCACTGAAACGGCACTTTTGTCTGTGACGGAAGCACTAAAAGAGGCCAGAGCGGCAGGTCAGTCCTCAGTGCTCATCCTGCTGGACCTATCAGCAGCATTTGACACGGTCAACCACAGCATCCTACTGGACAAGCTGACCAACATTGGGATTGATGGCACAGTGCACTCCTGGTTCAAGTCCTATCTTACTGGACGGTCGTTCAACGTATCGTGGCTAGGACAGACATCGGCACTTCACCAACTCACCACAGGAGTACCCCAAGGATCTGTGCTGGGGCCCCTTCTCTTCGCACTGTACATCACCTCGCTGGGCTCAATCATCCACTCCCATGGCTTCTCTTACCACTGCTATGCGGATGATACCCAGCTCTATCTGTCCTTTCCGCCGGACGACTCCACGGTGTCATCACGGATCTCGGACTGTCTCTCCGATATATCTGCATGGATGAAAGGACATCACCTCCAACTAAATCTCTCCAAAACTGAACTGCTGGTCCTCCCAGCCAAACAAGCCATACATCACGACATCAGTATCAAGATCGACTCCCTGTCTGTTCCTCCCACCAAAGTGGCAAGAAACCTAGGTGTCATGATCGATGACCAACTGACCTTTGCAGATCACGTTGCCTCTGTGGCTCGGTCGTGCCGTTTTTCCCTATTCAACATAAGGAAGATCAGGCCATACCTAACCCAACATGCAACCCAGCTCCTGGTTCAGACCCTGGTTATCTCTCGTCTTGACTACTGCAATGTCCTCCTATCAGGCCTACCAGCCTGTGCAGTGAGACCGCTACAGATGATCCAGAATGCAGCTGCACGTCTGGTCTTTAACCAGCCAAAAAGGGCACATGTCACACCTCTGTTCATTGAACTTCACTGGCTGCCCTTGGCTGCTCGCATTAAATTCAAGGCACTTATGTTGGCCTACAGGGTGAATGATGGCTCTGCTCCCATCTACTTGAATTCTCTTCTGAAGCCCTATGTCACCCGACGACCACTACGCTCCTCTAAGGAACGTTTTCTAGCACGGCCAACACCTTGTGCAGGTCGGTCCAGACTCTTCTCATATCTGGTTCCGCGCTTGTGGAATGACCTCCCAAGTGCTACCAGATCAACTGATACCCTCTCCACCTTCAAGAAACTCGTGAAGACTAAGCTCTTCCAAGAATATCTCCTGGTGTAAACTTTGAGAATGCACTTAATAATTTAATTTCTCTACATTGTGTTACACTATTGCACTTTCAACTTAAAACAGCGCAGATTCTATGTTAGCAATATGCACTCCTTGTTAGTTCATTGTGTTGTAGCTTGAATGTTATCCTCTTTTGTAAGTCGCTTTGGATAAAAGCGTCTGCTAAATGCCTAAATGTAAATGTAAATGTGACAGTCACTAAATGGCATCATGCTGAAACAAAAATTTTGTAAAATAAAAAGCATTATTTGTAATAGTTATAGAAGAAGTCAATGATGATCAAAAGTTTGCCTATAAATTCTTGCAAATATAGGCTATTTATTCTATGCTAATACACTGGACATGTGTTTTTAAACTACAAGTTCAAAAAGAAAACTAATGTATTTTTTTCTTTATTTCTTGAACATATCGCATGTTACTATCTAAAGAACTATTCTGTGTTGTGGTCTCCCACACAATAAAAGTAGTAAAAGTGAAATTTTATTTAATTAACTTGGTGTGAAATTGTCGAAGAATAGGTCATTGAATCACCTAATAATTAGCTTGTTTAGTGATCTTACACAATAGCCCAGACTTTATTCCCTGCAGCATTCTCGTAAGTAAGCTTCATTAGCATCGTAAAGATCTGCAACAGTTATCAGGAGGCCCTCCCTGTCTCACAGGGTTAATTATGAAATGTCAGCGTTATTAGATCATCATTAGTATGGACACCCAAAGGATTCATTAACTAAAACATTTCAGATTTAGCTGATGCAACATCACTGAGGATTCTCATCTTACATGTACTTCAGTGACATGTTCTTTGAAAAGTGTTTGGGGGGGGATAATGATGTCATATTTTTACTGACATCTGATCTTACCAAAATAACATACTGGTTTGAAGTAAAATTTAAATTAACAGTTAATAATTTAAACAATAATATTAATATTAGCAATAAAAAATATTTAACAACGTTCATGCACAACGACTACATAGATACTGTTATCATTATCATTTATGCACCGTAGGCCTAAACTTGTGGAGCATCAGTTTATTAGTTAATTTTTACTATTACCAAAAAACTATCCATTATTTATTTTCATTTTTGGATTATACCTATGGTCTATGTTTAATTATATATATAATATATATATAATGGTATATAAAACAATCTTGCTGTATTGATACATAAATCTTCATAGGCCTTTCAAACAAGGATTAAAACATGAAGAATATGCGGTGCTTTGCGGAATAAAAGCCTAACAAAAAATCACAAGCCCTACATGAAATGGTCGGGTCAACTGGCAAAGTACATAACAATACATAAGTCACCAAAATGAATTTTAGAAAGGGAAAAGGAAATGTTGTTTAATGTTGTCATTACTAGGGTTCAGTACAGTGAAAGGATAAGTTTGGGTTTTTTTTTTACATTTAAAGCCTTGTTTTCTGGTTGTTTAAAGTTCAAAATACAGTAGTCAAACTAAACTGAATTGCAATGTTTACATGAATATAGGTTTTTCTTCTCCCCTATGTATGTAAGGTGTTGTTGTATATTGTATGTATGTATGTTGTGTGTGTGTGTGTGTGTGTGTGTGTGTGTAAGTTTTAGGCCTATATTACAGTTATCCAGAGCATGCAGGCAAAACCAGAATATTCCCATATCAAACTCCCTTTTCAAGATCTTGCTTTAAGCAAAACAATGACCTTATTCCGGATAGCTGTGCACGTAATTGAAGAGACAGTTTACAAATTAGTTTGTGATTGTATAACCTTCCTTCGTGTTTAAATTGTCCAGAAAACATCTTGTTTAAGTCTTTGTTAAGTTTTTGTTTTCCCCCAGGAAATTAGCACTGTTCAGATTATTTTCTATAGATCTTGCCATGTTAACTACATAGCCTACCTTAGCTAACAAGTCTGTAAATAAAAGCCAACTTCTCTGATGATCCATGGCTGCCTTCTATTCCAGGTGCTAGACTTTTGCCATGACTGGCGATCCATTCTCTCACAGTGTGACTAGTAGGTGGCACAACGACCCAACACAAAAACCCAAATCACAAATAGGACTTGATTGTATAATTGTAATTGTATTATTAAGCAAAAATCTTAGGCGAGGATAAATTTTTCATTTTTTCCAATTTAAAATCAAAAGGCACTAAAGTAACTAAAGTAACACACAATTATAGACTACTAAAATGTTCTCCGGGTCTTACCAACAAATACATACCAAAATGGTGTAAATAGACTTGAAAGCTGTGAAGCTATTATTGAATTATTTTGGTTGAACTTTTTCTAGGCAAGTCACACCTCCCAGAAGCCTAGGGCATAAAGGGTAAAGCCTAAATAAGGCTGAACATAATAAATAAGTTTCTTATTTCAACTGAAAATAAAGAGAAAAGGGATAGAAATTGAAAGTATATTCTGGTTCAGTTTCACTCTGTTTTCTGGTAGGTACATACTGTATGTATTGGTGCATATTGGTCAATTAGCCTACAATATAGACTGTATTCAAAATACCCCAAAAATTAAGAGAGTGAATGATTACCAGTGATCTTTTACTGTATTCTTTGATGCCTACATACCATAGGACTATGTAATAGCGTCATGCATTTGGAGGACAGAGCTTCAAGTGGGTGTCCCCTTTCACCAAGGCATCTGTCAAAGAGAAGATAAATACTTCATTAGGGCACCTCAGCTCCTTGCAAATTTCTTTCAAACACAGTGGTCTGCTGTGTTTTTGACTGCATACACAACTTTCTTATTGTAAGAATATTTCAGACCTTTAATGCAACCTTTGTAACCTGAGTGATATAGCATGTGAGTGACATAGCATGTGCTCACTGTGTTAAACTAACTTTTCTGCTCACTGTGTTTCACTGCCTTTAGACAACTGGTATGGAAAATGCTAGCATTACTTTTGAACTTAGCCTGGACCCTTTTTTTATTCCAGCTGGTGCAAAGTATCCCGTATTTTTCTTTGGGCTACTGATTTACCTGTTTTGTATTTCCTGCAACATGACACTGCTTGGACTCATTATTGCAAGGAGAAATCTCCACAAGCCAATGTATTTCATTTTGTTCAGTCTACCATTCAACGACCTTGTTGGAATCACTGCAATGCTTCCCAAAGTCCTGTCAGATATCTTAATGGATACAAACACAGTTTACTATCCTTTGTGTGTCCTTCAAGGCTTCTTACTTCATATGTATGGTGGTGGAGTTCTTTTCATCCTAGCAGGAATGGCCTATGACCGATATATTGCGATCTGTTCTCCATTACGGTACAATTCACTCATGACACCCAGGGTGGTGGCAGCAATAATTGCAATTGTCTGGGCTCTGGACTTTGTTTTCATATTTACTATATTTGTACTTCAGGCCAGGGTACCTCGGTGCAAGTCTAAACTAATGAATGTCTTCTGTGACAACCCCTCTCTTCTTAAGATGACATGTGGCAATACATTTATCAACAACATTGTTGGCTTGCTAAACACTGCTCTTATGCAAATAATAAGTATATCTATCCAGGCTTTCTCCTATGTCAAGATACTGATCGCTTGCCTGGTTGCAAGGCAAAAGGAAACAAGAAGTAAGGCCGTCAACACCTGTGTGGCACAGCTGATTATATTCTTTGTTTTTGAACTAACAAGTACATTCACAATTTTGTCACATAGGTTTCAAGATGTCTCACCCAATTTACAGAAGATTATGGGCATGCTGATCTTTCTTGTTCCTCCTATTCTAAACCCTATTGTGTATGGACTAAACACACAAGAAATTCGACGTACCCTTTTTGGTAAACACACAAAGGTCTCTACATAAAATTGCAGCAACCTTTTTAAATCATACATACTTACAATTCATACAATTTTAAGTGGATTCTTTTCTTCTTTTAAGTGGGTTCAATTAATGACAATGTTTCTCATAAGATAAATGAAACTTTACTGACAAACACAAACCTCAGCTCACTCCAAGTCCTTGGCTTCTTCTTGGCCCATGAAAGTCATAGGCTTGGGACATTCTGCATAATTCTGCTATTATTAACCGAAATGGTTTTCTGTCTGGGACGGAAATCTTTGTTGTCAGTAAGTTTGTTTACGACCATGTATTTCATACTTTTTGAAAGGAATTCATGTCATGTACCATGTGTTTAACAGCACTCAGAAGGTTGGATTATTTACAGATTAAAACGGTTATGTGTGGAGTTTATGATTTTTTTACAATTTGCAAATCATTTTGAGCTAAAGCATGAGAAGTTTCATAAATTCTTCTAAGCATGAACAAAACAGTATGTATGTGCTCAAACATAAAAGATGTATCAATGCTGAACTTCTGTCTGCCTGGCTACAGAGGGCTAACTGCTCACAAGAGTTACCATGCCTCAGGAGTGGCCGTAGGAGCCAAAGCTTTAGCAAATTTTTTTCTGTCTGTTTTGTCAGTTTTGTAACATACTGAACAGGATATTGAACATATCAGTCTACCACACAGGCGCAAAATCATGGGTAATCACGACTCAATAGTCAATAAACGTCAAAGTTTTTTTGATTTTTATTTTACAGACATTATCTCCAAAAGACCTGTATGATGAGTTTATTCTGAATGTTATGTTGTGAGATTTTTCCCTTTTTTCCCTTTTCATTTACAATGTGATTTTCTCTCTTTGTGGAATGTGGTTACTTAATGGATGTTACACTGTTGTCTATTTTCTCTGACTTGTATAGCCTACTGACAATGTATGTGTCGGCCTTCATGGGCCATGGTGGACATTTTGTGAATGAATAATGTCATTCTGTGGTCTTGTTTACTCAACCAAACTTTAAAAGGTTGTGTTGAGTTTGTATCTGTGGAATTACCTGATGAAAGACTGTTAACTGAAACGTGTAATAAAAAACTTGCTTGCGTAATGGACAGTGTGCGGTGAGTCTATATTTCTTACAAAGTTGGCTACTGAGGTTTTCATTGCTGTTAACGTTTTCAAGCAATAGTAGGCTGTCTGAACCCCAGAAAAACACCACATGAGCAGCAGGTGAAGCGGATTTTCACAGGCGTCTCATGCTTCAGCTATGTTGTTTTGGCCCAAACTTATTTGAGGTAGCAATATGTAACAATAGACAGGCGAGGCTTGGGATCAGTCAAACTGTCCAAGTCTGAGTTGTCACAACCCAATTTAGTGGAGTATATTAGAACCTAATAAATGTTAGTAACGAGGGCTTGGAGCACAAGGGGCATAAGTGACATTTTCAGAATTTTACAGTAGAGCTTAAACAAAGCTCCAAACACAATTGAAGATTTTCACTTATGCCTTTTTGTTTTCAGCCTTTAATTCAAAAAGTAACTGTATTGGGACAATTTTTACCATTTGATAGAGCTCATCTAGACCTGATGTCACATACAAGATGTCACATACGCCCTTGGTGCTCCAAACGCTCCCAATGAATGAAAGTAAAAAAACACCAGTGAACGGTGAAGGGTTCTAAATTCATGAAAGCCTGAAAGCAAGAAAAAGATAATGAAGTAATTGAGCTTTGATGATCACTGATATTTGAAGGTCAAGGTCACCAGGCCATATGTGGGCATGCATCTTCAGGCCCTTCAACAATATACATCAGTGCTGCAGTTGCATCTTGTTTGATATGTAACTTTGGAGCAGTTCAGTCATGCCTTGTGTCATTCCGCACCTCATCCGTGGAACCGAGGCCATTGGTAAACTAGGTCATAATGTAGTATGATAATATGAATATCAGTAATACATATACATTTCATATATGAAAACATCTATTCAGTTCGTATTATATGGCTCTCCAGAATGCTGTAGGAGGCTCCATTCACTTTGAATAGGCCTATCCAACGTTTATAGGTCAGTTATTTCTTTTGAATAACCACTGTGAAAGTGTAATGACCGCTGACAGTTGCAACAGGTTTTTTGCTTCAGATTTACATCTTCATATCATTCCGTGAGTACAGATCATTTACTTGGGTGAAATTTCCATATGGATCTGAGATGTGATTTTATCGAACCAAGTTAGCATATCAAAATTCAACTTTTATCACACATTATCACCCAGAGAAATGGAATACTGATTTCTGATTGGCTGGTAGAGTGTCTACCTAGTAGAAGTAGATGTGGTGAAAAAATCTAATTATGTTCTCTATCAATGCTCTTTTGAATGGTAACTATAGCAACTATAGTAAACAGCAGTTGAATTTGCCACTAACAATCGCTGAATCAGCTGTTAGTAGCTAGAACCACCATTGAAAAGAAAGGTTTCTTTATAACTGAGCTGCAAGCTTTTCTATGTGTTAAATTGATGTTTATTCCTTACACGCATGAGTTACAACCAGGTGATAAGCGGGATAGCGGTCTTTGAGGTGCGCTGTTATACGGAATTAGTAAACTTGGCAGAAGAACTTAGTTATTTGCCTCCGCTTTGTTCATTAATTCCGTCAGAAGTTATCCCTTATTTACAACACTGCTTGGTCAGACTTCCTATTGCAATGCACAATTTAGAACGTGCATTATTTTCTGACACTTCTGATAACACTTTTCTGGCCATATTGCACTTCTCTCTAAAAATCGCCCAACTCACTGTGAAGCTTAAATTAACTGTCACTTTAACACAGGGTTACAATTTAGCGTCTGACCGATGTTCACATCGCAGCAGCATTGTAATTTGTGACCTAGATGGTTTTTAATTCTGTGTCACTGTTTGGGAGTATGGGAGACAGTGATTTTACAAAAGCCAAAACGGTATAGAATGTTTGGATGCGGCGCTTGACAATGACAGATGAAACTAACCACCTGCTTTTGACCATAGCAACTATCCATTTAGAACTAGAGACGATGTGTGGTGGAAAGAAGCAGTTTTGCAAACAAGCCTGTTTTACTATCACACTAAGTAAATTGTTAGCAAAGCCCACACGTGGCAACAGTAGCATAAGCGGGATAATGAACTCCACAGCTATTTCATTTGTTTTGTGGCCTTATTCCCTTTTCGAATGGGCATTATTTTATGAAATGTGCACGCCATGGTGTCCATTATCCCTTACATATTCACTGTAAATTGTAAGATTCAAACATTTGTGTCATTCACACTCTTCCAGTGTTATGTATGTCCTGGAAGCCAACCATTAAAATAAAGCATAGGCTATACTGATCAAAATGACAAAACTTTAATTCTACCACAACGCATGGCCAACAAAAAATTCTACCACAATGCATGGCTGTCATCATGAGTCACTGACTAAAAGAGACTTCAGCACCACTCAATTCTCAATGGATGCTTTCATGGTCTGTAACTGGAGGATACATTTCCCATGATTATTTTACCTCCTGCTTTTGCACCAACAAACAGATAGTTTAAAAGGGATGGCATGTTGTGCTATTTGGTTTGTGTGAGGCATAGGCTAACGCCACAATATATTAGTGTATTAACATGTTTTTGTAGACACATCAACTGTGTTGATAAATGAATGACAGTCACATTCTGTTAGACAGCTAATAACTGAAACACTCTGAAAGTGTTGAACGTTCTTTCTGAATCATGAATTTTAAAATATTTAATGTGTTGCTCTTCTTGTACTTTTAAAACTCTTCTACTTTTAAAGTTTTTTGTTGTTTTTTTTAATGGTATAAACTGTAATGGACAACGTTACCATTGCCTTTAAACTCAGCCTGGATCCTTTTTTTATTCCAGCTGGTGCAAAGTATCCTATTTTTTTATTTGGACTTATGATTTATCTGTTTTGTATTTCCTGCAATATGACACTGATTGGACTCATTATCATGAGGAGGAACCTACACAAACCAATGTACTTTATCTTGTTTAGTCTACCACTTAATGACCTAATAGGGATCACTGCAATGCTGCCCAAAGTCCTGTCAGACATCTTGACAGAAACCAGTGAAGTGTATTATCCTGTGTGTGTTCTGCAAGGCTTTTTGCTTCACATGTATGGTGGTGGAGTGCTTTTTATTTTAGCTGCAATGGCTTTTGACCGATACATTGCTATCTGTTTTCCTTTGCGGTACAATTCTATCATGACAACTAAGCTTGTGGTGACAATAATTGCAATTGTTTGGGGTCTGGATTTTGTCTTGATATTAGTGCTGTTTTCGCTCCAGGCCAGGCTACCTTGGTGCAGATCTAAAATCATTAATGTCTTCTGTGACAATCCCTCTCTTCTCAAGTTGACATGTGGTAACACCTTTATCAACAACATTATTGGCTTGTTTAACACTGCTCTTATGCAAATAATAAGCATATCTATCCAGGTGTTCTCCTATGTGAAGATACTGATTGCTTGTCTGGTTTCAAGGCAAACTGAAGCAAAAAATAAGGCTATCAACACTTGTGTCGCACAGCTGATTATATTTTTTGTGTTTGAAATTGTAGGGACTTTCACCATCCTTTCACACAGATTTCAGAATGTTTCACCTGATTTACAGAAGATAATGGGCATGCTGATTTTTCTTGTTCCTCCTATTCTCAACCCGATTGTATATGGACTGAACACAAATGAAATTCGAAACAACCTCTTTTGTTTTCACACAAAGGTGTCTGTATAGAACTCAACTCTGTACCATACCACCATGTAAACATTACACCACTACTGGCTCCTGTACCATAAATGTAAATTTCAGTTTAGATGTTGTGATGTTTAGTGACCATATATTTAAAATATATAATGTTTTTCTGACATTTTATATTTAAAGATTTAATGATCTAACAACATTTTACATTTCCTTATGTGCACTACTGGTTGTTCATTTAATCTTTTAGCATTATATTTAATTGTGCTAGTTTCTAGATTTTATGCTTTAGAGTAATAAACAATTATTACAAATTAATTATAATTAAAACAAACAAGGGTGTACTTGTTGTCAATATAACAAACAAGCCGCACATAATAAATAAACAGCTAATGCCCCATTACATGATCATATCAAACTTAATTATAGCTGTGTTGTAAATTTTCCAATATACCATGGCTCAGGCCACATTTCATTCTATATAGACGCTACATATGAAAGTTATGCAGATGCAAATGTTCAACAAATTGACCCTTTAAGATGTTTTCTTTTAATGTCACAGTTCTCTCATGCCAATGTGAATTTCAGTCATTTTACTATCAGATCCAGATTCTGAATGCAAACATCCTAATCCAATCAGACATAAGGTGGTCAAGTGACGTACTGTATATGCAAACATTAAGTCTGATAAGTGCATAGTTTTAAAACAGCTTTTAAGCTGGCATTAAAGACGTTTTTTCAGTGAGTGAAAAATATACTGCCCGATCAAACCTTTAAATGACTGTTCAATCGCAATAAGAATGAAATAAACCACCCTTTTTGATTCAATTAAAATGGATCAGAAATTCTATTCCCATTAATGTGTTTACAGGTGTTTTGCCATGTCTAATCAGATTAAAACTATCCATGTAAACGTAACTAATGTAAATGTTTTTATTTGTATGTACACAAAATGCAAAAGGGCATGCTGCAAACAAAATCTCAGCTTTCCACAAAAGATGTAAAAATAAATAATCAATTCTTCACTAAGGGTACTGAGCAAAAAATTCAATCTATTCAATTTAAGAACCTTGGGAAACAGAGGGATTGCTTACGGTTCAAAACTGTATTTATCTGTTATCTGTATCTGTTATAAGATGCACATGTGAGTTACGTAAAGATATGTTAAAAAAATACTGACAGAATTCACAATGTAGGTGACAACTGGTGCAAGACAGCACACACTACAATTGGACACAGATTCAACTCATTCTAAGAATCATGCAGGATATGTCTCAAGATCAAGACCAGATTAATGTCAAAGGACTACAGTTGACAAAAGAGGCAAGCATATTCCAGCCTGAAGATTTAGGAAGTAGGCTGATAATCAGACTGCTCCATCCAGCACTCTGCTGCAATCTTAAACCACCAGGAGCCTCAACATGCCAAGACTTACAATTTTAGAGAGGAAGAATGGCAGCACTTCTCTCAGATTGTATCACAACAGTTTAGACAAAAAATGTGCCCTAGCATAATGGAAAAAGCCTGTGAAACTCAAACCAAATCAGGGCCTCCATATTTAGCTGAGACAGAGAACACATTAACATATCTGTTGTCTCAAATTAGTATATCAGGACACCTTGGTGGCCATAAAGTGAGGAGGGCCTATAGTGTGATTCAGTTGCCTTCAGTTGAAAGCAAGGGCAATTGAAACAACAAACTGTAGTTGAAAATCTCAGAGGAATAGTGGATGAAGAGAGGAAGAAGAATGGAATGGAGAGAGGAAGAATGGCAGCACTTCTCTCAGATTGTATCACAACAGTTTAGACAACAAAAAATGTGCCCTAGCGTAATGGAAAAAGCCAATTGATACAACAAACTGTAATTGAAAATCTCAGAGGAATAGTGTAGAAATGTTTTGTAGCACATGATCATCACACGTCAAGAACTTTACTTCATGGCCTCATGCTTAAATACAACTTCACCCATATTACAACAGTCAACTCATGCCCTCCATCTGTGTACAACTAGACAGTAAGTTATTTATTATCCACATATTGCAAATTCTGATTAGGTTGTGGTAATATGCTATTAATGCACAAAATGTGTTGCTTAACAGGTTTTATTTGCACCACTACAGCATGGTTGGACATGGACAAATATTCACTGAATCAAACATTTACATTTGATTTAAAAATCTCCAGCTTTGACACCCCCCCCTCGGCTGAATACCCTATTTTCATTATAGGCTTTTTGGTTTACTTCTTTTCTGTTTTCTCAAATTTGACAATCCTGGTGCTGATTGCTACTCAGAAGAGTCTCCACAGGCCAATGTATTACATCCTCTTCAGCCTGCCACTGAATGATCTTATCGGAATAACTGCAATGTTTCCTCGTGTGCTTGTGGACATTGTGACTAAACAAAACACTGTGTACTACCCACTCTGTGTCCTTCAGGGCTTTTTGCTCCATATGTTTGGTGGTGGCACCCTATTCGTATTGGCAGTAATGGCATTTGACCGATATATAGCTATATGTAAACCACTGAGGTACCATTCTATTATGACACCTTTAACTGTAGCGGGGATACTAACATTTGCGTGGGGTTTAGACTTTACCTTGATTTTGGTTCTGTTTCTCCTTCAGGCCAGAGTGCAGAGGTGCAGAAATTTGATAATCAATGTTTACTGCAGCAATTTCTCTTTGCTTAACCTGTCCTGTGGAGAAGATATTACAATCAATAATGTTTATGGATTAGCAATAACAGCATTTATGCATACCCTCACGATAACAATACAGCTCTTCTCATATGTCCAAATCCTAGTAACATGTGTCTTTAACAAACAATCAGATGCCAGAACAAAAGCTGTCAACACATGCTTAGCACAGATAATCGTGTTTCTGATTTTTGAGTTTATTAGTGTGTTCACAATACTGTCCTACCGGTTTCCAAATATATCTTCAAATGCTAGAATAGTGTGCGGAATGTTGATTTTTCTTATTCTACCTGTTTTTAATCCCATTATTTATGGAGTAAAAACTAAAGACATTAGAGTCTGTTTCTTTCAAGTAGTGAAGAAAAGAAGTCTTTAGACTTAAGTTTTACAAGACTGAAATTATTATACAATGATTGTTTAGTAAACATGTTTTTTTTTTTAAAAAAAGTGTGATGACTTGTTTCTTGTTCTGGCATCTTTTAATCTATTTAAACTGTTTTGATTGTGTGTTGAATGTGTGTTGTGTAAATGCATTTTGTGGATGTTTTTATGTGCATATTTACTGTCCAGGAATGTGTGCACTGATTTGGATATTAAAGGTTTAAGCGTGTCTCTGTTATGTTGTTATGATATTCCAAAAGTTTTCTGGTTTCCAGAAAAGCTTAATAAGGCCAAATAGTTGTTGAGCATCAGAAAATACAGGGAGGTCATGTGATGTAGTAAACATGCACACATTTTGTCTGATAAGCGCGTAGCGAAATCACGCTCCTCACTCCTTGCTTCCACCACTCGCTCATTCTTTCAAATCTGGACAAGGTCGCTCCACTCCATACCGCTCCATACTCAGACCAATTTCCACCTGCGCTCACGCTCAGGGCTGGACTGGGACCAAAAAATGGCCCTGGCATTTTTGGCCATGGTGGCCCACCATGATTATTTATCATATGACATAGGCCTACCAGAGGATATATGCGCACATTGTATTGTTTCAAAATATAAGTAGCCGCAGTTGCCAACATGGAAGGTAGCAACATTTTACATTTCCTTATGTGCACTACTGGTTGTTCATTTAATCTTTTAGCATTATATTTAATTGTGCTAGTTTCTAGATTTTATGCTTTAGAGTAATAAACAATTATTACAAATTAATTATAATTAAAACAAACAAGGGTGTACTTGTTGTCAATATAACAAACAAGCCGCACATAATAAATAAACAGCTAATGCCCCATTACATGATCATGTCAAACTTAATTATAGCTGTGTATAAATTTATCTGTGTATATTTTATATGAAGTAAACCAATATGCTCTGTAATACAGACATTGTTCATACTGTCTGATAGTATGATACTGTCTGATATGAATAGATAGTTATGGTCCTTGATTATGATTGGTTGAATCGCCCGTTGTAAATTCTCCAATATACCATGGCTCAGGCCACATTTCATTCTATATAGATGCTACATATGAAAGTTATGCAGATGCAAATGTTCAACAAATTGACCTTTTAAGATGTTTTCTTTTAATGTCACAGTTCTCTCATGCCAATGTGAATTTCAGTCATTTTACTATCAGATCCAGATTCTGAATGCAAACATTCTAATCCAATGAGACGTTAGGTGGTCAAGTGACGTTCTGTATATGCAAACATTTAGTCTGATAAGTGCATAGTTATAAAGACAATTTTTCAGTTCGCGAAAAATATACTGTCCGATCAAACCTTTAAATCACTGTTCAATCGCAATAAGAATGAAATAAACCACCCTTTTTGATTCAGTTGAAATGGATCAGAAATTCTATTCCCATTAATGTGTTTACAGGTGTTTTGCCATGTCTAATTAGATTAAAACTATCCATGTAAACGTAACTAATGTAAATGTTTTTATTTGTATGTACACAAAATGCAAAAGGGCATGCTGCAAACAAAATCTCAGCTTTGCACAAAAGATGTAAAAATAAATAATCAATTCTTCACTAACGGTACTGAGCAAAAAATTCAATCTCATTCAATTTAAGAACCTTGGGAAACAGAGGGACTGCTTACGGTTCAAGGACTGCATTTATCTGTTATCTGTATCTGTTATAAGATGCACATGTGAGTTATGTAAAGATATGTTAAAAAAAGACTGACAGAATTCACAGTGTAGGTGACAACTGGTGCAAGACAGCACACATTACAATTGGACACAGATTCAACACATTCTAAGAATCATGCAGGATATGTCTCAAGATCAAGACCAGATTCATGTCAAAGGACTACAGTTGACAAAAGAGGCAAGCATATTCCAGCCTGAAGATTTAGGAAGTAGGCTGATAATCAGACTACTCCATCCAGCACTCTGCTGCTATCTTAAACCACCCGGAGTATCTGCCTCAACATGCCAAGACTTACAATTTTAGAGAGGAAGAATGGCAGCACTTCTCTCAGATTGTATCACAACAGTTTAGACAAAAAATGTGCTCTAGCATAATGGAAAAAGCCTGTGAAACTCAAACCAAATCAGGGCCTCCATAATTAGCTGAGACAGAAAACACATTAACACATCTCTTCTCTCAAATTAGTATATCAGGACACCTTGGTGGCCATAAAATGAGGAGGGCCTATAGTGTGATTCAGTTGCCTTCAGTTGAAAGCAAGGGCAATGGAAACAACAAACTGTAGTTGAAAATCTCAAAGGAATAGTGTAGAAATGTTTTGTAGCACATGATCATCACACGTCAAGAACTTTACTTCATGGCCTCATGCTTAAATACTTCACCCATATTTCAACTCATGCCCTCCATCTGTGTACAACTAGACAGTAAGTTATTTATTATCCACATATTGCAAATTCTGATTAAGTTGTGGTAATATGCTATTAATGCACAAAATGTGTTGCTTAACAGGTTTTATTTGCACCACTACAGCATGGTTGGACATGGACAAATATTCACTGAATCAAACATTTACATTTGATTTAAAAATCTCCAGCTTTGACATCCCCCCCTCGGCTGAATACCCTATTTTCATTATAGGCTTTTTGGTTTACTTCTTTTCTGTTCTCTCAAATTTGACAATCCTGGTGCTGATAGCTACTCAGAAGAGTCTCCACAGGCCAATGTATTACATCCTCTTCAGCCTGCCACTGAATGATCTTATCGGAATAACTGCAATGTTTCCTCGTGTGCTTGTGGACATTGTGACTAAACAAAACACTGTGTACTACCCACTCTGTGTCCTTCAGGGCTTTTTGCTCCATATGTTTGGTGGTGGCACCCCATTCGTGCTGGCAGCAATGGCATTTGACCGATATATAGCTATATGTAAACCACTGAGGTACCATTCTATTATGACACCTTTAACTGTAGCAGGGATACTAACATTTGCGTGGGGTTTAGACTTTACCTTGATTTTGGTTCTGTTTCTCCTTCAGTTCAGAGTGCGAAGGTGCAGAAATTTGATAATGAATGTTTACTGCAGCAATTTCTCTTTGCTTAACCTGTCCTGTGGAGAAGATATTACAATCAATAATGTTTATGGATTAGCAATAACAGCATTTATGCATACCCTCACGATAACAGTACAGCTCTTCTCATATGTCCAAATCCTAGTAACATGTGTCTTTAACAAACAATCAGATGCCAGAACAAAAGCTGTCAACACATGCTTAGCACAGATAATCGTGTTTCTGATTTTTGAGTTTGTTAGTTTGTTCACAATACTATCCTACCGGTTTCCAAATATATCTTCAAATGCTAGAATAGTGTGTGGAATGTTGATTTTTCTTATTCTACCTGTTTTTAATCCCATTATTTATGGAGTAAAAACTAAAGACATTAGAGTCTGTTTCTTTCAAGTAGTGAAGAAAAGAAGTCTTTAGACTTAAGTTTTACAAGACTGAAATTATTATACGATGGTCGTTTAGTGAACATGTTTTTTTTTAAACTTTAGACTTGTTTCTTGTTCTGGCATTTTTTGTCTATTGAAACTGTTTTGATTGTGTGTTGAATGTGTGTTGTGTAAATGCATTTTGTGGATGTTTTTATGTGCATATTTACTGTCCAGGAATGTGTGCACTGATTTGGATATTAAAGGTTTAAGTGTATCTCTGTAATGTTGTTATGATATTCCAAAAGTTTCCTGGTTTCCAGAAAAGCTTAATAAGGCCAAATAGTTGTTGAGCATCAGAAAATACAGGGAGGTCATGTGACGTAGTGAACATGCACACATTTTGTCTGATAAGCGCATAGTTTTAAAACACCTCAAAAATGCCATTCAAGACGTTTTTTCAGTGCGCGAAAAAAAACGAAATGATAAGAATTATTGTAAGACTTAATACATTTATCATTCCAATTCTCTACAGCATTTACAGTAATTATAGAAATATCATTCAAACAGGTATAACTGGCGATGTTTTCAAATGACATTTGCAAAAATTGTTTGATTAGATTTGTCTAAGTAGCAGAGCAACTGTCATGAAGTGGCCTACAAATGTGCTCACTGGCATGCTCAGTGGTATGGCAGTCATAACGTGTACTCATCATACCAGAGCATGTAAGTGGAGCTGAGAGGAGCGAAATCACGCTCCTCACTCCTTGCTTCCACCACTCGCTCATTCTTTCAAATCTGGACAAGGTCGCTCCACTCCATACCGCTCCATACTAAGATCATTTCCACCTGCACTCACGCTCAGGGCTAGACTGGGACCAAAAAATGGCCCTGGCATTTTTGGCCATGGTGGCCCACCATGATTATTTATCATACGACATAGGCCTACCAGAAGATATATGCAAACATTGTATTGTTTCAAAATATAAGTAGCCGCATTTGCCAACATGAAAGGTAGCACTGTAAGTTGGACATCCAGTCTACTCACAGCATTATTTGAAAACAAAGGCTGTGAAGGCAATTCTCTTTCTCTCTCTCTCACTCACACTCTCCCTCTCTTACTCTCTCTCACAGACACACACATTAGGGTGACCACCTGCAAACCATTAAGGACAAGGCTGTGCACAAAACCCTACAGGCTGGGCCTACTATTAAATGTTTTAAGTCTGACTGAATAAAATGAGTTGAGTAATAATTTTCTGTGTTGAACCTTTGCACATTTTTACCCTGCAGTTTCCCCAGATACTATTTAGTGAAGATGTACACACATCCCAAAACATTTTCATTGTTAATTCCAAGGGCTATCAGCATTCTGTTTCATTCAGTGTCTTTCTGACTGCGTGGGTGTGCAGCCTATGTGTGTATCCGCCTGTCTGCGTAAAGAAATTTACTAGGTTTGTTTGCTGTACTGCATCAAGATTGACAACAATTTTGACCAATCATGACTGACTTCAGATCTCACAAAGTTGAGGGTATTCTGAAGCCCACCACTCATTAATTTGTTAGTGAATAACTTATTTAAGTTTTCAACAACAATCGAATCGTGCAATGTAAAATGCAGGTGGCTTATTTGGTATTGATGCTGGTTGCAGACAAACACTCAATCCATGCCTATCGAGAGTGACACACACACACACACACACACACACAGCCCTCTGCCCTTCTAACATGAAAAATCCCTCTTCATTCTCTTCAACATTTTGTCTACTTCTTACAGGTTAAGAGTAGCTATTCTGACCTCCTCCTCAAACTGTGCCTGCTGGGTCATGTCTCTTGCCACCTCCAAATCAACTGGAATAGCTACTTCTCCTTCCTCTGTGTTACGCGCTCTGGAGCGCAGGTGGTAGAGGTGCGTTCAGCAACTGGAGGGTTGCAGGTTTGAAGTGTCCTTGAGCAAGATACTGAACCCCAAATTGCTCCTGTTGCCACCCTGCATAACAGCCACTAGTGTGTGAATGCATGTGTGTGAATAGGTGAATATGAGGCATACACTGTAAAGCGCTTTGAGTACGCGTAGGAAATTTACTTAGTACACTCAGTAGACATGAAAAGAATAATGCAGGATTTAGAGACTACTATAAACCAAGAATGATATGACTTGTAGAAGTTTTATTCAATTGCAAAAGCAAGCATGCCTGAAACTATCATTACAAACTGTGGTTGAAAATCTCTGAGGAATATGAATGGTAATTGTCTCCAGGCTGACAATGTTGTATAAATGCATTTTGTGGATGTTCACTTTTTGTGCACTGTTTACTTACTCTCTGTGCAAGTAAGTATTTCTACTAAAAATATATAATAATATTTAAGCAAGAGTAAAACAAAACCTTGACCTTGAAAATAAATATTTGGGTAAATTATGTATTCATGACCCCCATGGCTTGAGGAAAGCAGCTCCTTCTAAGTCTGTCAGTTTTGTACTTAAAATGAAGTTTTGCATTGGGAGAGCCAACTTGTCATTGGACAACTTCTCATTGTGCAAACAAATACTCCATTAAAGGAGAAATACGGTGTGAATCAATCCATAGCCCTGTTGTTCAAGATTCCATTCAGTTAACATTAGCTGTCGGTTCGCTGTGTAGTTGTTGTATCAAATTTTCTGGTTCATTTTCGTATACACAGTACTTTGTGTCCTGGAGCAAGAGGGCTATTGATTGACTCACTCTGGATTTCTTCTTTAAACATGTGGATGTGTTGTCACTTGTTTGTGTGTGACGTTTTTGTGATATTTTCTGAAATTTGTTGCAGTTACATGCTTTAACTTTTTTTAGCCTACTTGTACTTTTGCTTTAATTACTGAGGTACATTTGAGACGTTGATTACTTCTCATACTTAACTACATTAAATAAGAGATACTTCCTCAGTTTTAATTATTTATTGATTTAGCCATTTTCTTTTAAGCCATTTCTTTTTACCTCCTTATTTTCTCCTCTTAACCTTGTTTGCCTTTTTTTCTCATATTTTATTCCTCAATTTTTAATAATGCTAATTTACTTATAATCCTATCAACTGATACTCTCTATGTTACCATGGACTCAGTCTTTGTTTTTAACTTATTTTTAATTTTTTTGTGAAGCACATTGAGCTGCCTTGTGTATGAAATGTGTCATATAAATAAATCTTGCCATGCCCTGCCTTTCAGACTTTAGTAACATGCAAGTGGGTGACTTGAACTTCTACCAAGTATATTTTTTGGCAGGGTGTATGTACTTTTACCCAAGTATGACTTTTGGGTACTTTATGCAACACTGTCTGTAACTCTGACAGAATCGTCTTGGTGATTTTTTAAGCACAAAGGATTACTCTATACATGGTAGTCTAGTCTTAAGCATTACAATTTCCATACTAGGTAATGATGTTTCAAGACTCTGTGGTGAAAGAATAAGAATTCCTTTGCAACTCAGTTGAGATCTTGAACTTCCTTTGTTTCCTAAGGTGATATAGGCGCTGCGTTGCCTTTCTCACCAGGGTGGAGATATGTGAAGTCCAGGACAGATCCTCAGAGATGTGAATTCTAAGATATTTAAAGTTAGTCACTCTCTCCACTGGGGCACCATATACTTTAAGTGGAGTGTAATGGTGAAAAATTATTTAATGAAAAGCATCAGAATATACAGGGAATTAAGAGTGAATACATTTGCCATTCCCACACTCTACTACATGTAATTACAGAGAAAATATTTCAACAGGTATAATCAGGTAGGCTGTGTAAGTAATTGACACAAAGTAGCCTAAAAGTCTTTGAATGTTAATAGTGAACATTTTGGGATGCACTACCTGTTGCTGCCATGCCGACTGAAAATCATCGTTTTCGCAGCCATTTAATTCCATTGTATTCTCCGAACATTTCATCTACTTCTTATGGGTTGAGAGTAGCTATTCTGACCTCCTCCTCAAACTGTCCCTGCTGGGTCACATCTCTCGCTCATTGTGTCGGCCCAACAGGCATTGCCCGCTAAGCCCGATGGCCAGTCCATGCCTGCACACGCTTCACTCCGCATATGTGGCTGCACACAGATGTGCATGCCGTGTGCTTCATTCCTACGGGAGTGTATGCAAGGCTACCAGCAACATACAGTGACATAATGACAGTGCTTTAATGCAAAAAAATGGCAAGAGGAATTGAGATTGTAGCTCCCTTGCATATGAGAAGCCTGCGGATAGGCTATTAACAAAAACAAAACTAGAAGTTTACTTAGTACACTCAGAGTAGTGCTATGGTATAGTGGAAAAACCCCATACGGTACATGAAAAGAATAAAGTAGGATTTAGAAACTACTATAAACCAAGAATGATATGGCTTGTAGAAGCATTATTCAATTGTAAATTGTACGCCTAAAATGATCATAACAAACTGTGGTTGAAAAGCTCTAAGGAATATGAAAGGTTTGCAGCACATGAGCGATTGATCACATCATCAGTTTACTTCATGGCCTCATGCTTAAATAGAACATCCCCTACAACAGCAAATTAGTTAACTCATTCCCTCTGTCTGGGAACGAATAGAAAGTAAGTTTATATCAACATATGTTTTTTATTCTGATTAAGTCCTGGTAACATGCTGTTAATGCTTAAAATGTGTTACTTAACAGACATTCCTTGCACCACTACGGGCATGGTTGGACATGGAAAATTATTCACCTAATCAAACATTTACATTTGATTTAAAAATCTCCAGCTTTGACATCCACACCTCAGCTGAATACCCTATTGTCATTATAGGCTTTTTGGTTTACTTAGTCTCTGTTCTATCTAATGTGACAATCCTAGTGCTGATTGCTACTCAGAAGAGTCTCCACAAACCAATGTTTTACATCCTCTTTAGCCTGCCACTGAATGATCTTTTTGGAATTACTGCAATGCTACCTCGTGTGCTTGTGGACATTGTGACTAAACAAAACGCTGTATACTACCCACTCTGTGTCCTTCAGGCCTTTTTGCTCCATATGTATGCTGGTGGCACCCTAATGTTATTGGCAGCAATGGCATTTGACCGATATATTGCTATATGTAAACCACTCAGATATCATTCCATTATGACTCCTTTAACTGTAGCTGGGGTACTATTATTAGCGTGGGGTATAGACTTTACCTTGATTTTGGTTCTTTTTCTCCTTCAGTTCAGAGTGCGGAGGTGTAGAAATTTGATAATGCATGTATTCTGCAGCAATTTTGCTTTGCTTAACCTGTCCTGTGGAGAAGATATTACAATCAATAATGTTTACGGATTATCAATATCAGCATTTTTGCATACCCTCACGATAACAATACAGCTCTTCTCATATGTCCAAATCCTATTAGCATGTGTCTTTAACAAACAATCAGATGCCAGAACAAAAGCTATAAACACCTGCTTAGCACAGATAATTGTGTTTGTGATGCATGAGTTTGTTAGTTTGTTCACAGTACTGTCCTTCCGGTTTCCAAATTTATCTTCAAATGCTAGAATGATTTGCGGAATGTTGGTTTTTCTCATTCAGCCTGTTTTTAATCCTATTATTTATGGAGTAAAAACTAAGGACATTAGAGTGTCTTTCTTTCAGGTTGTGAGGAAACGAAATAGCTTGAGTAAAGTTTTACACAACTGAAATTGTTATACAATAATTGCATAGTAAGCGCCTTTTAAAAAGATGTAATGATAACTTGTTTCTGGCATATTCAAAATTCTTTCAATTTAAACTATTTTAATTGTCTTCAGGCCAATAATGTGTGTTGTAGAAACGCATTTTGTGAATGTTTACTTTTTGTGCACTGTTTACTGTCCAATAATGTGTGCACTGATTATCGGATATCAAAGTTTCAGTGTGTCTCTGTTGTTGTTGTTGTGGTATCATAATTCTTATCAAAAGTTTCAGTCACCAAAAGCTTCATATTCAAGATTTAAGATTCAAAAAATGTATTTGTCTCATGCATAAATGTAAAGGTATAAAGAACAGTGAAATGGAGATCATGACTAATTCTCTCTCTGTGCAAGAGTAAGTAAAACCTTGACCTTGAAAATAAATACTTGGGTAAATTATGTATTCATGACCCCTATGGCCTGAGGAAAGCAGCTCCTTCTAAGTCTGTCAGTTCTGGGCTTAAAATAAAGCACTCATTGGACAACTTCTCATTGGACAAGTGCAAACAAATACTCCATTAAAGGAGAAATACCGTGTGAATCAATCCATAGCCCTGTTGTACAAGATCACAGAGAGCTCTCAGTAGGAAAAAGAATAAGATTTTGAAACACAGTAGACATCATTCGAAAATTAACTGAATGGGGCATAGAAACTCCCATCCAGTTTCAATTTCCTACGCTCTATTCAGTTAACATTAGCTGTCGGTTCACTGTGCAGTCTATGTTGTATCAAGTTTTCTGGTTCGTTTTTGTACAGACAGTACTTTATGACCTGGAGCAAGAGGGCTATTGATTGATTCACACTGGATTTCGTCTTTAAACCTGTGGATGTGATGTATGCATTTTTGTATGCATATTTCAACAGGTATAATCAGGTAAGCTGTGTAAGTAATTGACACAACGTAGCCTAAAAGCCTTTGAAAGTTAATAGTGAACATTTTGGGATGCACTACCTGTTGCTGCCATGCCGATTGAAAATCATTGTTTTCACAGCCATTTAATTACATTGAACCACATTAGAAAACTATATAGTCCATTAAATGAAGGAAGTTTGGATTGAGTCTCAATGCATGTTAAATCACCACTAAAATTAAGTTATTGGGAAACCAAAGCCTGCTTCAAAAATCCCTCAAGACCGCTCACGCAGAGAGACAAATCCAACGATCAAAACAAATAACAAATAAACAAATAATGTCACACGGATAGTGCAGGCATGGTCAGATCACAAGTCATGTGCTTTTTCATGGTAGCCCTTCTGTTTAAATATAACTCAGCCAGTGAGATACTAATCAAGTCACTGGCTTCTACGCATAACCACAAGGTAAGCTTGCATTTATTCACATACTTATTTTGACAACGATTATATAGAATGCAGCTTCATGCTTAAAACATGTTTCAAAATTATTTTACAGGCATTTTACACCACTGTTGTCACCACCGGATATGGAACAAAATTCATTGAATAAAACATTTACATTTAATTTGAAAATTGCCAGCTTTGACATCCATCCATCGGCTGAATACCCTATTTTTATTATAGGCTTTTTGGTTTACTTCTTCTCTGTTATTTCAAATTTGACAATCCTTGTGCTGATTGTTACTCAGAGGAGTCTCCATAGGCCAATGTTTTACATCCTCTTCAGCCTGCCACTGAATGATCTTATCGGAATAACTGCAATGTTTCCTCGTATTTTGATTGACATTATTACCAAGAAAAACACTGTGTATTATCCACTCTGTGTTCTTCAGGCTTTTTTGTTGCACATGTTTGCTGGTGGCACCCTGTTTGTTTTGGCAGCAATGGCATTTGACCGATATATTGCTATATGCAAGCCACTGAGATACCATTCAATAATGACACCTCTAACTATAGTTGGAATATTATCATCAGCGTGGGGCCTGGACTTTGCCATAGTCTTTGTTGTTTTTCACCTTCAGAACAGAGTGCAAAGGTGCAGAAACGTCATCATGAGTGTATACTGTAATAATGTTTCACTGCTTAATCTGTCTTGTGGAGAGGACACCACAATTAATAATATTTTTGGATTATTTGTAACAGTATTTATGCATAGTATCACTATAATAATACAGCTGTTCTCATATATCCAAATCCTATTAACATGTGTCTTTAATAAACAATCAGATGCCAAAACAAAAGCTGTTAATACTTGCTTAGCCCAGATAATTGTATTTATCATTTTTGAAATAGTTTGCTTGTTTATATTAATTGCTCATCGGCTGCCAAACATACCCACAAGTGCAAAAAATGCCTGTGGAATGATGATTTTTCTGATTCTGCCTGTTGTCAACCCTGTTATTTATGGAGTGAAAACCAAGGACATTAGAGTAACATTCCTTCAACTAGTTAAAAAAAAGACATCAGCATAATTGACACTTCATTGTAGCCTATGGCAAACTCATAGTCTCATCAGAATGCACACACACAAGGATAGTTTAAGTTATATTTATTTGGTGTTTGTGCATAAAATATAGCATATCACATTTGCCTCTTCCTGTCAAGGATGAACTATATTCAGGGCAGGGTAGGGGTAGTTTCACAGCTTTGAATTTGTAAGAAATACAACACTCCTGTAATCCCATTATTTATGGGGTGAAAACTAAAGACATTAGAGTGTTTTTCTTTCAGGTTGTGAGGAAAACAAGAAGTCTCTTGACTAGATGTTGGGATAACATGCTTCTGGCATACTTAAAACTCTTTCTATTTAAACTCTTTTGATTGTCCCCAGGTCAAGAATGTTTGTTGTGTAAATGCATTTTGTGGATATTTTTGCACAGCTTCCAAGAATGTGTGTATTGATTACTGGATATTAAATTCTGGTTACTCTGTTATGTTGTGGTATCATGATTCCCCCAAAGTTTTCTGGTTTTCACGAAAACGTTTTTTTGTATTTTTATGACATGCATCAGGGCATACATTGAAGTCATAGGAATAAATATATTTACCATTCCCTTTCTCTACTGCATTTAATAACAGAATAAATTATGTAAACGCATATAATCAGGATTAATTATAGAGTAACTGACATGAAATAGCCTAGAACACTGGTTCTAAACTTGGGCCCGGAGACCCCCAGGGTTCCGCAGCATGTGAAAAAGTTTGCTGCAAAGTATAAATTTGTCTTATGGGGAGAAAAATACTAGAGATCAGTATTGAGCCCAATTGCATTGTGTTTATTACTCCCACCAGCATAACATTAGTGACAAATTAACCTACATGATAAACAACATCAATCTGTCAAAACATTTTCCTTAAGCATTAGCGTTAACTTTAAGCAAAATGAATATTAGTTATTATTAGTTAGGCTAGATTTAGCAAAAAATAAAAATAAAAATAATCCTTTAAAACTGCTCCTGCACTCCTGCCAAATGCAATAACATGCCTATTTAAAACTGTTGTGGTATTAGTAAAATATGTTTTTACAATAATACTTCAAAATCATCTGAAAGAAAAAATGGCTATAATCTTACATGGCTAAATTTTTGTTGCAATTATGAGAAATCCTTAAAAAAAATCCTGCTCAATGAGGGGTCCCCGGCCCAATAAAGTTAGAGAACCCCTGGCCTAGAAGATGTGCATCAAAATGAATTGTAGGCCTAGCCTTTTGCACATGACAATGATTTAGGCTACAAGGTTAGTTAGCTACACAGTAGGCCTAAGTCACTTTATGCAAAAATGTAGAAATGTAGAACTTACAGGACTTATACACATCACACTGTTCCAAGAGAGCCATTAATATCATCAAGGACACCACCCACCCAGCACACAAACTGTTCTCCCTCTTACCATCTGGAAAGCACTACCGCAGCGTGCGGTGCCATACAAATAGACTGAGAAACAGCTTCTTCCCACAAGCCATCAGGCTAATCAACACAATGAAGAAGATTCCATGAACATTCCATGAATATGTTACTGACATCCATAAACAAATCTCACACACACTGAGGTCCATGGTGCTTGCACACTGCACTTTACTTAATTGCACCTTCACTTACTGCACCTTACAAATTGCACATTCACTTTTTCCAATCTACACCAGCTATCAAGAAGAGCTACCTCAAACTTTCCTTCCTTCTTGCTGGAAGCGTATATGTTTACCTGTATGTCGTATGTCTTATGTCTTTTTATTGTAGTGTCTGTGTGCACTTCATGTCCATGAGTGTAGCTGTGTGTTTTTTGCGTGTGTGTGTGTGTGTGTGTTTCTAGTTTAAATTGCACATTTGGTGTCTGGTGAAACGCAATTTTAGTCCTCTGTGTAATGCCTGTTACAAAGTGAATTGACAATAAAGTACACTTTGACTTTGACTTTGACTTTGAACATATATTTGTAGGCTAAAAAACTATTTGAACATGAGGCTTTTTGGCTGATAATTTTATTATAATTATTTAGTAAGGTGTAGGCTATTATTAACTTGCATTTTATCCTAGAGCTCCTGAGGGATTTTACGACAATTAATCACTGTAATGTGATAACAGGACACCTTATGGTCTATCCTTTCACATTCAGCATTTCCTGTATCTTCTAACGTAGACCTATTAGGCTTATTAGCCATGTTTCCTCCTGTCTTGCCCTTGCTGAACCAGCAGTAGCCAAAATTTTTCTCACTCGTCAGATTATTGGAAAGCGTAAGACACAGAGTTGGCTGAGGCTGTCAGGCACAGACTGAACATGACTCGATATTTAAGTCAACAGGGGTTTTATTACAAATTCAAATAAACGGGTTACAAAGAAAGTCACGTCAGTTACATATAACTGAGGATGGGGGTAAAACTCTAACGCACAGAAGAAATAACTAACACTCAAAAGATCTCATACATGAACAAGGCACAAACTAGAGCAAACAATAAAACAAAGGAATTAACGATACCAATAAGAGTGTCCTGAAATGCGGGGCGCAGGGTACAGAGACTTCGTAGGAGACAGAGAACAATGCGACTGACATGGAACAGATCCAAGGGAGGATTGACGAGGCCAGACATCAGGGAATCAGGGAGAGACACTTAAGTAACGTGGAGAAGGTGAGCGTGCACCAGGAAGTGGCTGGGAACGGGGAAACGAGCTGTGAGTTTGTGAGGCAGAGTGAGGGGACGTGGTTGTGGCCAGATCTGATGCAGACCTGACATCACCCCGCCTTCAGGGGCCGCTCCTGGGGTGCGACGGCCCGGGCGCTGGACACGCTGCCTGGGACGACCTCTACCTCAGGGAGCGGGACGGTCCGGATGCTCAGCATGGAAAGCAGTCAGCATATTGGGGTCCAGGATGTCTTCCCTCGGGACCCAAGAGCGCTCCTCCGCACCGTACCCCTCCCAGTCCACCAGGTACTCCAGGCGGCCCCTCCGGCGCCTGGAATCGAGAATGGCATCGACCGAATAGGCTGGGCCGTCATCCAACAGGAGCGGCAAAGGCGGGTCGTGCATCAGACTCTGGAGGAGAAGGGGAAACAAGATAGGGTCCATGGCAAGGACACATGGAAGGTGGGGTGAATACAATAGTGTGAGGGTAAACGTAACTTATAAGTGACGGGGTTGACCTGCTGCAGAACTTCAAACGGCCTCTCTGTAGCTGATGATGTGCGGTGCTCCAGACCCTCTCACTCTCGCGGTACCAGTCCTCAACGCTGACCACGTTGGTTGGTTCCGAATGCCAAGGGAAGAGGGGTGGCTGATACCCAAGTGTGCATTGCAAGGGGGTGAGTCCAGTGGTGCGTTGGCGTAGGGAGTTTTGGGCTTACTCGGCCCATGGCAGGTAAAGACTCCATGTGGCTTGGTGTTGAGAGCAGAAGGTGCAGAGAAACCTCCAAATCTCCTGAATCTTCCTCTCCGTTTGCCCATTGGCTTGGGGGTGGTAACCTGAGGTGAGGCTAACGGCCACACCTAGACGTCCCAAGAAGGCCCGCCAGAAACTGGAGATAAACTGGGGTCCTCGATCGGAGACTACGTCCTCGGGTATGCCGAAGTGACGGAACACATGTGTGAAAATGGCCTCAGCAGTCTCCGCAGCTGAGGGAACAGACTTTAGAGGGATCAACTTACATGACTTAGAGAAACGATCGACTACGACCAATACACATGTGTGGTGATTTGAGCTTGGGAGGTCTGTAATAAAGTCTGTCCCCAAGTGTGACCATGGTCTTTGGGGTTTTGGGAGTGGGAGGAGCTTACCTGCGGGCAACTGTCTAGGGGTCTTAGCCATCGCGCATACTGCACACCCAGCCACATACCTCTGGACATGTTGGGCCATTCGTGGCCACCAGTACCGGTCGCGGACGTGTGTGAGGGTCTGGTTAGTCCCCGGGTAACCAGTGCCTAGGGAGGTATGCAGAGTCTTCAGCACCTCCTGACGGATTCCGGTGGGCACATACTGCCGATGGGCTGGGGTCTCAGTTGGGGCTGGTTCCTGGGTGATAGCCTGGGCAATACGGTTGTCCAGTGTCCACTGGATGGGGCTGATGATGAGACGGGTAGGCAAGATGGGCTTGCTGGACTTTGGGGAGTCGGCGTCTCTGTGGACTCTGGACAATGCATTGGCTCCTATGTTCCGGGACCCCCGCCTGTAAGACAAAGTAAAATTAAACCGAGTAAAAAATAGTGCCCACCGAGCCTGACGGGGGTTAAGTCTCTTGGCCTCCCGGAGATATGCAAGGTTCTTATGGTCTGTAAGAATTCGGAAGGGGTGCCGGGCTCCCTCCAACCAGTGGCGCCATTCTTCCAAGGCAAGCTTCACTGCGAGCAGTTCACGATTCCCGATGTCGTAGTTCTGCTCAGCAGGTGAAAACTTGTATGAGAAGAAGGCGCATGGATGGAGTCTGGAGAGACATCCACTCTCCTGGGATAGTACAGCTCCTGCCCCGGTGGTGGCGGCGTCTACCTCAACTATGAAGGGTTTCGCTGGGTCTGGGAGTGTGAGGAGTGGAGCAGATGAGAAGGAGGCTGTCAGACTGGCCAGAGCTTGATCTGCCTCCGGAGACCACCGGAGTGTCTTCGGTTTTCCCCGGACCAGATTGGTGAGAGGAGATACTACCAGGCTGTAGTTACGAATAAATCTTCGATAAAAGTTAGTGAACCCCAGAAGTCTTTGTAGTTCTTTTACTGACGTAGGGGTTGGCCAATTGAGAACCGCATCGACCTTCCCCTGGTCCATCTTGACACCCTGGGGGGAGATGTGGTAGCCTAGGAACTGTACTTCATGATCGTGGAATGAGCACTTCTCTGCCTTGAGGAACAGGTGATGTTCACAGCAGCCTACGGAGCACCAGTGACACATGATGGCGATGTTCGGCCTCGTTCCGGGAGTAAATTGTATGTTGTCAATGTACACTAGGACGAAGCGGTGGAGTTACTCCCGGAACACCTCATTCATGTACCCCTGGAATACGGAGGGGGCATTGGCTAGGCCATAGGGCATCACCCTGTACTCGTTGTGCCAACTTGGCGTAATGAAGGCGGTCTTCCACTTGTCCCCCTCACGTATTCGAATGAGGTTATAAGCACTCGTGAACATCTCTGCCCCTTGAAGCTGTTCCAGAGCAGCTGGGACCAGGGGAAGAGGGTGATGGAACTTGACCGTAATCTTGTTCAATGCCCGGTAGTCGATACAGGGCCGGAGGCCGCCATCCTTCTTGGCCATGAAGAAGAAGCTGGATGCGGCAGGGGACATGGACGGGCGGATGTATCCCTGCTGTAGAGCCTCCTGGATGTACTCATCCATCGCTTTTTGCTCCGGCAAGGACAGCGGGTAGACTCTGCCTCTAGGCACTGGTTCACCGGGCAGCAGGTCAATGGCATAATCCCAGGGTCGATGTGGGGGAAGCTGTGCGGTGTGGGACAAAAGACATAGGAGTAGTGACGATACTCATGTGGGATTTCTATGCTGCGTGCAGAAGGGGGACTCTCTACCGAGGTGGTTCCCAACACCAGTGCGGAGTGCTCACGCAGGGACCTAGGGACAGGAAGACACGACAAACACTTAGAAAAACATTAATTTCCCCATTTTAGTATTTCCCCGGTAGCCCAACTGAACACCGGGGCATGTTGCACTAGCCACGGACAGCCCAATACTACATCGACCGTGGCTCCTTCGAGTACCATAAGTTCAATACTCTCCTTGTGGTAGAACCCCACTTGGAGAGTAAGTGGTCCTACAATATGTTGGACCACTCTACGAGTGATGGGGCGACCAACAATGGAGTGGACAGTGTAGGGTTTGGGACAGTCGAGGCACTGGAGGTGCAGACGTCGGCAGATAGACCCAGCTATGAAGTTCCCCGCGGAGCCGGAGTCGAGGAGGGCCTGAGCTGTGAGGGAGACACCCGCTACAGTGAGGGTTACTGGTAACAACAAAGGGGAGAAAACCGATGGTTGTAGGCTGGTTTCACTCACCTGGGCGCGAGGCGGACGAACAGGGCATGTGCATATGAGGTGACCGGTAACCCCACAATACAAACATAATCCCTGCTCCATCCGCCTGCGCCGCTCAGTGGAACTCAGCTTGACGGTGTCCATCTGCATGGGTGTTTCCTCCGGTGGAGAGTCTGGCATTAAAGGTCGGGCGGTTCGCGGGAGTTCGCTGGGGTCTTCTTGCAGGCACCTCTCTCTGCGATGGGACACCTGGATGGCCAGTTGAATAAAGCGTTCGAGCCCCATCGTGTCATCGAAGGCGGCTAGGTGCAATCGCAGGGCAGGTTTCAGTCTGAGACGAAACGTGGTGATGAGTGCAGGTTCATTCCACCCACTGGCAGCGGCAAGGGTTCTGAAATGCAGGGCGTATTCCATAATACTGCTCCTCCCCTGCTTGAGACTGTGCAGCTGTTCTTGCACCAAAGAATCTCCTGCAGGGGCCTGGAACACTTCCCGGAAGTGTTTAATGAAAGCGTCTAATGACTGGGTAGTAGGCCCTGCCTGCTGCCATACACTCTCTGCCCACTGGAGGGCCCTGCCATCTAACCGCGAGATAATGTAAGCAATTTTACCTCGTTCGGTGGAAAAGCGGCGCGGGTCCATTTCGAGAGCGAGTATACACTGCAACAAAAATCCTCCACATGCTTCAGGATTTCCTGAGTAAGGTGGTGGGTCTGGAGGGGAAGTGACTACGCTGACATGAGGCGCGGATTGCGGCAACAGGTTTAGACGTAGTTCTTCGACCAGCGTCCGAAATGGTTCAGGGGCGACTGACATGGAACAGATCCAAGGGAGGATTGACGAGGCCAGACATCAGGGAATCAGGGAGAGACACTTAAGTAACATGGAGACCAGGTGAAATCAATCAAAACACAGGAGAAGGTGAGCGTGCACCAGGAAGTGGCTGGGAACGGGGAAACGAGCTGTGAGTTTGTGAGGCAGAGTGAGGGGGCGTGGTTGTGGCCAGATCTGACCTGACAGAGGTTTAGTGACAATATGTATCTTCAACTTATGTAAGAATACATATTGTAAATATTAACTTAAATTAATAATAATAGTAATTTTAGAAATGGTTGATAGCCTACTAGCATTGATTGCTCATACTCTAGCAACAAATAGAATATTGCACCCACACACAACCTATCTGGAAAACATGCACACTGTTTGCATTGCATCATTTGTATTTAGACAATGTCGGTGCCTGGCGGATTTTTTGCTAATGCGCTGGCCAGAAACTAACTATGCAGCAGACAATGCCTGATGTGCCGGTGCATGATAGGACCCATTCTGGTGGACAACTAGGTCTCTGTCTAGGTCAACTGAAGTCTCATTATATAAGCTCATTAGCATTATTTGTTTGTTTCTTTGTATTTATTAATTCTGAAAGTATGGATTATTCTTGAATTAGACAAGCTAAATATTTTAACATATATCAGTACCAATTAAGGAGTGTAGCTAATTGAAAGATTAATCATCTCACATCCTGCGCCCAGAGTACTAGCTTGACCACTTGTGGTGTATCTTACTATCCTGTTGTGGGCACTGCAATATGATAATGAGATGGATAATTACATGGGAGAGAGAAGAGCAAGAAGAAGTGAAGTAAAGTTAAGTTCATGATCACGTCTGCTCTGTGCATTCTTTGTTCATATTACTAAAATACAACACATTGGCGACAAGGATGGCACTGCTTGGGCTTACACCACCTCCTTTCTTCCTACAAACACCTGGAGAGCTGGTTTTGAGGCCTGGGAGAAGTCTTTTGAAACGTACTTGACTGCACTGTCTGACAAGGAACTGGCAAATAAATGGTCTGACACAGTAGTTGGGGCCGCGCAAGGTACTATTTTTCGCTGTAAAAGGAGACGTAAGCCCATGCAGCAGCACACTGTCAGGCTCACTTTCAACCCCTAAACAGAATGAATCTACAAATGCCACTACTGGTAAGAGATGCTCCCGCTGTGGGTCGTCTTCTCGCTCAGCAAATAACTCTACATGCCCTGCAAACAGTGCCACAAAACTGAACTGAAATTTTGCTAAAGTTTGCAGAGGCACTCCCACCTCTGTGGTGAATGAAGTTTCAAATGTCGTGGTCTTGAACATTGCTAATGATGCAGATATACAGACAAGGAAAACTATGGTGCAGTGTGTCACTTCAAGCTGATGGCCACTCCAGCACAAATGATAAATTACTCATTGATACAGGATCTGCAGTTTCCGCTATTCCTCAGTGCTTCTACAAAGACATTGCTTTGATACAACCTACTGAGCACCTTATGACATACACATATGCCAATACCTGTGCTGGGCTGTCTCACTTTGAATGTGATGTACAATTCAAAATCTGCAAAATGTACCTTCTACGTCGTTCCAGTGGGAACTCCAATCCTGGGCATGGATCTGATTACTGCCCTGCAATTGAACATTACAAGACAAAGCATTCTCAGTTTTGTGCTGCCCTCAGCACAAGTGTAACAGCATAAACATACTAAATCAAAGGGGGTTGTTAACTTTGTCCACAAGGTCAAGCTGTGTACTGTGCACTTCAGTTCAACAAAAGTTACACTGCTTACCATTCTCCATCTCTGACATTTCTGCAGAGCTGCTGTGGTTGGGAAAAGTAGGCATCATTGAGAGAACTGATTTGTCACTTTGGGTGTCACCAATACTAATGATCAGGAGGAAAAGTGGACAGCTGAGGCTATACATTGACCTACGAGAGCCTAATAAAGCAGTGGTCATCAATAGCCACCCCTTGCCTCATATTGAAGAGGTGTTTCATGAGCTGAGGCGTGCTCAGATGTTTTCAACCATACATTTACAAAATGCTTACTATCAAATGTCCTTGCATGCTGATAGTAGAGACCTCACTGCCTTTATCACCTATGAAAGGCTGTTTCGCTTCACTAAGGTACCATGCAGGTAGCCTCACTAAGGTACTAAGGTTCATTCACTTCACTAAGGTACCATACAGGTTAGCATTCCAGAGAATAATGTCACAAATCTTGGTTGGTGTGAAAGGGATCCAATGGCACTTGGATGATGGAATTTACATTCAACTACATTCGTTGATCTCACCTCAGAAGAGTGGGATATGTAAAGAGGTTAAGCAGGACGCATTTTCCAAAAGCTTACATTGAGACATGTCCCAACTTCATCCTCCCCAGGTCTCCAGGGCACCAATCCTGTAGCTTGACCACACCAAAGAGCCAAGCATTATGACAGTCAGAGTGCATCCACAACTGCGGTGGCAGCACTTGATGCATGGACAGTGTCCATTAGGAGCACATGACGCAAAGATCAGGAAATTCTGCCCACCCCCACCACTCATGCAAATCAAACTATCAAAACAAATGATATCACGCAGCTAGTGCAGGAGTGGTCAGATCACAGGTCATGTGCTTTTTAATGGTAGCCCTTATGTTTAAATAGAACTTCGCCTACCAGTGTAATACTACTGAAGTCATTGGCTTCTGTGCACAACCACAAGGTACGCTTGCACTTCTATCAGCATACTTATTTTGATAAAGATTGTATAGCATGTAACTTAAAATGTGTTGAATTATTTTACAGGTTTTTTTACACCACTGTCACCACTGGATATGGAACAAAATTCATTGAATAAAACATTTACATTTAATTTGAAGATTGCCAGCTTTGACATCCATCCATCGGCTGAATACCCTATTTTTATTATAGGCTTTTTGGTTTACTTCTTCTCTATTTTTTCAAATTTGACAATCCTGCTGCTGATTGTTACTCAGAAGAGTCTCCACAGGCCAATGTTTTACATCCTCTTCAGCCTGCCACTGAATGATCTTATTGGAATTAGTGCAATGTTTCCTCGTATGTTGATAGACATAATTACCAAGAAAAACACTGTGTATTATCCACTTTGTGTTCTTCAGGCTTTTTTGATCCATATGTTTGGTGGTGGAACCCTATTTGTTTTGGCAGCAATGGCATTTGACCGATATATTGCTATATGCAAGCCACTGAGATACCATTCAATAATGACACCTCAAACTGTAGTTGGGATATTATCATTAGCATGGGGACTGGACTTTGCCATAATATTTGTTCTTTTTCTCCTTCAGACTAAAGTACAAAGGTGTCGAGATTTTATCATGACTGTATATTGTAGTAATGTTTCACTGCTTAATCTGTCCTGTGGAGAGGACATCACAATTAATAATATTTATGGATTAGCAATAACAGCTTTTATGCATACTATCACTATAACAATACAGCTGTTCTCATATATCCAAATCCTGTTAGCATGTGTCTTTAATACACAATCAGATGCCAAAACAAAAGCTGTTAATACTTGCTTAGCCCAGATAATTGTATTTGTAATTTTTGAAATCGTTAGCTTGTTTACATTAATTGCCTATCGGATTCCAAACATATCTACGAATGCAAGGAATGCCTGTGGAATGATGATTTTTCTGATTCTGCCTGTTGTCAACCCTGTTATTTATGGAATGAAAACTAAGGACATTAGAGTAACATTCTTCCAGTTAGTTAGAAAAAAGATACATCATGGTCTCATCAAATGAAAAAAGACAGAATGCACATACATACAAGACTAATTTACAATATTTATATTGTTTTAGTTTTTGTGCATAAAAATGTAGCATGGAACATTTAGCCTTTTCCTGTCTATGTAGGATTTATGTGTATGTATATTTGCAAGGACAGGGTAGGGCTATTCTTAGCTCTGAATTTGTGAAAATTGCAACTGTCTCTGTCATTACAGATGTTTCGTAAGGTAGTCTGATTTATGATATGGGAAATATTGTGGAATATGCTTTATATTCACAATTATATTATATTCATGCATAATCAGTAATCATTAAGAATTTCCTAGTTCAATTGCCCAACTTTGCCTCATAACCAAACTCTGCCCTAGACCTACATGGAATACAAAGAATACTATAATGAAATGCGAAGGCTGATGAGCATATATTTCACTAGCTACACTAATTAGGCAATAACAATTCTGTATAATGAGTCAACATGTCCACTGGGATACTATCTGACTTTTTTTTATTTTTCATGAAACCATTTCAAATAAACTGTGTTTGGATAGAAGTTATGTTCTGTGTTTGTTTTATCACCTGGCAAAAGCATATTGTTAGCCAGGGAGCTCAGTGCACATCTAGGAAGATGGAGGGTCTAGAAACAAGTGACTCAAATGACTTCTCATATCCAAGAGGCGGTGGCCATGGAGGTACATCAGAGGCCTCTGTATGCAACTGGATAGCACAACGACCAATCGGTGCACCTTTATTGCTCACCCAAACAGCTTTAACGGCCCTGCTCTATTGTCATTGTGTTAGGCCCAGAGATTACACATCCAATATTTCAGAACAAGAATATTAGTGTTAGTCTTATGCTGCTGTGCAGCTGTCCAATAAGACAAAATGGTGTGACTAGGTCAGGCTCAATTCAACCCCTCACATAAAACAGTGAGTTACTGCGTCTGCCCATCTTAGAATACACAGCAAGTGAGATGTAAGTGTCTGTGAGGTGAAGGAAGTGTACAGAACTGGGAGGAAGAGGTGGAGAGCGGGGTTTATTGTGACATATGAGTCAACTCAGTATGACAGCATTTAGAGTATATTGTTTCATCACTGATAGGGTTAGAGATAAAAGTCCTGACACACATTTGTTCTAGGCATTCACTAAACCAGTTGACTGTAACCAGTTGACTGAGTGTCAAAGTCCCAACCCTCATGGGTGACCTAACGTTGGAAAAATTTTGAGTGTAAATTATAGGGCAGAAAATTAATTCATTTCTTGTCCCAGTCAACATGAGCCTACATTGATATGATGTGTGTGAATGTTGTGAAAGCAGCATTTCACAACATTCACGTAATTATTGAGATGGCCAACGCTACAGCACTGTAGGTACATTTTGTATATACTTTACTTGTCACTGTTTTGCACATAAGACACATGCTATACATGTACACAAGCTAGCAGTTGTTGCCAGCAGTTGTCGTTACCAGAGCCCATGTACCAACCTCGCTGTATCTTCATAATTTGAAGGGGGTAGGTCAGTCCGATCTTACCTCTTGTCTGCCGAAAGAAATGTGATTCCAATTGCATTATCTGTCTTAGCTCGATTATGACTAGGTCAGTTCGGTTTGATTTCAGCCTAAGGTATATACATGCTTTTAAAAGTCCGATTTTAAAAATTTGATTTTCTCTTAGCGCATGTAAACGTACTGACAGAACATAATGCGAATCAAATGCAGGCAAGGACTGGCTATCTGGCGTACCAGGCAATGCCCGGTGGGCTGACGCACATTTTTGGGCCGTGGTGGTCATAATTTAATAAAAAAAAATTGTGTCTCAAATTCAGCCGCAACCCCAATAGGTAGCATGAAAGTGCTTTGAAGAACGTGAGATGGTGCCTGCTTTGCCTCTGCTTTTTATAGCCTGAGGACTGAGACCAACCTATGATTACGTCAGGCTTAGTGCTAGAGGTTTCAGTTATTCAGTATCTCTCAAGGCGATATCCTAATAAATTGCGTCTCGGGTTCTCCTTCAGAGAGCCGAGGTTATCTGCCATGACCTTATGCTCTGTGCATTGCTTCCGATAACAAACGTTGACATTGACTGATTGTCAATAGTGACGTCATTATGTATGGCAATATTAAGATTTAATAGGTACAAACACTATGGTGTAAATAGCAATGGTGCAACTCATGAAGAATGTAGCTACAGTTTTAAACTAGCTAGTTTCAGTGTAAGATTTAAGATATGACTTACAACTAAACTTATGATTGAACTTACTAACTGGTGTAACCGACTGCAGGAGAAGATTTTCTACCAAAGGAGAGACACGGCCGACATGCTTAAGCAGACGCCATTGCTGAAGATCTACGGGAGGTAGCCGAACATGTCAAACGACTCAGTAAGGACATGATACGATGACATGAAGGGCGCCGCTTGTTAATAATAGAGACAACTGCTTCGTTATCGCAGAACATTGTAATATGTGTACGAGACCAGGCTTCTCCCCAGAGAAAGCTAACAATGACAATGAGATAAATTTCGTACAGAGCAATAGAGGCAGATCCAAGGGCAAGAGGGAACTCAACTGGCCATGAGTCAGAAAACCAGTGCCCTCAGAAATAACCCCCAAAACCTGCAGAAGGAGTCGCATCAGTGAATAGATGGAGGGAATCTGAGGATTCGAAAGCATAATTGTAAAAAAAAGAAATGCTATTCCAGTTGTAGAGTAGCTGCGACCAGAATTTGAGATCTGACTTGCAACCTTCATCTAGGCAAACTTTGTTACTCAAATTTTCGACTGAATGAGCTAGGGACAGAAGGTGGGAAACAAAGGAGCAGCCTTGCGAAATGATGCACATAGCAAGAAGTAAAAAGTCATCCCGAAGATGCAAAACAAAAGGGAGCTTGCAAATGTTCAGCAGGATCCAACACAAAGCCTCTGACAAACAGTTAAAGAGATGAGGACTACTTCTACAGCCAAAAGTTAATCTAACTGCGAAAAGGAATTCTGACTGCCACTTGACGCCAAAGATCGGCCAATCTGCTGGATGAATAGGCAGAACTTTGAACGCGTTTGTGATCAGCTTTGGCTAGCCAAGCTCCATGACCTGCGATTTTAATGAGCTGAATTGCATTATCGACAGAGGCATAGTAAAGAGAAAAAGGGGCCAGAGGGATGCATTTGTTAATGCTAGAAATAGAAGAGGAGTGAGGGAAGGACATATCAAATATTAAACGCTTCTTAACAGAATATCTGCGAGTAGCAACGGCAAGAGAATTGACTCGGAAAACAGGGAAAGGGGGTGAACTTAAAGGACCAACCACATAGCCTTTAAAAACTTTATTAGCCAAAAGGCTATTAACAACATTGGGTTCGGCTGAAGCTGATTTTAGGTTCTTAGCAATGTACGTGGTGGATAGCAGAGAAAGGACTCCCACTCAAAACCTATGAGAAAGACCCGTTATGAGAAAATCAATGAAAGGGGGGTCAGGATGAGAGGACAGATAGCTGGAAAAGACTGGGACATTAACAGGAGTAAAGGGGTGACTAGCTAGAACTGTTTTGAGGGAGTGGCCTTTCCTTGCCCTGCCGGTCTCAGATGACAAGGGCAAACAGATTTTGGGTGGGGATCCTTGCACAAGATTTTCAGGACCCTCAACAGCATAGGAAGGAAACCTAGACACGGTTTTAGGGCAGAAAGGGGCAGTGTGACCGTGAGAGCTGCAGATGATGCACGCTAAGGCTTTATGACCGCCGAAGTGGCAGACCAGAAGCTCGTTGTCCATGATAGACCAGTCCAGATGAATATTGTACAGGGAAATGAACATTGCTGATTTGGCTGAGAATGACTTGTGATACTCGTAGAAAAGAGTGCCGCCATATCACTGATTAAAATTGGCCAACATGGCCAGATACAAATCCATCTCCTCCTGGCGATCTGGATACGCTTGGCAGAGAATGTCTCTAAAAATCCCAAACACGATAGCAGATTCACCAAAGGAAAGATTGCAAGCCAGTCTAGGATCAGACGTCTTGAGGAAGACTGAAACGTCCCCACAATTTAGTAACTGACGTTCGGATCGGAGGTGAGGGAAGCAGCAAGGTAGCGAGATTAATGTCTTTACCTTGAACAATATTGGAAAGGAATAGCTGGGACATGGTAGTGGCTGGGGGAACAAATCCCACCCAAAACCCAGAGGTTCGGCAGGGATTGCAGTCTGCAGGCTAAAAGTAGGCAACGTCGAAGAGCCCAGAACGGAAGGAATAGTGGGGCCAGCAAATGAGGTGAGAGTGCTGAGAAAGTCCAGCAGGGGGGGAGTGTTTGGGAATGCCGAGATCGAGGGGAACACGCTTTGGGGATTTTGAGCACATTCGATGGCATCCAGGCGACGAGTTATATCCTTAAGAGAGTCTGTGAGGGAGCGCAGAGTATTGAATAATCCAGGATCGCCAGAAGGGGAGCTAGGAGAAACGAATGTAGACGGCTCGTCTGCCTTCCTACAGCGTTTTACTGTCTGAGTAGTTGAAGATTTGATGACTCTCTTCCTAGTTTGTTTGCGAGGAGCCGGGGTGGCCTTTGCGTGAGAGTCAGGCGCTTTAGGGGAAGGGGGGCTGGGTTCTCTCACTGGAGGCTTTTGGGACATCCCGGCGCAGAATCAGCGAGGGGTCCCTCGAGAGGTCACTGTAGACCAGGATTCCCTGAACAGATAGGAGCTCCGAAATAGACTCCAAACTGTGAGATGCCCATGGAGAAGGTTTTCGAGGAGCAAACTACATCGCAGGGGAATGACAGGAGAAGTAGGAACGATATCCTCGTCAGAATCGGACACGTCAAACTTGCTGAGAGACATGGTAGCTGACAGTGACAACGGAATAGCAGATTTCGAAACTCCGGCGCCTAGAGCAGCAAGAGCATGAATGTTAGATGGGGCTATATAAGACAGGTGAGTGCAAGTGATTGGACAAGCGATGAATGACGTAACGATAGAGTCTTCCTGGTAGAACTTGCACTAAGTTTTCATTTCTTTTTCTGCTTCAGGTCAAAGTAAAATAGTGCTGAGATTTTATACTGAATGTATTTTGTGATAATTTTTCATTGCTTAGCCTTTCCTGTGGAGACGACCTTACAATTAACAATATTTATGGATTAACTATAACAGCATTTATGCATGTTGTTAGCAATACAGCTATTCTCATACATCCAAATTCTAGTAACCTGCGTCATGAACAAACAATCAGATGCCAAATCAAAGGCAGTGAATACCTGTTTAGCACAGATTATTGCTCTCATTCTTTTTGAAGTACAATAATGTCATAGATTTCCAAAGATATCCCCTAATTCAAGAAATAAATTTTCCTGATTCTGCCGGTCAGGAAAAGAGCCGAGTGGAGAGCCACTGGTACTGGAAGCAAGGAACCCACAGAGAGCGGTAGTTACTGAACAGCACAGAGAAGTACGCAGAACAAGATTAAAAAACGCACAGATGAATGCGTGAGTGCGACTGATGCGAGCGAGGATTGAGAGGTGATTTAGGGGTGACTCCGATGATTTGCTCTCGAACCCAGGGAGGAAGCAGGAGACGGACTGCGGCTACATAGTTCACTCTGGACGCTGGATAATCCAAACGCTGAAAACCAGGTGTCAACGGAAACTACAGGTATCCCCTCATGGAGGAGGCAGGGCAAGAAAAACACAAGCTAAACTCAGGTAGCAAAACAGGCAGCAGGTCAGGATTACTAGGATTACTGGGTCGTGAAGTCAGAGGAACAAAGTTGCAGAGCTGTGGCACATGGTGTGACACTCTCTCTCACTTGCCTTTTCTCTCTCAATCCCTCAAGTTCATTAACTTGCCTATACTGATGTACATTTGAAGGCAATGCATGTCAAACTCCAAGCAGCAAAAGACAATTAGACTATGTTGTCAAAAATGTCTTGCTTCACAGATTTCTCTGTCACATAAAAAAATTGAAAGGGGCGATTATTTAAAAACGTCATGTGATTTCCATAGAGAAAATTTCAATGATGAAACCCCACAGTTCCTGAGGGAGGTTAGACTATACTTTAAAAGTGCCTACAGTATTTAATTCTTCAAGTGATTCCTACCTGCTGTGTGAACAAGGTATACATTACAAATGAGCTGTCATGTATGTACTAAAACAATGTATTTGCTTTATATTTTAAATGTATTTAACTCATAATTTTTATCTGTGCATAATCACCCAAAGTATACAATGATACATACAGTTAGACAGCGCCCAGTTATGTGAATAATCAGATTAGTGCATGACTGTAGACCTCCTTGTTAATGCAACCTTTGTCTTTACACAGGATTTTTTTTCAATCACAAGTAAGTTATATGGACTGTCTCTTCAAATGAGTGCTTCAATGAATGAAAGTATCTCTGCTGTCCTCAGAATTGCCAGCTTTGACATTCCACCTGCTGTTGTGTACCCTATTTTTATCGTGGGTCTTTTGGTTTACTTCTTTTCTGTTCTCTCAAATATGACAATCCTGGTGCTGATAGCTACTCAGAAGAGTCTCCACAGACCCATGCTTTACATCCTATTCAGCCTGCCATTGAATGATCTAATTGGAATTACTGCCATGTTTCCTCGTGTGCTAATGGACATTGTCATCATGAAGAACACCATCAACTACCCCCTTTGTGTCTTTCAGGCGTTTCTACTCCACATGTACGGTGGTGGCATTCCCTTCATACTAGCAGCAATGGCATTTGATCGGTATATTGCTATATGCAAACCACTGAGATACAATTCAATTCTGACTTCACTTGGTGTAGCTGGTCTTATTTCATTAGCTTGGGGGGTTAATTTTATCTTAATACTAGTTCTTTTTCTGCTTCAAGTCAGAGTGAAAAGGTGCAGGGATTTTATAATGAATGTATTTTGTGATAATTTCTCACTGCTTAGCCTATCCTGTGGAGAAGACCTTACAATTAACAATATTTATGGATTGGCTATAACAGTTTTTATGCACATAAGCACTGTGACAGTGCAGCTGTTCTCATACATCCAAATCCTTGTAACGTGTGTCATGAACAAACAATCTGATGCCAGATCAAAGGCAGTGAACACCTGCTTAGCACAGATCATTGTATTTATTCTTTTTGAGATAGTTGGATTGTTCACAATAGCATCTTATAGATTTCCAAACATAGCCCCTAATGCAAGAAATGTCTGTGGAATGCTGATTTTTCTAATTCTACCAGTTTTAAACCCCATTATTTATGGAATGAAAACTAAAGACATTAGAACAGCATTTTTTCGTGTTATCAAAAAAAGAAAAATTTCATCATCTTGGTAGGCATATAAATGATTGGTAAGACTTAACTTGATGGTTGAGTACACAACACATTCATAGCAGCTGTCATAAATTCCTTACAAAGCATTCATTACTGTTTATAAGACATGACTCAACATTCATACCCAAACTTTCATAAATGTGGAAGACACATTTTATTTTGATAACTTGATAAAAGTCTGACTGTCTCAAAGTAACATTGCCGTATTTTGCACATATGCCTAATAAATGTTTGAAATATCACTGTTCTGGAAAGAATATATCAATACCCAAATTCCAAATATTTTTGGAATTAAACAGACTGATACTATGTCTTTGAGCTAGTCATTACAACAAAAATTGCACTTAAATGAATTGGAAAACAACATAGGTGTAAATGATGCAGCCCAGTAATGAATTTGTGAATAATGATTCATTCTTACATTCTTTTAATATTTTTGCATAGATAGATAGATAGATAGATACTGTATTTATCCCACAGAAAATTCAGGCATCCAGAAGTTTACATGACAGGACAAGACATGACATGACATATACAGGCCTATGCATTGCAAAAAGGCTATGTGTGCCACTTAGAAGTTCTAGGTCATTAGAATTGTGGAAGAGGAATTTGCAAGGAAGTTGCATCTAACACAGAATACAGTGGCAACTTGTAACAGCAGCCAACAGAAGCCCGGCCTCCTTGAATGTTTTCAGTGAAATAAAGAGACACGAAAATAATGTTCGACAAAGACTAAAGTCTACAATTAACATTTTATGCTTTTAAATTCTTATGTTGATTGTGTCCAACATATTTTCAAACATCACTGTGATGAAATTATGACCAGTTAAATTGATCATATTTTATAGTTTATAGGCTTGCATGTACAGCCCAGGGGTGCATTTCTTATACTATGAATGGTAGCCTTGAACCACCATAGTGCAATGTAAGTTTGAATTACCTAGCAACTCAAGTCCAACTGTTTACCAAAAATCGCCAGCCACCATGGAAGTTTGTACTACACTGGTCTCCTGACCCACCACTATGATTTTTAGAACACAGAACTCACAGCATAACTGTGATGCTGTTGATCATGATTCCACTCATCCCAAACCCTGGTAGCCTATTTGACAGAGACTTGCATAATGAAAAACACAAAACGGCAGGCAGATTAACAGCAGACATTACTTGTCTGAACAACGATTGCGGGCAAATTTGTCAATGATTATTGATGGCAACACAAAAACTTTATAACAACCCTGCCCAATTTAAATTACTGAAGTTCCTGGTTCAGGCATATTTTGCATCATACGCTCTGGCCCCCTTCACTTAAAGTTGGCCTATTTTGGTGACTTATAATAGCATCAATTGAGCATGATGTCCAAAGTAGTTATAATGCATGTACGTTCATCAGAATTTTTCATTCATTAATCTCCACAATTGCCTTGACACGTAAAAATCTGAGGACCCTATTTTGCAACCATGTTATTAGTATTTTTGTCAAATATTACCATAATACATTTGCCTGATAATGCAACCAATAACATATCTAATTATGACTTATCTAAATATGCCTTTGCTATGGTCCTCTCTATGTCTCGATTGACAATATTGGGATGTGATATGTGTATGCTGTTATTAAGGTTTGGGCACCCAACAGACTGCTGGAGATGCATAGAATTAAAATATGGTGACAGGTTGACGGCAAACTAGCGATGTATGTACACATAGCCTAGGTCTATAGATAACATCATTCAAGAGATGAAGCACAAGATACCCGCGAACACAGTTGCACCTGTTTGAGCAAATTATAGTTTATGCCTAGTAAATGATTCTGTAAGATTGGTGAGCACAGTAAATACAAACAAGCAAGTAATTTCATTGTCTGTCAAAATGATATTTTGACATTTTTTTTTCCATCAAAATTTTATGATCTGTTAACGACCAAAAATATTCAGTTAATGTGCCCTCAGAACGGAGCTCTCCTTCAACATCTATAGTGGTGGTGCTATTAATAAGCCAAACCACAGGTTGGTGATGTGCACAATTCAACCAGCTGACCTGCAGCAAAGTATAATCAAACTATGGTATGACCGCCGCAGTGTATTGAAATGTGGGAACCCTTGGTATGATGAGTTTGTGGTAGGTCAGTGTTGTGAGGTGAGAATTTGTTTGGAAATGATTTGCTAGAATTGGGAATTGATGTGGGTTTTGAATGAATGACATTCTGTGTGTTTGTGTAGCGTGTAAGAGTGATTTGTGAAAGCATCATCTTTCTACAGTGGTAGGAAGTTTTTTATGGTATGTGCTGTGCTTTTGGAGGTCTTTGTGCTGATTGTACAGGACAAATTTTGTACAGTTCCCACCTTCTTGGCCCAAGATATTGGCAATTCAAAATCCATCCATCCAATTTTGCATTTACCCATATCACTACGTGGCGCTATGCTACAAAGAGTGTTTATGGGCTGGGTTGATACGCCTCTTTAACACCGGCGTAGTAACACAAAATTGTTGTCTTGGGCAAAATTTGTGAGGAGTTATTTAACAAAAACTGTTTTTGGACACCTAGGCACCTAGACACCTTCGGTGACAAATATCGCCCCGACGCACAAAATCACAAAATTTGGTGCACGTGACAAGAAAGCTGTTTAGAGTTTGCATGTCAACTTTGACCAAATTTGAGAAATTAGAAGCCAAGATATGGACTTTTAAAGAATTTTAAGCTCCTTTTTGAATTTTGATTGACATGTAACTTTGAAACGGATATATCCTTTAAGAAAAGATAAATTCTTTGATAACTTTTTGTCAGCATTGTCTATAGATGACATATACCAAATTTGGTGAGATTCACATGAACGGCCTATGACGAGTTAGTTTACTTTCACTTTCGCGATTTTAAAATTTGGGCGTCGACCAATGTTTTCAATGCTTGGGTCAATGGATTTCAAGACAAAAAAAACTGTTTGCAAACTTTAGCGTTCCATAGATAATAGGCAAAATGACATTTTGTACAATTACAGCACCCCCCATGGGCCAAATTTTATGGTACTTCCTATGTTTTCAGAGTTCATAGTGATGATCGTACACAATTTTTGCATTTACCCACTAGGTGGCACTATGCTACAAGTGAGTCTTTATGGGCTGGGTTGATACTCTGTAACACCGACATATCACAAAAACTTCATGTTGTTGGGTGAAATGTTCATTGAGTTATTTAGCAAAAACCTTTGGCCGTGTCCCCCTCTTTGACGGACACTGGCACAGCGGGGGGGTTTCTAGTTGCTCACATCCTACTAGGGCTACATGCCTATCAAGATGTCCCAGAAAATTGGTGAAAAAAAGGGGGGGGGGCGGCGGGTATTTGACGAAACCAATATGACCGCTTTCCAACCATTTTTATGACTAAGAAATAACGGAAATATTTCTGTTCTTTCTACTTTTAATTGTAATTTAATCTCATCTTCAATGTAAATTTCACATCATAAGAAACTGTGACGTCCCTGTTTTGCACTGGTGTTACCCGGAGGATTTATTGAGGCTATATATAGGTATATATTCAGCTCAGTCAACAGACAATGACTCAGTCAGTGTGGGACATGTGGTCAAGTATGTTCTTTCCACTACTTAAACTATAATATTTCTTCCACTGTTATGCACTGTACTGTTGTAGAATGTTGTAGAATGGGTAGTAATTTGTATTGTGTTTATTGACATATATTTCTGTTTTTAGGTAGGAAATTCAAAAGGACATCATACACTAGCCATGTCTCTCAATTCATCGAGTTCAGCAACTATTTTAATTTTACCTTCACTCAGCTTTAGTGCATCCGCCAGGGTTCCTGCTCTTGTTTTTTCAACAATTACATACCTCACAATCATGTGTTCAAATTTGATGATTGTTGTGACTATTGTTGTAAACCATAATCTGCACAAGCCCATGTATCTGCTACTTCTTAATTTACCTGTCTGCGACATGATGGGTGCAACTGCATTTTTTCCCCAGATTATTTCCAGTATGCTGTGTGAGCCGAGAGTTATATCGTACTGGGCATGTGCACTGCAGGCATTTCTTGTACACACATATGGTAGTGGATCTCTTCTCATACTGACAGCCATGGCTTTTGACCGTTATCTTGCTATCTGCTGCCCTCTGTCATACAATGACAAAATGACCAGTAATAACCTGATTAAAATTATCAGTGGTATTTGGCTTACAGACATAACTTTGATCTTAATACTCATTGCGCTGGCACTCCGATTCAAGATTTGCAGGAACACTGTGAGTGATATGTACTGTAACAACCCCTCCCTGGCAAAACTGACTTGTGAACCCACACACGTGAACAACCTCTATGGACTGTTTACTATAGCCTTTTTTCAGGGAGTTTCACTTTCTGTCATTTTGTTCACATATTTACAAATCCTCATCACATGTGTTTTCAAGAAACAAGCAGATGCCAGAAGGAAAGCTATTCAGACGTGTGGAGCTCATTTAATAGTTTTCTTCTTTCTGGAATTTAATGCGTTTGTTGCTTTACTTTCCCATCGTATAGAAACTGCATCCCCCTCGTTACGGAGAGCTTTAGGGGTATCTGTGATGATATTTCCTCCACTATTAAATCCATTAATATACAGCTTAAATACTAAGGATATCAGAAGAAATATTTTGATGTTTCTAAAAAGGAAAACATCACCCTTCTAATTTGAAGTGTTATTTGTTCTTTATGTACTCTAGGTTACATGTGAAGAATTATGGTGCACACATGTACTGTATCTGTCTGCACTGCCCATGTCCCATTAAACATTTTTTAATGACGATGATATATTTATACAATATACAGTATGACAATAGTTATTTACAATGTTTGTTTGTTTGTTTTTAGTTTATGGCTCTCGGATGGCAAGACTTTCACCGATAAAAGCGATATCCAATTAGTAATTAAATATGAGTTTACTCAAAATGCCTCTGTATACAATTGGATAGCACAACAACAAATCATTGCCCAGTTGACACCATGTTTGACCGCCTATATTTAATACCATGTAATAATATCAAACTCAAAACATCTATATTGATGTAAAAATCACCCAATCCAGACAGTGTGTGTTTCACACTTCAAGACTGGCATGACCAAATGCAAACCAAAACAGAAAACAAACAACCACAGGTACCAAGAGTGAAACACCAATCTCAGGCCTACTTATGGTTGATAATAGTCTGTTTTCCAAAGACTCACATAAAAGGCCTGATGTATTTTTTCAAGTGCTCAAAATGAGGCTGACAGAGGTTTCAAGAACTTAAATCGCTCAAGGAATACATACTGGATGGGAGCCCCACAAGTGGTCTAATGGCATAACATGCAAGGTGCCCTAACCCCTTGCCCTCTCTTTTGTCCTTAGATAACATGATTATGTAAAGTTGAGGACTTAATAACCTACTCCAGGCACTGATAAATGAACAAGTACAATCTCATGTCTATTCCTCTAAAATATACAGATCTAATGACCTTATTTAATGGCCTCTTCATGGCCATAAAATAGCTTACAATTTGTGTCATTCAGTATTTTATGTTGTTTACATTGCATTATGTTGCCTACTAGTCTAACCTCCCTGACAACACACTAATCTATTCAACAAACAAATTGACAGGAATAATTACTTAGGCTACAGTCTCAATCTTCAGTCAGATCTGATTGTGTTTCTTGTCAGGTCACATCTATTTGCTACTTGTATATAGCTTATATATATATTTATATTTTTTTTTTTCACTTAGCTTTAAAGTGAACTATCTATATCTTATTCCAAGACACCACACATGCATACCCTAAATGTTTTGGCCATATGCAGAAAGAAAACAATGCTGCATTCCACACAGCTAAGTGGTTGGATATTTAAAAAGGACTTAGAATGGAAAACTTCCTGGTGAACTACCGTCACCTGAGCTTTTTTGAATTTGGAGAGGTTGTGCATGGCAAAGGAGGTGTCATGAATGTGAAACATAGTATATCTTCTATATTACTGTATTTATTGTTAATTGATCACTTAAAACCAGGATGGCCAAACTGTGGCCCAGGGGAGCCTATTGCAGCCCTCTACTCTCTTTCAAGAGGTCTGCCATGAAGTAAAAGTAAAATGTAATGTGGCATTGTTACATTAATCTAATATAACATGTGCATTGCTCATCATAGTTTCAGCTCAGTCACAGAGATTTTGATTTTGAAGATTTTGGCAAAATCAAAAGCAATGTACTGTGGGCTGCGTTGAGGTAAATATTGGGCAAACAGTGTGAGGTGTGATTGTGGAGTAGAGTGGTACGAGTAATATTGGTGTGATTGCAGCGGTAGGGAAAAAAGTAATGTGAGTGGGCGTGTTAGGTTTGTGGTGGAGAGGAATGCAATGTGTGGAAAGCAGTATCCCTGCTACATTGAATCACATTGCGATTTAAAACGTATGTGCAGTTTATATTAAAAAAAGTGGTGGGGACAAAAATCGTTTAAGGTTCCTACCATCCATACCATCCCATTTCTCTTCTGTCCTCAGAATTGCCAGCTTTGACATTCTGCTGCTGTGTACCCTATTTCTATCATGGGTCTTTTGGTTTACTTCTTTTCTGTTCTTTCAAATATGTTAATCCTGGTACTGATAATTACTCAGAGGAGTCTCCACAAACCAGTGTTTTACATCCTATTCAGCCTGCATCTGAATGATCCAATTGGAATTACTGCCATGTTTCCTTGACTACTACTAGACATTGTGATCATGAAAACACTGTGAATTACCCACCTTGTGTCTTTCAGGCATTTTTACTCCACATGTATGGTGGTGGCAATCCCTTCATACTAGCAGCGGTGGCAGTTGATCAGTATGTAGCTATATGCAAACTTCTGCGATAAAACTCAATTCTGACACCACTTGCTGCAGTTGGCTTGGTATCATTGGCATAGGGGTTGATTTTGTCTTAATTCTAGTTCTCCCAGAAAGACTCATAGAGTAAAACGATAGTCAATGATTTAATGAGAACATGTAATACAAAGTGATTCGAACAGAAAAGTCTTTGGCGTAGGTCCCATCCGTGGTCCAGGATTCCGAGAATCTTGACCCAGCAGATCCTGCCTTATTTAAGCTGGCAGGGGCGGAGCCTACCCCTGGACAGGAGGACAGGGACCCAACTGGTGGTGGTGGGAAGGAAGGTGGAGATTTCGAAACGCCGGCGCCTAGAGCAGCAAGGGCATGAATCTTAGACGGGACTATGTAAGACAGGTGAATGCAAGTGATTGGACAAGCAATGAATGACGTAATGATGGAGTCTTGATGGTAGAACTTGCACTAAGCTTTCATTTCTTTTTCTGCTTCAGGTCAGAGTAAAATAGTGCAGGGATTTTATAATGAATGTATTTTGTGCTATTTTGTTTGTTTGTATAGATACAGACAGCAAAACCCCCAAAATGCAAGGGTGGGGGTAGTAGTGGTCGATTTATCATGTGAATGGAGAAGCACTGCTACAAGTAGAGAAATTGCTGAACAATAATAGAACACCAAGTAAAATTGATTAAAATAATATGGGATGATTTTCCTGATGATCTGTTTGCTTGCTCGGGTTTAGATTAATATAAATTTTCCATGGTTTATGAATTCCAACACTGACAGAAGTGTCACAAGTGGACTCATCATTGCACTTCTTCCAATGACCAGTCTGATTACTTCAGTTTAGCAAACTAAAGTTAGCTACATTTACACAGGTGTTTACACTGGTGGACAGTTTGAGCAACATTAATAACTGAAAGCATTGCCCTCAGAAATGAGTCAAGCTCCATTTAAATGGTGTTCAGCGTTCAGTTCAACTACTAGTGGGACACCTAATTGACCTGCAGCCAAAATTACCCTTTCCTCCACAGTGGCATGAGGAGCTTTTTTGTGGGCGTAACGGGGCATTTACCAGACTTGCCATCTGTATCTATGTTCCTCCTGATCTGCACTGATTGGTGGATTCAAATTTTATATTTTTAGACCTGTGATTTTAATTCCACTTTTATTTCATTTTCAAGTTTCCTACAAAATGTATTCAATTAAGTAGCCTATACTAGCTCTGCTGAGTAAAATTGAAATGTTTGATATCCTATTGTGAGGGCCCAACCTGTGAGCAGCGCCCCACATGCTGCCACAGAAGCAAACAAGGACCAAGGGGCATGGTGCTAGATGGGCGGCACTACACGAGAGCATGGTCTTAGGAAACTCCGCCCCTCCCAGGTGCCTCCAGTTGTCTCCAGTTGCACAGGTGCGCTGAGTCGCTGTAGCAATTAGCAGCCTTTTTAAACCCTGCAAACCTGACCCAAGGGAGACTGGCTTGAAACCTGAAGGAGTGAGGACCAGACAAGTACTAAGCTAGTCTCGGGGTAAGAGGCCTATGGCCACCCAACCTTAAAATATAATCGTCATTCGTATCTCGAGTAAACTACTGTTGAAAGTGCCCTTCCGTTTAAAGTTTGAATTGAGTTGTTGGAGTGGTGAACTGGGAGCTGCCAGAAGGGAAGACCGGGATTCAGGATAAAGATGGACGTACCCAAAAGAAGCCATCATCAAGTACCGTGTGCGAGGTCAGTGACGGAGTCGTCAGCTCTCACTAACGTCGGCCTGTCTCTCTCTCTCTCTCTCTCACTCTCACCTGCCGCAGGGAGGACTAGACGGCGCAGGACACCCCGTATCCACCTGCTGAAGATTTGAGTTACATTCTAGCTCCCCGTTTCCCACATTATCTACAATAAACTCTGAGTTTCTCACTGCCATCTCCGCTTCTGTCTGCTCCTTTGCAATCGGTCAGCCCACTACTCAGTCTCCTTCAGAGCCAGCCGCCCACATATGGTGGAGAATGCGGGCAGCCTGAATCCGCGCTTCCAGTGGGTAGACTTGGATTTGAGTACGCCAGATTGCAGGCAATATGGAGGAGGCTTTAAGAGCTATTCTAATGACGCAGGCTACCTTGCAGTCGGCAGTGTCGGAGTTGTGCAAGCTAGCAGGTAAGCCGGAAAACAAGCCAAAGGATTTGCTGACTAAGCTGACGAAGGACGACAATGTCGAGACATATATCACTTTGTTTGAGAGAACGACACAGAGAGAGAAATGACTGAAGACAGAGTGGGCGAATTATATGACACCCTTCTTGACCGGGGAAGCTCAGAAGGCCTGTCGGGATCTCTCAGTCACAGACGCAAAGAATTATGACAAGGTAAAGACAGCCATTCTAGCCCAATATGGCCTTAGCCTCCCTGCCCGTGCCCAGCGAGTTCACGATTGGACCTACTATCCTGCTCTCTCTGTTCGGGGCCAGGTGATAACCAAGGTTATAATAGTTTTGCATTTTTCATTATAGTTTAGTTTTAGTTAGTTTTTACTTTTTTTTCTCTAATTCAGTTAGTTTTAGTTAGTTTTTAGAGTGGGTCTGATAGTTTTAGTTAGTTTTCGTTTTTTTCTAAATGCTTAGTTTTAGTTTAGTTTTTATTAGTTTCAGTATTAGTTTTAGTTTTTTATACTTTGGGTTATTTGTCAAGTGCAGGGTTCAAAAAGACCAGTAAGTATCGGGTTATAAAACTCAACAAATACAAATTTAAAACATTTATTCAAGTATTCCCCAAACCAACCAAAATCTCCACAAGCTGGCAGCATTAAGTGCAAAAACATAAAAAATTCCAAATTTACAAACTCAAAAATAAGTAAACAAGGAAGTAGCAGCAAAATTAACATCAACAAGTGCTCAGGAGCCAACAACGGGTACTGATAGAAACACCCATTTTTTTCACTAATAGAAACAGAACAAGCTTGAACAAGCGTTTTTTTTTTGTTTTTTTTTTTGTTTTTTTTTTGACATTGAACATAATGAGATACGCTCTGATGATGCTCTGACGTGTGTGTGTCAGTCAGAGAGTGTGAGTGTGGAATACGCTCTGATAATGCTCTGATGTGTGTGTGTCTGTATCTTTGTGTGTGTGCGTATGTCTGTCGGTGTGTATGTGTGTGTGTGCTATTAGCATCCCTATGCGAGCTCCGTAAGTGTACTTTGAGATTTGTGGGATTTTTCCCTCTGAGAACTGTTCCGCAAATCTTGTGACCTGCCTCTAACACAATGCACTTGCTTCTGTCCGTTTCGCTGTCGTACTCAAAAAAATCCCATATAGGGCTCTGCTGCTTTCTCCCAACTTTAGCCATTGTGCCATATACCGCGGTGAGCACATGTGTGCACAAGCCGACTGTAAACAGTAAGTGACGGAAAGGAAGTGCCGTACGCTGCCACCAACTCACGTAAAACCGCTAGCGTGATGGGTTGATTTGTTTTATATCAATCCAAAAGACTTGTAAATATGTTGACAAAGACGAAAACGAAGGGAATTTTCTCTATAATTTCAGTTCGTTTTAGTTAGTTTTGTGAACACACAATACAGTTTCAGTTAGTTATCGTTTTTTTCTTTTAAATATCGTTTTTATTTATTTCAGTTAACGAAAATATTTTTTCAATTTTAGTTTTCGTTATTTCGTTCGTTTTCGTTAACTATAATAACCTTGGTGATAACTTTGGTGCGCTTCACCAGGAGCTGGCTGGAGGAAGCAACAGGGCCACCTATCGTGGATCGAGTGGTGATAGACCGATGTATCTGTGCGCTGCCAAACGACTCCAAGAGGTATGTGGCCCAACAAGGGGCCACAAGTGTGGAAATTCTGATAGCCTTATTGGAAAACCACAAGGTGATGGGTAACCTCATGCGTTCAGAGAGTCCCCAGCCAAGCATCTCTAAAGTCAAGACAGAGAGAGGCACAATTGGCAAAGTAGTCAACCGTCCAACAAGCCGCACTTCCTCTGGATAGTCTATGCCAACGACCAGATGGCCACAGGTGCCCCCTCTCTTTTCAAGATGTTTTTCCTGTGGCAGGGAGGGTCACTTAGCAAGAGAGTGCCCTGACCGGGATGAGCCGATGCCTACAGCTGGGTCCACAGAGGGTAAGAGCCTTTTCTGCCAACACCTCACCACGTGTTGGGCCCATGAGGGGGCACCCCCACCAAAGTTTCCTGTGAAAATTGCTGGGAAAGACACAGAGGCCCTTTTGGACTCTGGAAGCATGATCTCCCTTGTCTGACCTGAATTTGCCAGTGCAACCCCGGGAGAAGAGATCTCGGTGTCGTGCATTCATGGTGACACCCGCAAGTATCCCACCTCTGAGGTTCAGATGATCACTCCTCAAGGACTATTTACGCTGCGGGTTGGGGTTATTTGACAGCTACCAGTTCAGTTCCGGTGCTCCTGGGCCGAGACAGCCCCCTGTTTTCCCATTATTGGCCAACTAAAGCAAAGGTCCCATCCAGGCGGGCTCAGAGACGCCTAGCGAGGCCGGAAAAGGTCCCCCAGCCTGCTTGGACGGCTGTAACCCCTGATGGTACTCCCGCTGAAGCCAGTGATGACGAGGTGAGTAGGCCTGGCTGTCCCAACACCACAGCTACAGATCCTGAGCGGGCAGCCGAAGAAGAACCTCTTGAAGAGATAGCAGCAGATGAGGTGTTCTCCGAGTTTCCCCAAGTAGAGCTTGGTGGGAGTCCTAGCTCTAGACGGTTTGGCTCGGCACAGCTGCGGGACCCCAACCTGGCCAAAGCTTGGAGGGATGTCCAGGTGATTGAGGGCCAGCAACAGCACAGGGTGAGTCAACCCTCCTTTCCTCATTTTATGGTGAAAAATAACCTGCTGTACCGTGTAGCCAAGATAAATTCTGAGCCCTGTGAACAGTTGTTGGTGCCTAAAGAATATATCTCTAAAGTGCTGTACCTAGCGCACTCCCACATACTGGGAGGCCAGGCATTTAGGCAGGGAGAAAACGTACGAACGCATTCTATTGCAGACACTGTGCCGAGAGCCAAATTAACTGTGCCGAGTGCCAAATTAACTCTCCCAAGGTAGAGTACTGGAACCCCCTGATACCCCTACCCATTATTGAAACCCCCTTTAGCAGGATTGGCATGGATATTGTTGGGCCCCTCCCGAAGTCTAGCTGGGGCCACCGTTACATTCTAGTTATACTGGACTACGCCACCCGTTACCCCGAGGCCGTGCCACTCCGTTCTGCCACTACGAAAGCAGTCACCCGGGAAATGTTCCAACTTTTCACTAGGGTAGGCCTGCCAAAAGAAATTCTAACAGACCAAGGGTCCTGTTTTATGTCGGGGCTGATGAAGAGGATATGTCAGAGTTTGAGAGTGAGGCAGATCAGAACCTCTGTTTATCATCCTTAGACCGATGGGCTTGTCGAGAGGTTCAACAAGACCCTAAAGCACATGCTACGCAAGGTAATAGATCTGGATGGTAAGAACTGGGATCAGTTGCTGCCTTATGTTCTGTTTTCTGTACGTGAAGTTCCACAGGCTTCCACGGGCTTCTCCCCGTTCAAGCTTCTATACGGATGGAGGCCACGGGGGTTGTTGGATCTAACCCAAGAAGCTTTGGAGGGGCAACCGTCTACCCATCGCAGTGTCGTGGACCACGTGGACCAGATGCACCACCGGATGACCCAAATCTGGCCCCTGGTGCGGGAACACATGCGCCAGGCCCAGGTGCAACAGGCACAGGTCTATAACAGAGGGGCTTTAAGGGAATTTAAGCCGGGGGACAAGGTCATGGTCTTAATCATGGTCTTAATCCCCACCAATAATTGCAAGTTTTTAGCCAAATGGCAAGGTCCATATGATGTAATGGAACGAGTTGGGGCAGTTAACTACAGGGTACGACAGGTAGGCCGTCGGAGAGGTCAGCAGATCTATCATATCAACTTGCTGAAACCTTGGCATGACCCTACCCCCATCCCCACTGAAGTTTTGGTGACCAACGTGTCTTCCCAGGTCCTTCTGCCAGTGAAAATGGGTGATCAGCTGTCTGCCAAGCAGGCGCAGGACCTCAGAGAACTCCTGGATGGGAACAAGGATGTCTTTTCAGAGACTCCAGGTCGAAACGACAGTGGTCGCCCATGACATCAAGACAGAGCCAGGGAAAATAGTAAGGCTACGACCCTATCGAATTCCAGAGGCCTGGCGGGAGGCCATCCGGCTAGAGGTAAAGAAGATGCTAGATCTTGGGGTGTTGGAGGAATCCCATAGTGCTTGGTCCAGTCCTATAGTCCTTGTGGGGAAGCCCGATGGGAGTATCAGGTTCTGTAATGACTATAGAAAATTAAATGAGATCTCTCAGTTTGACACGTATCCCATGCCTCATGTAGATGAACTAGTGGAGAGGTTAAGACCAGCCCGTTTCATCTCCACCCTGGACCTGACCAAAGGATATTGGCAGGTACCACTCACTCCACAAGCGAAGGAGAAGACGGCCTTCTCGACGCCCGACGCCCGACGGTCTAGTACCGCGTCCTACCCTTTGGCCTTTACGGAGCCCCAGCAACATTCCAGAGGCTCATGGACAAGCTGCTCCGGCCACATCAGAGATATGATGCAGCGTACTTGGACGATATAGTCGCCCATAGCACGTCCTGGGGAGCCCACCTCCAGCATCTGGCAGCAGTCCTCCAGGCTCTGAGGAATGCAGGACTAACAGCCAATCCTGCAAAGTGCTCACTGGCCTTGGACGAGGCCAACTACCTTGGGTTCACTGTTGGACGGGGTAACGTGAAGCCCCAGGTAAAAAAAAGTGGATGCAATAACAACTTGGCCACATCCACAGACGAAACGCCATGTAAGAACCTTCCTAGGGCTGGTGGGGTATTATCAACAGTTTATCCCTAACTTTGTTTCTGTAGCAGCACCCCTACATGAGCTGACAAGGAAGAATGCCCCTCAACCGAAATAAATGGACCGAAGAGGCTGAGCAAGCCTTCAGCGCCTTGAAAGAAGGCATCTGCAGTGAAACTGTGCTGCACACCCCAGACTTCAGCAAGCAATTTGTGCTGCAGACAGATGCTTCAGAGGTAGGTCTTGGGGCAGTACTGTCTCAAGTGCATCATGGGGTGAAATACCTCATTACCTTTGTGAGTCACAAACTGCTTCCCCATGAGAGGAATTATGCAACCATAGAAAAGGAATGCTTGGCAGTTAATTGGGCAATGGGAAAGTTGAAGTACTACCTATTGGGCAGAAAATTTACATTAGTCATGGACACGCCCCATTACAGTGGATGGCCAACAACAAAGATAGAAATGCCAGAGTAACCCGCTGGTTTCTGCATCTCCAGGATTTTAAGTTCACAGTGGAACACAGAGCGGGGAAGCTGCATGGGAATGCTGATGCCATGTCGAGGAGGGATGACTGCTGGTGGTCGGCCTCTCCCTCCGGTGCCTTGGAGCTGAGGGGGGGGGGGGGGGGGGTATGTGAGGGCCCAGCCTGTGAGCAGCGCCCCACATGCTGCCACAGAAGCAAACAAGGACCAAGGGGCATGGTGCTAGATGGGCGGTACTACCCGAGAGCAGGGTCTTAGGAAACTCCGCCCCTCCCAGGTACCTCCAGTTGTCTCTGCACAGGTGCGCTGAGTCGCTGCAGCAATTAGCAGCCTTTTTAAACCCTGCAAACCTGACCCAAGGGAGACTGGCTTGAAACCTGAAGGAGTGAGGACCAGGCAAGTACTAAGCTAGTCTCGGGGTAAGAGGCCTATGGCCACCCAACCTTAAAATATAATCGTCATTCGTATCTTGAGTAAACTACTGTTGAAAGTGCCCTTCCGTTTAAAGTTTGAATTGAGTTGTTGGAGAGGTGAACTGGGAGCTGCCAGAAGGGAAGACCGGGATTCGGGATAAAGATGGACGTACCCAAAAGAAGCCACCATCATGTACCGTGTGCGAGGTCAGTGACGGAGTCGTCAGCTCTCACTAACGTGGGCCTGTCTCTCTCTCTCTCTCTCTCTCTCTCACTCTCACCTGCCGCAGGGAGGACTAGACAGCACAGGACACCCCGTATCCACCTGCTGAAGATTTGAGTTACATTCTAGCCCCCCATTTCCCCGTTCCCGACATTATCTACAATAGATTCTGAGCTTCTCACTGCTATCTCCGCTTCTGTCTGCTCCTTTCCAATTGGTCAGCCCACTACTCAGTCTCCTCCAGACCCAGGCGCCCACACTATACATTTATACTATCTGTTTTCCTTTGCTCATTGCCCAGAAGATTACTTCTTACAGAAAACGTAGAATTCTCTTATTCTTTTTCCTACCGACAGCACCTGGTGACCCAGGGAAATAAGTTAAAATGCAGCAGAGTTTTCCATGAAGTTAAACTGAGAAATATGAGACATTGCAGAATTCATATTTGTTTATCCTAAAAACCATTTGGAGAAAAAGACAAGAAAGAAAAGATATTCCCTGTAAATATCAAATTCTCTTCTCTTCTTCCTACTGGCAGCACTCCATGACCTTGCATAACAGTACTCTACAATCACCATATCACAGGTAATGCTAGCAGAGACTCTTACATAGGAGGAGACACAACACTTAAAAAGCCCTCCCATTGAAATGTATTGCGGCGAAGAGAGCAAATTGCCATTTTAAATAATGCCTTTTTTAAAGATCAATTTTAGCGATCTATGGGTTGATTTCAATATTGTTCTAGTCAGACTTAAACAAGGATTCACACAATACACTTATTAAGTCAGTACGACCCACCGATCTGGAGTTTAGGATATCTCCCAATTTATTTTAATAGGGCCTGGTCTTGTTAATCCCAAATAGCTGCCCAAAGATGGCTGCCGAGTGAAAAGACATGGCTTAGAAGGACTTAATACATTCTTGAGTTGCAAGGCTCATTTTGGTAGGGCTTTAACTGTGTGTAAACATGACACAAGAACTGTCCGCTGGCTCTCACCAACAGCCCATATAGCAAGAGATTGACAGTCTGCAGCCAAGCTTGCATTTCATCTGCATTTTTGGTGGTCAGTTGTCAGGTCTGCTAGTGGGCTGTGGCTTTTCTCCTGATCCAACTCTGACTGACTTGTGACTTGCAAATCAGTGGCTTGCTCCCACCTCTGGTATAATGGTATTGGTATTTGGCATACAGCCATAGTTCACCTCTTAGCAGGCAACGAGGATCTCAGACTCGGGCAGATTTCTCTGTCACATACAAAGTTTTAAAGGGGCGATTCTTTAAAAACCTCATGTGATTTTCCACAGAAAAAAAATTTCAATGATGAAATGGAAATCCTACAGTTCCTGGGGGAAATTAGGCTATACTTTAAAAGTGCCTACAGTATTCAATTTTCCAAGTGATTCCTACCTACTGTGTGAACAAGGTATACATTACAAATGAACTGTGATGTATGTACTAAAACAATGTATTTGCTTTATGTTTTATGTATTTAACTCATATTTTTTATCTGTGCATAATCGCCAAAGTATACAATGATACATACAGTTAGACAGGGCCCAGTTCTGTGGATAATCAGATTAGTGCATGATTGTAGACCTCCTTGTTAATGCAACCTCTGTCTTCACACAGGATTTTTTTCAAACACAAGTAAGTTATATGGACTGTCTCTTCAAATGAGTACTTCAATGAATGAAAGTATCTCTGCTGTCCTCAGAATTGCCAGCTTTGACATTCCACCTGCTGCTGTGTACCCTATTTTTATCGTGGGTCTTTTGGTTTACTTCTTTTCTGTTCTCTCAAATATGACAATCCTGGTGCTAATAGCTACTCAGAAGAGTCTCCACAGACCCATGCTTTACATCCTATTCAGCCTGCCATTGAATGATCTAATTGGAATTACTGCCATGTTTCCTCGTGTGCTAATGGACATTGTCATCATGAAGAACGCCATCAACTACCCCCTTTGTGTCTTTCAGGCGTTTCTACTCCACATGTACGGTGGTGGCATTCCCTTCATACTAGCAGCAATGGCATTTGATCGGTACATTGCTATATGCAAACCACTGAGATACAATTCAATTCTGACTTCACTTGGTGTAGCTGGTCTTATATCATTAGCTTGGGGCTTTGATTTTGTCTTAGTTCTAGTCCTTTTTCTGCTTCAAGTCAGAGTAAAAAAGTGCAAGGATTTTATAATTAATGTATTTTGTGATAATTTCTCACTGCTCAGCCTATCCTGTGGAGAAGACCTTACGGTTAACAATATTTATGGAATAGCTATAACAGTTTTTATGCACATAAGCACTGTGACAGTGCAGCTGTTCTCATACATCCAAATCCTTGTAACGTGTGTCATGAACAAACAATCTGATGCCAGATCAAAGGCAGTGAACACCTGCTTAGCACAGATCATTGTATTTATTCTTTTTGAGATAGTTGGATTGTTCACAATAGCATCTTATAGAATTCCAAACATAACCCCTAATGCAAGAAATGTCTGTGGAATGCTGATTTTTCTAATTCTACCAGTTTTAAACCCCATTATTTATGGAATGAAAACTAAAGACATTAGAACAGCATTTTTTCGAGTTATCAAAAACAGAAATATTTCATCATCTTGGTAGGTGTATAAATGATTGGTAACACTTAACTTGATGGTTGAGTACACAACACATTCATAGCAGCTGTCATAAATTCCTTACAAAGCATTCATGACTATTTCATAAGACATGACTTAACATTCATACGCAACCTTTCATAAATGTGGAAGACACATTTCATTTTGATAACTTTTTTGCTATTTAACTATAGGCACATATGCCTAATAAATGTCTGAAATATCACTGTTCTGGATAGAACATATCAAAACCCAAATTCCAAATATTTTTGCATCATATTCTGTAAAACTATCAAATAATAATGTTCATACATACAAAAAAAAAAACCATTAACAGACACACCATGGCTGTAAAGGAATTAATTAGGTAAACATTTAGATGTATCATTTTATTATTATTACTGTTTCTGGTTTTATTGTTGCTATCACATGTAAGGTCTGTTTGGTCTCTTAGATTTGTTTAGTTCATTAATGACCACTTGTAAAGCAAGACATCTCTCTGTAAAAAGAATGACATCCCTATTTTTGGGAATTAAACAGGCTGATACTATCTTTGTTTTTGAGCTAGTCATTTACATTTACATTTACATTTAGGCATTTAGCAGACGCTTTTATCCAAAGCGACTTACAAAAGAGGATAACATTCAAGCTATAACACAATGAACTAACAAGGAGTGCATATTGCTAACATAGAATCTGCGCTGTTTTAAGTTGAAAGTGCAATAGTGTAACACAATGTAGAGAAATTAAATTATTAAGTGCATTCTCAAAGTTTACGCCAGGAGATATTCTTGGAAGAGCTTAGTCTTCACGAGTTTCTTGAAGGTGGAGAGGGTATCAGTTGATCTGGTAGCACTTGGGAGGTCATTCCACCAGCGCGGAACCAGATATGAGAAGAGTCTGGACCGACCTGCACAAGGTGTTGGCCGTGCTAGAAAACGTTCCTTAGAGGAGCGTAGTGGTCGTCGGGTGACATAGGGCTTCAGAAGAGAATTCAAGTAGATGGGAGCAGAGCCATCATTCACCCTGTAGGCCAACATAAGTGCCTAGTCATTACAACAAAAATGCACAAAAATGCAACATAGGTGTATATGATGCAGCCCAGTAATGAATTTGTCAAAAATATAATGATTTATTCTTACAGTCTTCTAATATTTTTGCATAGATAGATAGATGGATACTGTCTATCCCACAGAAAATTCAGGCATCCAGATGTTTACACGACATGACAAGACATAACATGACGTATACAGGCCTATGCATTGCAAAAAGGCAATGTGTGCCACTTAGAAGTTCTAGGTCATTAGAATTGTGGGAGAGGAATAGGAGTGGTGTAGAAGGAACCTACAGTAACTGGAACAGTACACCAAGCTATAGTGTAAAAGTTACAGGGCAAGAATATTATCAGTGCAAATGTTGCATCTAATACAGAATACAGTGGCAACTTGTAATGGAGGCCAAGGGAAGCCCGGTCTCCTCGAATGGGTTCAATTAATTAAAGAGACATGAACATAATGTTCGACAAAGACTAAAGTCTACAATTAACGTTTGATTCTTTTAAATTCTTATGTTGATAGTGCCCAACATATTTTCAAACATCACGGAGATAAAATTACGACCAGTTAAATTTATTACATTTTATAGTTTATAGGCTTGCATGTACAGCCCATGGGTGCATTTTTTGTACTATGAATGTTAGCCTTGAACCACCACAGTGCAATGTAAGTTTGCACACATGTACTGTATCTGTCTGCACTGCCCACGTTCCATTAAACATTTTTTAATGACGATGACATATTTATACAATATACAGTATGATAATAGTTATTTACAATGTTTATTTGTTTGTTTTTAGTTTCTGTCTCTCGGATGGCAAGACTTTTACCGATAAAAGCGATATCTGATTAGTAATTAAATATGAGTTTGCATGAGTATGCAACTTTTGCCTGACTTGCCTGACTGGATAACCTCGGAAATTAAACCAAATCTAGAAATATTTGTAGGTCCTAGCGATGAGCAGTAGACCTCCCATGTCCAAGGGGCAGCATCAATGGATGCATCTCAAAATGCCTGTGTACACAATTGGATAGCACAGCAACAAATCATTGCCCAGTTGACATCATGTTTGACCGCCTATATTTAATACCATTTAATAATATCAAACTCAAAACAGCTATACTGATGTAAAAATCACCCAATCCAGACAGTGTGTGTTTCACACTTCAAGACTGGCATGACCAAATGCAAACCAAAGCAGAAAACAAGTACCAGAGGTACCAAGAGTGAAACACCAGTCTCAGAATGAACAAATACAGGCCTAATTATGGTTGATAATAGTCTGCTTTCCACAGTCTCACATAAAAGGCCTCATGTATTTTTTACAAGTGCTCAAAATGAGGCTGACAGAGGTGTCAAGAACTTAAATCGCTCAAGGAATACATACTGGATGGGAAGTGCCCCACAAGTGGTCTAATGGCATAACATGCAAGGTGCCCTAACCCCTTGCCCTGTCTTTTGTCCTTAGATAACATGATTATGTAAAGCTGGGGACTTAATAACCTACTCCAGGCACTGATAAATGAACAAGTACAATCTCATGTCTATTCCTCTAAAATACACATATCTAATGACCTTATTTAATGGCCTCTCCATGGCCATAAAATAGCTTACAATTTGTGTCATTTAGTATTTTATGTTGTTTACATTGCATTATGTTGCCTACTTGGCCAAACTCCCTGACAACACACTAATCTATTCAACAAACAAATTGACAGGAATAATTACTTAGGCTACAGTCTTAATCTTCAGTCAGATCTGATTGTGTTTCTTGTCAGGTCACATCCATTTTCTACTTGTATATAGCTTATATATATATATATATATATATATATATATATATATATTTCACTTATATAGCTTATAGCGTATATAGCTTTAAAGTGAAGTATCTATGTCTTATTCTAAGACACCACACATGCATGCCCTCAATGTTTTGGTCATATGCATCACCTCCACCAAGAAAACGATGCTGCATTCCACACAGCTAAGTGGTTGGATATTTAAAGAGGACTTAGAGTGGAAAACTTCCTGGTGAACTACCGTCACCTAAGCTTTTTTGAATTTGGAGAGGTTGTGCGTGGCAAAGGAGGTGTCATGAATGTGAAACATGGTATATCTTCTATATTACTGTATTTATTGTTAATTGATCACTTAAAACCAGGATGGCCAAACTATGGCCCTGGGGAGCCTATTGCAGCCCTCTACTCTCTTTCAAGAGGTCTGCCATGAAGTAAAAGTTAAATGTAATGTGGCATTGTTACATTAATCTAATATAATATGTGCATCGCTCATCATAGTTTCAGCTCAGTCATAGTGATTTTGAAGATTTTGGCAAAATCAAAAGCAATGTACTGTGGGCTGCGTTGAGGTAAAGATTGGGCAAACAGTGTGAGGTGTGAGGGTGGAGTAGAGTGGTACGAGTAATATCAGTGTGATTGCAGCGGTAGGGAAAAAAGCAATGTGAGTGGGCGTGTTAGGTTTGTGGTTAGGTGGGTGGTGGAGAAGAATGCAATGTGTGGAAAGCAGCATCCCTGCTACATTGAATCACATTGCAATTTAAAATGTATCTGCAGTTTATATTAGAAAAAGTGGTGGGGACAAAAACGTTTAAGGTCCCTACCATCCATACCATCCCATTTCTCTTCTGTCCTCAGAATTGCCAGCTTTGACATTCTGCTGCTGTGTACCCTATTTCTATCATGGGTCTTTTGGTTTACTTCTTTTCTGTTCTTTCAAATATGTTAATCCTGGTACTGATAATTACTCAGAGGAGTCTCCACAAACCAATGTTTTACATCCTATTCAGCCTGCATCTGAATGATCTAATTGAAATTACTGCCACGTTTCCTTGACTACTACTAGACAGTGTGATCATGAAAAACACTGTGAACTACCCACCTTGTGTCTTTCAGGCATTTTTACTCCACATGTATGGTGGTGGCAATCCCTTCATACTAGCAGCGGTGGCAGTTGATCAATATGTAACTATATGCAAACTTCTGCTGGCGGTGGTGGGGAGGGAGGTGGAGATTTCGAAACGCTGCCGCCTAGAGCAGCAAGGGCATGAATCTTAGACGGGACTATATAAGACAGGTGAATGCAAGTGATTGGACAAGCAACGAATGACGTAATGATGAAGTCTTCCTGGTAGAACTTGCGCTAAGCTTTTATTTCTTTTTCTGCTTCAGGTCAGAGTGAAATAGTGCAGGGATTTTCATATGAATGTATTTTGTGCTATTTTCTCATTACTTAGCCTTTCCTGTGGAGACAACCTTACAATTAACAATATTCATGGATTAGCTATCACAGCATTTATGCATGTTGTTAGCAATACAGCTCTTCTCATACATCCAAATTCTTGTAACCTGCATCATGAACAGATCAGATCAGATGCCAGATAAAAGGCAGTGAATACCTGTTTGGCACAGATTATTGCTTTCATTCTTTTTGAAGTACAATAATGTCTTATAGATTTCCAAAGACATCCCCTAATGCAAAAAATTCTGCCTGTCTTAAACCCCATTATCTATGGAATGAAAACTAAACATATTAGAACAGCATTCTCCCAGGTTTTGAAAAAAGGAAAAATTTCATCATAGTAGTTTGTATAGATACAGACAGCAAGCCCCCCAAAATGCAAGAGCGGGGGTAGTAATGGTCGATTTATCATGTGAATGGAGAAGCACTGCTACAAGTAAAGAAATTGCTGAACAATAATAGAACACCAAGTAAAACTGAATAAAATAATATGGGATGATTTGCCTGATGATCTGTTTGCTTGCTCAGGTTTAGATTAATATAATTTTTCCATGGTTTATTAATTCCAACACTGACAGAAGTGTTACAAGTGGACTCATCATTGCACTTCTTCCAATGACCAGTCTGATTACTTCAGTTTAGCAAACTAAAGTTAGCTACATTTACACTGGTGATTACACTGGTGGGCTGTTTGAGCAACATTAATAATATTAATAATAATTAATAATAACTGAAAGCATTGCCCTCAGAAATGAGTCAAGCTCCATTTAAATGGTGTTCAGTGTTCAGTTCAACTACTAGCAGGGCACCTGATTGACCTGCAGCCAAAATTAACTTCTGTTTTCCCCCACAGTGGCATGAGGAGCTTTTTTGTGGGCATAACGGGGCATTTACCAGACTTGACATCTGTATCTATGTCCCTCCTGATCTGCACTGATTGGTGGATTCAAATTTTATATTTTTAGACCTGTGATTTTAATTCCACTTTTATTTCATTTTCAAGTTTCATACAAAATGTATTCAATTAAGTAGCCTATGCTAGCTCTGCTGAGTAAAAATGAAATGTTTGATATCCTATACATTTATGCTATCTGTTTTCCTTTGCTCATTGCCCAGAAGATTACTTCTTACAGAACACTTAGAATTCTCTTATTCTTTTTCCTACCGACAGCACCTGGTGACCCAGGGAAATAAGTTGAAATGCAGCAGAGTTTTCCATGAAGTTAAACAAAGAAATATGAGACATTACAAAATTCATATTTGTTTATCCTAAAAACCATTTGGAGAAAAAGACAAGAAAGAAAAGATATTCCCTGTAAATTATACCGAATTCTCTTCTCTTACTGGCAGCACTCGATGACCTTGCATAACAGTACTCTACAATCACCATATCACAGGTAATGCTAGCAGAGACTCCTACATAGGAGGAGACACAACACTTAAAAAGTCCTCCCATTGAAATATATTGCGGCGAAGAGAGTAAATTGCCATTTTAAATAATATCTTTTTTAAAGATCAATTTTAGCGATCTATGGGTTGATTTCAATATTGTTCAAGTCAGACTTAAACAAGGATTCGCACAATACACTTATTAAGTCAGTACGACGTACCGATCTGGAGTTTAGGATATCTCCCAATTTATTTTAATAGGGCCTGGTCTTGTTAATCCCAAATAGCTGCCCAAAGATGGCTGCCGAGTGAAAAGACATGGCTTAGAAGGACTTAATACATTCTTGAGTTGCAAGGCTCATTTTGGTAGAGCTTTAACTGTGTGTAAACATGACACAAGAACTATCCACTGGCTCTCACCAACATCCCATATAGCAAGAGACTGACGGTCTGCAGCCAAGCTTGCATTTCATCTGCATTTTTGGTGGTCAGTTGTCAGGTCTGCTGGTGGGCTGCGGCTTTTCTCCTGATCAAACTCTGACTGACTTGTGACTTGGAAATCAGTGGCTTACTCCCACTTCTGGCATAATAGTATTTGTATTTGGTATACAGCCATAGTTCACCTCGTAGCAGGCAACGAGGATCTCAGACTCCAAGCAGCAAAAGACAATTAGACTATGTTGTCAAAATGTCTTACTTCACAGATTTCTCTATCACATACAAAGTTTTAAAGGGGCGATTATTTAAAAACCTCATGTGATTTTCCACAGAGAAAATTTCAATGATGAAATGGAAATCCTACAGTTCCTGGGGGAAGTTAGGCTATACTTTAAAAGTGCCTACAGTATTCAATTCTTCAAGTGATTCCTACCTGCTGTGTGAACAAGGTATACGATACAAATGAGCTGTGATGTATGTACTAAAACAATGTATTTGCTTTATGTTTTAAATGTATTTACCTCATATTTTTTATCTGTGCATAATCGCCAAAGTATACAATGATACATACAGTTAGACTGGGCCCAGTTCTGTGGATAATCAGATTAGTGCATGATTGTAGACCTCCTTGTTAATGCAACCTTTGTCTTTACACAGGATTTTTTTCAAACACAAGTAAGTTATATGGACTGTCTCTTCAAATGAGTGCTTCAATGAATGGAAGTATCTCTGCCGTCCTCAGAATTGCCAGCTTTGACATTCCACCTGCTGCTGTGTACCCTATTTTTATCGTGGGTCTTTTGGTTTACTTCTTTTCTGTTCTCTCAAATATGACAATCCTGGTGCTGATAGCTACTCAGAAGAGTCTCCACAGACCCATGCTTTACATCCTATTCAGCCTGCCATTGAATGATCTGATTGGAATTACTGCCATGTTTCCTCGTGTGCTAATGGACATTGTCATCATGAAGAACACCATCAACTACCCCCTTTGTGTCTTTCAGGCGTTTCTACTCCACATGTACGGTGGTGGCATTCCCTTCATACTAGCAGCAATGGCATTTGATCGGTACATTGCTATATGCAAACCACTGAGATACAATTCCATTCTGACTTCACTTGGTGTAGCTGGTCTTATATCATTAGCTTGGGGCTTTGATTTTGTTTTAGTTCTGGTCCTTTTTCTGCTTCAAGTCAGAGTAAAAAAGTGCAGGGATTTTATAATTAATGTATATTGTGATAATTTCTCACTGCTTAGCCTATCCTGTGGAGAAGACCTTACAATTAACAATATTTATGGAATAGCTATAACGGTTTTTATGCACATAAGCACTGTGACAGTGCAGCTGTTCTCATACATCCAAATCCTTGTAACATGTGTCATGAACAAACAATCTGATGCTAGATCAAAGGCAGTGAACACCTGCTTAGCACAGATCATCGTATTTATTCTTTTTGAGATAGTTGGATTGTTCACAATAGCATCTTATAGAATTCCAAACATAACCCCTAATGCAAGAAATGTCTGTGGAATGCTGATTTTTCTAATTCTACCAGTTTTAAACCCCATTATTTATGGAATGAAAACTAAAGACATTAGAACAGCATTTTTTCGTGTTATCAAAAACAGAAATATTTCATCATCTTGGTAGGTGTATAAATGATTGGTAACACTTAACTTGACGGTTGAGTACACAACACATTCATAGCAGCTGTCATAAATTCCTTACAAAGCATTCATGACTTCACATTCAGACCCAACCTTTCATAAATGTGGAAGACACATTTTATTTTGATAACTTATCAAAATAAAAGTCCAACTGTCTCAAAGCAACATTGCCATATTTTGCACATATGCCTAATAAATGTCTGAAATATCACTGTTCTGGAAAGAATATATCAATACCCAAATTCCAAATATTTGTGCATCATATTCTGTAAAACTATCAAATAATAATGTTCATACATACAAAAAAAACCATTAACAGACACACCATGGCTGTAAAGGAATTAATTAGGTAAACATTAAGATGTATCATTTTATTATTATTACTGTTTCTGGTTTTATTGTTGCTATCACATGTAAGGTCTGTTTGGTCTCTTAGATTTGTTTAGTTCATTAATGACCACTTGTAAAGCAAGAGATCTCTCTGTAAAAAGAATGACATCCCTTTTTTTTAATTAAACAGGCCAACACTATCTTTGTTTTTGAGCTAGTCATTACAACAAAAATGCAATTAAATGAATAGCAAAACAACATAGGTGGATATGATGCAGCCCAATAATGAATTTGTCAAAAATATAATGATTTATTCTTACATTCTTCTAATATTTTTGCATAGATACATAGATAGATAGATACTGTCTGTCCCACAGAAAATTCAGGCATCCAGATGTTTACACAACATGACAAGACATAACATGACACATACAGGCCTATGCATTGCAAAAAGGCAATGTGTGCCACTTAGAAGTTCTAGATCTTTAGAATTGTGGAAGAGGAATAGGAGTGGTGTAGAAGGAACCTACAGTAACTGGAACAGTACACCAAGCTATAGTGTAAATGTTACAGGGCAAGAATATTATCAGTGCAAATGTTGCATCTAATGCAGAATACAGTGTCAACTTGTAACGGACGCCAAGGGGTGCATTTCTTGTACTATGAATGTTAGCCTTGAACCACCACAGTGCAATGCAAGTTTGCACACATGTACTGTATCTGTCTGCACTGCCCATGTCCCATTAAACATTTTTTAATGATGATGACATATTTATACAATATATAGTATGACAATAGTTATTTACAATGTTTGTTTGTTTGTTTTTTGTTTGTGTCTCTTGGATGGCAAGCCTTTTACAGATAAAAGTGATATCTGATTAGTAATTAAATATGAGTTTGCATGAGTATGCAATTTTTTGCTCTCAAGACCCTGACTGGCTAGCCTGGGAACCAAAACCAAATCTAGGAAGATTTGTAGGGCCTAGCGATGAGCGGTAGACCTCCCGTGTCCAAGGGGCAGCATCAACGGATGCATGTTAAAATGCCTGTGTACACAATTGGATAGCACAGCAACAAATCATTGCCCAGTTGACAACATGTTTGACTCCCTATATTTAATACCATGTAATAATATCAAACTCAAAACAGCTGTACTGATGTAAAAATCACCCAATCCAGACAGTGTGTGTTTCACAATTCAAGACTGGCATGACCAAATGCAAACCAAAGCAGAAAACAAGCTATAAGTACCAGAGGTACCAAAAGTGAAACACCAATCTCAGGCCTACTTATGGTTGATAATAGTGTGCTTTCCAAAGACTGACATAAAAGGCCTGATGTATTTTTCACAATTGCTCAAAATGAGGCTGACAGAGGCCAGTTTTACTTGGCCTCCCTACCTAAAGGTTTTAGCCAATCAGACTGAAGCTCGGTTTGCTGCCGAACGCTCATCAAGGTCTATAAACAGTGAAAATAAAAAAAATGAGGAGACCAGCTTCAGTGTGCCTCCCTCACCAGTACATCATCAATCATAGACAAGTTGAACCCAAAGACTGTATGTTACGTTATATACAGTCAATGGTTGAACCATACAGTATATGGGTTGAACCTGTCACGATGGATGGCGACGGTGACCCAGAGTTTTTTTTGATTAACGATTTCACAAAGCTACCATTTGAAAGGCAACTTCAAATTAGAGAGTAGGGCAGGTCTACTCCGAAGCTTGACTTTGCTCAGGGAAGAGGAAAAGGCAATTCATGTAGTTTTCATAAAGGTAACTATGACCGAATGAACTGGCTAACAGCGAGTGCTAAGCTCAACTGTCTTTTCTGCTGGCCTCGCCTCTTGTTTCCTTACAGGCTATCTTTAAAGTAAACATCAAACTACTCAGCACGGCCCGACGTGAGTCTAACTTTTGTGGTATGGCCCCGAATGTTTTAAACAGCTAGCAACGCCCCTGCTAATTTGTATTTAAATTCATTACTGACATATATGGGTGTGACGTCATTCAGTACCTTCCCATCTCTCTGGCCTCCTCTGTAAAATTGGCCACGCACCTCCACTGATAATGTCTTATACATTTCCAAAGATATCCCCTAAAGTATAGGGGAATGCCTGTGGAGTGCTGATTTTCCTTATTCTTTCTGTCTGAAAACCTCATTATCTATGGAATGAAAACCAAAGAACAGCATTCTTCCAGGTTTTGAAAAAAGGAAAAACTTCACCATAATAGTTTGTACAGATACAGACAGCAAGCCTCCCAAAATGCAAAGGCGGGGTTGGCTTGGGGAAAAACAAGGATAAGTAGAGGTGGATTTATCATGTGAGTGGAGAAGCACTGCTACAAGTAGAGAAATTGCTGAACAATAAAAGAACAAGTAAAACTGAATAAAACATATGGGATGATTTCCCTGATGATCTGTTTGCTTGCCTGGGTTTAGACTAATTAAATTTTTCCATGGTTTATTAATTCCAACACTGACAGAAGTGTCACAAGTGGACCCATCATTGCACTTCTACCAATGACCAGTCTGATTACTTCAGTTTAGCAAGCTAAAGTTAGCTACATTTACACTGGTGATTACACTGGTGGAGAGTTTGAGCAACATTAATAACTGAAAGCACTGCCCTCAGAAATGAGTCAAGCTCCATTTAAATGGTGTTCAGTGTTCAGTTCAACTACTAGCAGGGCACCTGATTTACCTGCAGCAAAAATTAACCTCTGTTTCCCCCCATGGTGGCATGAGGAGCTTTTTTGTGGGCGTAACCCAAGGAAATAAGGTAAAATGCAGGAGTTTTTTTAATGAAGTTAAACTAAGAAATATGAGACATTACAGAATTCATATTTGTTCTAAAAAACATTTAGAGAAAAAGACAAGAAAGAAAAGATATTCCCTGTAAATTATATCAAATTCTCTTCTCTTCTTCCTACTAGAAGCACTCGATGACCTTGCATAACAGTACTTTACAATCACCATATCACAGGTAATGTTAGCAGAGACTCTTACATCGGAGGAGACACAACAGTTAAAAAGCCCTCCCATTGAAATGTATTGCGGCGAAGAGAGCAAATTGCCATTTTAAATAATTTCTTTTTTAAAGATCAATTTTAGTGATCTATGGGTTGATTTTCGATATTGTTCAAGTCAGACTTAAACAAGGATTCGCACAATACACTTATTAATTCAGTACGACCTACCGGTCTGGAGTTTAGGATATCTCCCAATTTAATTTTTGTTAATCCCAAATAGCTGCCCAAAGATGGCTGCCGAGTGAGAAGATATGGCTTAGAAGGACTTAATACATTCTTGAGTTGCAAGGCTCATTTTGGTAGAGCTGTAACTGTGTGTAAACATGACACAAGAACTATCCACTGGCTGTCACCAACAGCCCATATGGCGAGAGACTGACGGTCTGCAGCCAAGCTTGCATTTCATCTGCATTTTTGGTGGTCAGTTGTCAGGTCTGCTGGTGGGCTGCGGCTTGTCTCCTGATCTAACTCTGACTGACTTGTGACTTGCAAATCAGTGGCTTACTCCCACCTCTGGTATAATAGTATTTGTATTTGGTATACAGCCATAGTTCACCTCGTAGCAGGACACGAGGATCTCAGACTCCAAGCAGCAAAAGACAATTAGACTATGTTGTCAAAATGTCTTGCTTCACAGATTTCTCTGTCACATACAAAGTTTTAAAGGGGCGATTATTTAAAAACCTCATGTGATTTTCCACAGAGAAAATTTCAATGATGAAATGGAAATCCTACAGTTCCTGAGGGAAGTTAGGCTATACTTTAAAAGTGCCTACAGTATTCAATTCTTCAAGTGATTCCTACCTGCTGTGTGAACAAGGTGCACATTACAAATGAGCTGTGATGTATGTACTAAAACAATGTATTTGCTTTATGTTTTAAATGTATTTACCTCATATTTTTTATCTGTGCATAATCGCCAAAGTATACAATGATACATACAGTTAGACTGGGCCCAGTTCTGTGGATAATCAGATTAGTGCATGATTGTAGACCTCCTTGTTAATGCAACCTTTGTCTTTACACAGGATTTTTTTTCAGTTTCAATCCATTTTAAGTTAAATGGACTGTCTCGTCAAATGAGTGCTTCAATGAATGGAAGTATCTCTGCCGTCCTCAGAATTGCCAGCTTTGACATTCCACCTGCTGCTGTGTACCCTACTTTTATCGTGGGTCTTTTGGTTTACTTCTTTTCTGTTCTCTCAAATATGACAATCCTGGTGCTGATAGCTACTCAGAAGAGTCTCCACAGACCCATGCTTTACATCCTATTCAGCCTGCCATTGAATGATCTGATTGGAATTACTGCCATGTTTCCTCGTGTGCTAATGGACATTGTCATCATGAAGAACACCATCAACTACCCCCTTTGTGTCTTTCAGGCGTTTCTACTCCACATGTACGGTGGTGGCATTCCCTTCATACTAGCAGCAATGGCATTTGATCGGTACATTGCTATATGCAAACCACTGAGATACAATTCAATTCTGACTTCACTTGGTGTAGCTGGTCTTATTTCATTAGCTTGGGGCTTTGATTTTGTCTTAATTCTAGTTCTTTTTCTGCTTCAAGTCAGAGTAAAAAAGTGCAGGGATTTTATAATTAATGTATATTGTGATAATTTCTCACTGCTTAGCCTATCCTGTGGAGAAGACCTTACAATTAACAATATTTATGGATTAGCTATAACAGTTTTTATGCACATAAGCACTGTGACAGTGCAGCTGTTCTCATACATCCAAATCCTTGTAACATGTGTCATAAACAAACAATCTGATGCCAGATCAAAAGCAGTGAACACCTGCTTAGCACAGATCATTGCATTTATTCTTTTTGAGATAGTTGTATTGTTCACAATAGCATCTTATAGAATTCCAAACATAACCCCTAATGCAAGAAATGTCTGTGGAATGCTGATTTTTCTAATTCTACCAGTTTTAAACCCCATTATTTATGGAATGAAAACTAAAGACATTAGAACAGCATTTTTTCGTGTTATCAAAAACAGAAATATTTCATCATCTTGGTAGGTGTATAGATGATTGGTAACAGTTAACTTGACGGTTGAGTACACAACACATTCATAGCAGCTGTCATAAATTCCTTACAAAGCATTCATTACTGTTTATAAGACATGACTCAACATTCATACCCATACTGGAAGACACATTTTATTTTGTTAACTTATCAAAATAAAAGTCAAACTGTCTCAAAGCAACATTGCCGTATTTTGCACATATGCCTAATAGATGTCTGAAATATCACTGTTCTGGAAAGAACATATCAAAACCCAAATTCCAAATATTTGTGCATCATATTCTGTAAAACTATCAAATAATAATGTTCATACATCCAAAAAAAACATTAACAGACACACCATGGCTGTAAAGGAGTTAATTAGGTAAACATTAAGATGTATCATTTCATTATTATTACTGTTTCTGGTTTTATTGTTGCTATCACATGTAAGGTCTGTTTGGTCTCTTAGATTTGTTTAGTTCATTAATGACCACTTGTAAAGCAAGAGATCTCTCTGTAAAAAGAATGACATCCCTATTTTTGGGAATTAAACAGGCTGATACTATGTCTTTGAGCTAGTTACTACAACAAAAATGCACTTAAATAATCAGCAGGAAAACATAGGTGTATATGATGCATCCCAGTAATGAATTTATCAAAAATACAATGATTTATTCTTACATTCTTTTAATATTTTTGCATAGATAGATAGATAGATACTGTATTTATCCCACAGAAAATTCAGGCATCCAGATGTTTACATGACATGACAAGACATAACATGACATATACAGGCCTATGCATTGCAAAAAGGCAATGTGTGCCACTTAGAAGTTCTAGGTCATTAGAATTGTGAAAGAGGAATAGGAGTGGTGTAGAAGGAACCTACAGTAACTGGAACAGTACACCAAGCTATAATTAAAGTAAAAGTTACAGGGCAAGAATATTATCAGTGCAAATGTTGCATCTAATACAGAATACAGTGGCAACTTGTAACGGAGGCCAAGGGAAGCCCGTCCTCCTCGAATGGGTTCAATGAATTAAAGAGACGTGAAAATAATGTTCGACAAAGACTAAAGTCTACAATTAACCATTGAACCACCATAGTGCAATATAAGCTTGTACACATAAAAATCGCCCAATCCGGACAGTGTGTGTTTCAGCACTTTGGCTATTGTCTCGATCTTCAGTCAGATCTGATTGTGTTTCTTGTCAGGTCACATCCATTTGCTACTTGAATATAGCTTTATATATATATATATGCATAATATAGCTGTAGTTGACTTATATAGCTTACAGCGTATATAGCTTTAAAGTGAACTATCTGTATCTTATTCCAAGACACCACACATGCATACCCTGAATGTTTTGGCCACCTCCACCAAGAAAATGATGCTGCATTCCACACAGCTAAGTGGTTGGGCTTTTTTGAATTTGGAGAGGTTGTACATGGCCAAGGAGATGTAATGAATGTGAAACATGGTATATCTTCTATATTACTGTATTTATTGTTAATTGATCACTTAAAACCAGGATGGCCAAACTGTGGCCCAGGGGGGCCTATTGCAGCCCTCTACTCTCTTTCAAGAGGTCTGCCATGAAGTAAAAGTTAAATGTAATGTGGCATTGTTACATTAATCTAATATAATATGTGCATCGCTCATCATAGTTTCAGTTCAGTCACAGCTAGTGATTTGGGTAAACAAAGTGTGAGGGTGGAGTAGAGTGGTACGAGTAACATTGGTGTGATTGCAGCAGTAGGGAAAAAAGTAATGTAAGTGGGCGTGTTAGGTTTGTTGGTTGGTGGGTGGTGGAGAGGAATGCAATGTGTGGAAAGCAGTATCCCTGCTACATTGAATCACATTGTGATTTAAAACGTATGTGCAGTTTATATTAGAAAAAGTGGTGGGGACAAAAAGGTTTCAGGTCCCTATCATCCATACCATAAACTGCATCCTTGAAATACCACACCCAGGTGGAAAAGAAGTGCAGAAAGGTGCACTTTTTAAATTAGCTTCTAAATTAGATAAACATAAGTAAACTCATCGCAGAAGTGTTTTATCAGATATTGTATTCTATGATGTTTATTGTGCATAGAAAATTCTTTAATGGGATGTGTTTTCAGCATATGAAACATTGGGTAGGTAGGTTTCGGCATAGATTTAGGTAGCTTGAAGATGCATAATTTGCTTGCCACTTCACTGGCCATAGCAAGTGGAGTCATAGCAGAGGTGAAGTTCGGCACATCAATCAATGTTGCTGGTTCAGACTGAAGATTCACGACGAGACCGTTTCAGAAAGGTGTTGTGGTGGTGTGAATCAAATGTTTAATGTTGTTGCAAGCAGTTTCAAACTGTCGGTAAACATCCAACATGTCAAATCGCAGTTTCAAGGTTTTAGGATGTTTTTACCTCACAGCTTTAACCTAGGCTACCTAGGATAGGTAGGATAACAAGATGTCAGTCCAGCAGAGATGTCAGGGCAGAGTTTGTCAATGGAGATGGAAAGAAATGCTTATTTGATTTTCTTCTCAAGTTAGAGCAGTTGGTGAATTTTTAGGTGAAGCCATACTGACCATGATCATGCAGACTGCAACAGGGATTTTGAAAATGATTTTGTAGCCTATTGTTGCCTTACCATGCACCATATTTTTTCTCTCCTGCAGGAATTGATTAATTCTTACATTTACATTTATGAACTCATATAAAACTTGCATTTATGAACTATCAATTAATTCAGGACCAGTCTCCCCTTGAGCAACTCGGTGCCTTGCCACTAGCCATTAGCAAGTTAGCAACCAAAATTACTACACGGGACCGATGCTAACTCACCCTCACTCTTCCTGTCTCACCGGCACTCTCTTGCTTTGCTTCTGTCCTGGTCTAACTGCTTCTTCCACTCGCAAATCAAAGTCATGCGACTGAGATTTACAGGAGATTTTATATCACTCGCGGTATGCAGTATGTATACAGTACAGATATCTGGGACTCGCTATTTAAATATGAGCTTCTAGGTGAGTTTGGATGTCTGATATCCTGAGCTAATAGGCCTACATACCCTATAATAGCTTGTAGCCTTTTGTGGGCTTTCAGATTGTGACACTGGACACTGAACATTTGCTTTCTTGGTGTATCTAATTTGAGATTTGAGATGAGTCTTATATGCTTATCAAAAGTGTGAAGTGTGTGCCACTGATATTGCTGTCACGTGTGAATGGTGGCACCTAAGTCATAGGCTGACTCGTGCCTGATAAATTATCCTGTTTGTGATTATTTCTTTCTATTTTTTGGTATAACAGACACACAGCTCCATTAAGCCTGTTTGGCCTCTGTGTTGTTGGAACACGAAATGGCAGCAATTCAGGGTTGCAAGCAGGTAGGCAAGAGGGTTAATTACTTACATTTATATGAAATGACGCTACACCTGCAAGAAACTTAAAGGATCCCCGAATAGTAAGACACACTGGCCTTATAAAATTCGTCCTAATATTGGTGGAAAATAGTTTGATATAAAACACTCAAAATGTTTTCATATTTATTTAGGGCACCATTGTTTTTAAGTCTCAATGCTTTCTGGGTGGTGAATGACATCACTTGAGTTGCACTGGTGGCTGAACAGATGAGTTTATCTTGCTGTCTAGATCCATGTCATTCATTACCAAGAAAGATTTCAAACATAAACAAAACTGGCAGCCTATGAGTGAAACAATTTTCTACAATAAAAAACTAAAAATATATAATCACGTTCCTATAGTTGACACCAAATTTTATCTTATAAGGCCAACATCTTTACTAGTAGGGGATCCTCCTTGATTAACAGTAAAAATAACATAAGGTTTACAATACGAAACATTAACTTGCAACCTGCAAGTTAGACAAATACACGTACATTTCAACACCCAAATGACCAGTTCTCATACATGATGTTCTGAGACTGATTTGAACACTAGTCAAAATGTATTGGTCTGGTGTACATGCAGTACAGCAGCTATAAAAAAACACAATTTTATTTACTTATTTGTTTACTTATGTATTTTTGTTGAAGTTTTTTGTTTGAAAAAGCACCAAAAACAGAGTGAGAGGATATAGGCATCAGTGTGCATCTTTTTAGTATGTTTTGCTTAGCAGACTAATTTTAACACACACACATACACACACAAATGCAATGGCCCACCGGGATACCAACTTTTATTAATTTGTTTATTAGTGCCACTCTAGTACTGATGCTCAATAATGTATTTCGCTACAGTACTGTGTCAGGATGCCCTCCTGAAGCTTCTGTTTCTAGCAACCAATCAGGGAACAGAAATTGAAGGCAACCCAATTTCAATACACCCAGTTAGGCTGTTCACCATGGGCATGCTTTACTGTGATATAAGAGAATAAAACCTCTGCAGATAGAGCAGAGGGTATTTTATTCCCCTCACGCCAGATGAATTAGTCAGATGAAGGAGTCTTATTGCCTTTGTTTGCTATGTATAGTTCTATAGTAGGCATAGTAGAAAAAAGGTGAGTAAAGCAGTTGGTGTTATTAATATATGATCCAACTCACATTAAATTCTAGTAGTAACATTTACATTAATATTATTTAGAGTATTTGGTTATTTTGGTCATTGCAAAATATTAACATCAGTGGTTTTACTAATAATAGATGTGTCTTTTTCTTTGCCAGAACATCAATTAGATAATCTATCTATCTATCTATCTATCTATCTATCTATCTATCTATCTATCTATCTATCTACTGATTATCATCTGTACGATTGTGATACATATAAAAGAGAAATGTAAAGGTAATATGCAAGTTATGAGCCTTACATTACAGTATATCTATTGTACTGCGATACAAAAATATGAAAATTGCATAAAATTGCATCCTGTTGTTTGTAAGTTAAATATCTTAGTTTAACATTCTCGAACAGAAGTAAAAGTGCTTTCTTTACTTTGTAGGTGATTACTTGGAAAAGTACGACAAAATCACTTATGGCCTCTAATATGTCTGTCTATCCAGTCTTCTGGACTGCTTTGACACTGGAAACACTAAGGCTTTCACCACCAAATAATTACCCAGCATTCATTTGTGGGACTCTAACTTACTTAATTATTGTTATTAGCAACACAATGATTCTTTATGTTATTTTCAGCAGTAAAGATCTACATAAACCTATGTATATTTTATTATTGAACATGCCACTAAATGACCTGGTGGGTGCGACAGCTATTTTCCCACAAATGGTCTTTAGTCTTTTGTCTCAGAATATTTTCATATTGCATGTTGCATGCATCTTGCAAGGATTTTTTGTACACTTGTATGGAGCTGGAGCCCTTCTTATTCTAACTGTAATGGCATACGACAGGTATGTCGCTATTTGTAAGCCTCTGAGGTACAACTCAATTTTCACAAATGGCTACCTGATTAGACTCATTGTTCTCATGTGGGCTGTGGACTTCAGCTTGATCATAATTTTATTTTCACTGCTGACACGGCCTACAATTTGCGGGACAGAAATAATGGATCCATTCTGTAACAACCCTGCTTTAGTTAAGCTTACATGTGGTGACACAAGTGTAAATAACTACTATGGTCTTTTAATGACAGCATTTCTGCAAGGTCTGTCATTGTCTGTGGTGATTTACACTTACTTACAGATTCTAATTGCATGCATCTCATCAGCAAATAGAACTAATGCAAGAAGCAAGGCTCTCCAAACCTGTGCCACACATTTGATGGTTTTCTTGATTTATGAGGGCACAATCTTATTCGGTGTTCTTTCTGTTCGCATGCAAGGTTTACCAAAAGGTTTGCAAAGGTTTTTTGGTGTACTAATGGTCACATTCCCCCCACTTGTAAACCCTTTGATATATGGCCTAAAAACTAAAGAAATTCAGCAGAAAATTACCATTGTCTTCAGGAAACAGATGTGATTAACTGTTGTTATGAACTGAGTGTTTAGTACAGATACTGACATACCTGTGATGTTTGTTTAAAGGAAATGTTTACAAATCCTTATTAGTGATCCAGTATTAAAGCAGTTGCTATCAGATCACAGAGCACAGTGAATGTGTGTAGTTTGCTGAAATTAACCTCTATATATCTGTGTGTCCATCTGAACGTGATCAGTGCTACACAGTTAAATGTATTTAAACATTATAACTGTTTGTCTACTCTTCAACTAATGTATAGTCACAATATATTTACTCACTTTTGAAGTACACTGTTTGGCTTTGCTTAATTGTTTTCAAGCTGTCTGTTGTGCAATTTAAGTTGTAGGCCTACACCTTGTCTCATTTCCACTGCAAAGAGAGATGACTATTGCAAGATCAGTTTAACAAGACTTGTGTACAGTTTTGAAAGGTACAGACAAAAAAGTTGCTTTAAAGTGTTTCATTCATTATTCATTGCTGATATAACAAGTCATAACAATACAACCATTTAGCAGTGATGTACAATACAAATACTGTTATTTCACAAATATTAGATGCACCATGAAAGAAAAAAAAACATGACCCATGTTTTACAAAAAATTAAGTAGTTTATTAACTACAATTGTGCCTTTTAAAATACTTGGTCAAAGTGGTTAACAGTGACAAAAGATATTTATAGCCTCATGACATCACTCTTATACAACAATAATACAATCTGATACTACAGACAGTTCAGTGTGAAACTCAAAGCCACTTGGCTGTAGAGCATGAACTAAGATAGAGTTAAGATGACCACTAGACAGCCTATAACTCAGGTTTACAGAAGGATGACAACGGTAGTATTTTAAAAGCAAATGCATACATTTTTGGTTCATATTCAAAGCATGAAAAACAACGCATGTCACAAACATTGTCAAACATGGAAAATAAATCAACAGATGAATAAAGAACAGAAAAACAGACTTAATTTCAAGATGGACACAGTTATGAGAAAGGTTCAACATGTTTCGACCTTTTGGCGACATGGCGTGTACAGGACCGTGGTTGGAAGTACTCTGTATATCACTTTAAAGAACACTCACTTAAATAGCACCTATTGTGTTGATTGACTGAGATTGAGGAGACAAAGGACTTCCTTAATTATAACAAAGACTTCTTGCATTTGGGGACCTTTCAGCTCTGGCTTCACAGCCATTGGGGCCTATCATTTAACTGTCTCATAAGGCATTGTCTGGTGCATAGTCAGCTTCTGGCCAGTGCATTAGCAAAAAATCCACCAGGCGCCCACGTTGTCTAAATGCAATGTGCCCAGTGGTTGTGTTTTCCAGAAATGAGGCTTGTTTGGGTGCAATGTTCAATTCGTTGCTAGTTTGAGGAGCTGTTGAATGGTGGCGTATTTGCGCTACTTGGCAAAGCTGCGATTAAAATACAAAGCAGCCAAAGATCTCACACTTTTGGCTCTTAAAAAATGCAAGATGGCACTCTCATTGGTTTATGGCATGTTACGCCCAAAACACACACATGATTAATTAAAGAAGCACTTAAAAACCCGGGTCAAGATTTACTTTTACGCATTTAGCAGACGCTTTTTTATCCAAAGCGACTTACAACTCATCAACTATCAATTGTTCCGGGCCAGTCTCCCCTAGAGCAACTTAGGGTTAAGTGCCTTGCTCAAGGGCACAACGGTGGTAGCCGGGATTCAAACCCACAACTTTTCAGGCTACTTACACGCTAGCCAGGTTCCTTAACCACTACGCTACCACCACCCCACAGTAAAGATGTTCAATTCAGAAACCCTGGTTTACTTGTTGCATTGTTATTGCATTATGCACCCAAGAGCTCTGTAGAGAAAGAACACAACAAGATCCCAATGCTGTCATAAACAGAAGGCGAGCCACTTACCAAATATTGCATGGCTGGTTTTCTGAAAGGCAACATGTGGTGGTGCAGGGAGAGGCATTGCTTTCGCCACAACAGGTCAGTCAACCAAAAAAGGGATGGGAATTCGATTACATTTTCTTAATTGATTGCTGGGAGAATGAAAATATAAAAATACTGCGCGTTGACAGTCAGTGCTTAGGCCATGAAAATATGTGAGCCTGCACTCGTAAAACAACTGATTTGACCCTCGTTTGTTCCAAAACAATAATATTATTAATAAAAAATCATGTTAAACAATAAAATGTCAAAAAAGAGAGTGAGAGAGATTAGCCTACCAAACAATTAGGCTACTTAACAAAGCCTCATAAAAAATTACTTGTAACTCAGACATACAGCGCCAGTCTTTGACTAAAAAGATAAGCATGCTTTGGAATCAGACGTGCCCACGTGCCCACAGCCACCCACCGAAAGCTAGACCCCCCACTTCCAATGCCAGTGATACAGTTTCAGCAGATTAAAAAAATTAAATCTGCTTTGTTGTCTTTACTCAAGGGTCAGTATTGACACAAAGTGGGAAACATCCCGCTTTCTAAATTATAACATTTGTGTTGACATTTCTTTATTTTATTGTCAAATATATATTCCATCCATTTCATTTATTCAGTGCATCAAGGCTGTAGTGTACGTGATGTGCAGGTATACGCCGTACAACCACTTCAAAAGTTCTTGAGTTATATGCGTATATCGAGTAATGGGCTGCAATATTGACAACACTGAAATAGCAGTAGCTGTGGCAGTGCCTCAGGCGACCCATCACAGACAGTATACCCATTTTAGGGGTATCTATGATGATATTTCCTCCTCTCTTAACTCCATTAATTTATAGCTTAAATACTAAGGATATGATGTTTCTAAAAAATAACACATCACCCTTCTAATTTGAAGTGTTATTTGTTCTTTATATACATCCTCTACGTTACATGTGAAGAATTATGGTGCACACATGGTTGTCTGCACTGCCCATGTCCCATTAAACATTTTTTAATGACGATGACATATTTATACAATATACAGTATGACAATAGTTATTTACAATGATTGTTTTTTGTTTGTGTCTCTCGGATGGCAGGCCTTCTACAGATAAAAGGGATCTCCAATTAGTAATTAAATATTAGCTTGTATGAGTATGCAATTTTTTACTCTCAAGACCCTTACTAGCTAACCTGGGAACCAAAATAAAATCTAGGAAGATTTGTAGGGCCTATTGATGAGTGGTAGACCTCCTATATCCAGTGCATGTTTCACACTTCAAGACTTGCATGACCAAATGCAAACCAAAGCAGAAAACAAGCTATAAGTACCAGAGGTACCAAGAGTGAAACACCAATCTCAGATTGAGTAAATACAGGCCTACTTATGGTTGATAAAAGTCTGCTTTCCGAAGACTCACTAAGGACTGATGTATTTTTTACAAGTGCTCAAAATGAGGCTGACAGAGGTTTCAAAAACTCAAATCGCTCAAGTAATACTTGCTGGATGAGCCCTCTCTTTCAAGAGTATCACATTGCAATTTGAAATGTGCAGTTTTTATCAGAAAAAGCGGTGGGAACAAAAAGATTCAGTCCCCACTGCCAGGCGGAAATGAAGTGCAGAAAGGTGCATGACTTTGTATGTGTACTATTTTGGAATAACTTAAACCCACACCTGGGAACATTGTATGCTATTTTTAGGTTGATTTACCAGCTTCATCGTCACTTCGATGGTTAAATGGCTAAATACGAGGTAAAAGACTCTCTCAGCAGCCCCATGTTCAGTGGCGGTGCGTGGCCAATTTTATAGAGGAGGCCAGAGAGATGGCAAGCTACTGAATGACGTCACACCCATATATGTCAGTAATGAATTTAAATACAAATTAGCAGGGGCGTTGCTAGCTGTTTAAAACATTCGGGGCTATACCACAAAAGTTAGACTCACGTCGGGCCGTGCTGAGTGGTTTGATGTTTACATTAAAGATAGCCCGTAAGGAAACAAGAGGCAAGGCCAGCAGAAAAGACAGTTGAGCTTAGCACTCCCTGTTAGCCAGTTCGTTCGGTCATAGTTACCTTCATGAAAACTATGTGTATTGCCTTTGCCTCTTCCCTGAGCAAGATCAAGCTTTGGAGTAGACCTGCCCTACTCTCAAATTTAAAGTTGCCTTTCAAACGGTAGCTTTGTGAAATCGTTAATCAAAAAAAACTCTGGGTCATCGTCGCCATCCACAGGTTCAACCCATATACTGTATGGTTCAACCATTGACTGTATATAACGTAACATACAGTCTATGGGTTCAACTTGTCTATGATTGATGATGTACTGGTGAGGGAGGCACACTGAAGCTGGCCTCCTCATTTTTTTTATTTTCACTGTTTATGGACCTTGATGAGCGTTCGGCGGCAAACCAAGCTTCAGTCCGATTGGCTAAAACCTTGAGTAAAACTGGCCCAAAAGCGTCGGACCCAAAAGCGTCACGTAAATACAATTTATTTAGGGAAGGGGGAAAGGAGTGTGTGGATGCTCTTCGAGTGGCGGGTTGGAAGACTGGGGGCTGGAGAGCAGAGTGAAGACCAGGGAGAGGCAGAGGTCGCAACCCGGGGTAGAAGAGCAGTGTGTAGTCCTGGGACAGGCAGAGGTCGTTACCCGGGGCTGGAGAGCGGAGCGTGGGTCGTGGGCAGGCAGAGGTCGAAAGCCAGGGCAGGAGAGCAGAGCGTAGTCCGAGGACGGGCAGAGGTCGTTACCGGGGGCTGGAGAGCGGAGCGTGGGTCGGGGACAGGCAGTGGTCGTTACCAGGGGCTGGAGGGCGGAGCGTAAGTTGCGGACAGGCAGAGGTCGAAAGCCGGGGCAGGAGAGCAGGGCGCAGGTCCAATACAGTCCGAAGTCGTCAACGGGAGGGCAGCAGGACTGGACAAGGGGAACAGAGAACAGGGGCAAGCGGGGAAACCGGACAAAGGCACAGGAACAGGCGGACAAACGTAACACCGGAGCTTCAGGAAAACGGGATTCGGGAACAGGAACAGGAGCCAGGGTCTATAATGCTTGCCGAGCGTAAAGCTTAAGGTTTGCAGACGATCTGACGGGGAACACTGGGAGACAGGGGTTTAAATAGACAACAGATAACAAGCAGCAGGTGAACAGGTACTGATTGAATCAGGAGCGTGAGTGAGTGGGAGGGGCAAGTGATCAGAGAGAGACCGGGAGATACTACCAGGCAGTCATGACATCTAAACTCCTGAATATTTCTTTATTGAATATTTATGAGGAGGTCACGCCTCCCTTGGCCTCCAGGAGAAAACGCCACTGCCCATGTCACTTCTAAGTGCGGTTACAAGCACTTGCAGCATGAAAACGAGGGTTGGTGAAAACGAAACTGAATGAAACCAAAATTGCGTATTATCTTGTTAGTCAACATAACTCTTAAAAAAATATCATCTCTAGTTCTGATTCTTTGGTTTGCAAACAAATCCACATGGATTGGTGAGAATGTACAATGTTTTGTACGTTCAAGTGCTGCTGCCCACATCTATGCGGCTGTGTAAACACGATCTCAGGTACCTTGAGCTTGTGTAAAATCTACATGCCGCAAATAATATATGATGATGACATTTGGGAGAATGCATAGGCACAATCCAGTGTAGGCTAACTTTTTGGAGACAGTAACACAAGTGAACGTTTCTCAAGCTATATAAATTAGCTGTTAATTCGATGAAAAAACATACTCATCGTGGAAGTGTTTTACTGATTGATGCTAACTCACCTCACTCCTCCTGTATCACCGGCACTCTCTTGCGTTGCTTCTGTCCTGTTCTAACTGCTTCTTCCACTTGCAAATCAAATTCACGCGATTCTGAGACTTACAGGAGATTTCATATCACTCACGGACATCTGGGACTCACTATTTAAATATGGTAGCCTCCCTGAGCTTCTAGGAGAGTTTGGATGTCTGATATCCAGTTAAGCTGTCATCGTCGGGCCGCCGAATCATTTGGAGGGGGTGGATTGTACCCTGTAGGCAATTTTTGGAGTCCTGTAGTGACAGCCGCTATACTCACGCTCTTCTATCTCTCTCTCACCTCCTCTGCCTGGGTGTGTCACTAAGGGGGGTGAGAGGGTGGGGGCTTTAGGACAGGCATTGATTAGGCTATCTAAGGACAACCATAAAATCACTTGGGGTCCTCATAGTAGATATATAGTAGACCGGGATAGCATGCTCGGTGGTGGTGTTTATTTGAGGAGGCTGTTTTTGTTCCAGTCCAGTGCACGGGGAAGCGGTGCTGACAGACTTAGGGCTCTATTTTCACGATCATATGCGCATTGTCTAAAGTCTGTCGTGCAACTTGCTTTGGGGGCGCGCCCGACACAATTTGGTATTTTGACGGCAGGAAAAGCAAACATTGCGCCAGGCGCATGGTTCAAAAGGGTTGGTCTTAAAGTACTTCATTAGTCATGGGTGTGTTTTGGGCGTAACATACAATTAACCAATCAGGATTTATTCACTCCCTATTTACACTCCCTTTAAAAGCCAGCGGCGCATTTTCCATGGTGTGTTGCTATTACGATGGCGAATTTACCCGGAAGACTGGTAGCGTTTTTCGATGGAGGAGACCGATCTGCTAGTCCGTGAGGTAAAAGCGCGTGAACAGGTTATCTTCGAGGATGGAAAGAATCCCTCCAAACCTCCACGGGTCAAGGAAGTAGGGGAGGAAATATCCTCAGTTGTGTCCTCCGCCTTTGGCAAAAAAAGAACATCTCGAACACTGCCGAAAGCGGTACAATGATGTTAGAAGACGGGGGAAACAAAAGCTTTCAACACAAATTAATAAATATTGTGATATATCTGATGTACATTTATATTTCATATTTCCAGGGACTCCATCATTTTTTTCTCCACATGAAAAACTTTTGTATAAACCCTGCTGCGCGCTCCTGCTGATGAGAGAAGCAGGGTGTGCGCGCATTGTGCACGCCTTCATATCCCAAAGCGCTGTGCGCCCCTAAAATAGCTTTTCAGCAATGCGCAACTGACGACAGACCAGGGTTTTGTTGGTCACTGGCGGATTTAATTTTTGCGTCCTTATAATAGCATCTGCACGCTTTGTGCCAGACCACACCTCTTCTTTTCGCTGACACACCCATGACGGCGCAGTGTCATCTGCTATCTAGACAACGTGATTTTTTTGCTGGAAAAAATGAACGTTGTGCTGGCACAGAATAGTAATGACACCATGCGCATGTCGCGAATGCACAGTGCGCCGCGGCATGATAGGGCCCTTACAGTGACACTTCTGAATCAGCGTGGACACTGGTTGCCGCCTCTAGCGAAACTGGTGCCTTGTCCAACTTAACTTCTGGCCTACGCTGGTTAAGACTAGGAGAGGTCTGCACAGCTATGTCGCATTGCTAGCTGCTGTTCTCGTTGAGTGTGAATGTGGTGCTGCTCATAGGCTGTGCTCCTTTTATCCTGTGCCTGCAGTTGTTTTCTTCTAGCCTGCGAGCTAGCTCTAGTGTGTCGTATCCCTACGGAGGTCGGTATCGTAAGCTGCAGGCTAGAGTGGGTTTTGTGGGGGGGTTTTTCTCTTCTTTTCTCTGTCCGTTATTTGTTTTGTCTAGTTCTCACCTTTTTCCATTACCTGCAACCATCTGTCGCTGGTGTATGTGAGGGGCTCCACTGACTGGCTGGGGGTTCCTTTCCTAATCCTAATATGTGAAGTTTCATCCAGTGTGAATCAAAGTGTGTACCAAACAAGTGTGTATCACCAAGTGTGAGTTTAAATGTGTAACAAACAAGCGTGTAGCACTAAGTGATTAGTGCACCCTAACTGTATTAGGACCTAGCGTCTCACTAGTGTTTCTCCCCTGCGGCCCGCAGGGCTTAGTGAATCTTGTCTTTCTTTTTTGTTGATGTATTGTTTATTATATATTTACATATATATTGTTTTTTTTTTCTTTTTCTTTTTTTGCCTCCTCACTATATATGTATATGAACTGTGTTGCTTAATTGCGCTCATCGGACTTTTTAAGTCTATTTATTAATAAAGATCGTACTTTGTTACTTTTTCTAAATATTAGGTCTGTGCATTTCATTAGGTACGTATTCCCCTTGCTTTTACATTCTTAGTAGCTATTAGATAGCCTAACATTTCTTTATTTATATATTTTTGTTAAAGGTTTTTCTTTGAAAATACTCCTAAAAATCAGTGTAATATGAAAATGAATACCCAAAAGATGTTATCTTTCAATGGCTATCAATCACAAAAGTACCAAAAACAGGCCAAATGAGAGGATATAGGCATCAGTGTGCGTCTTGTTAGTACATTTTGCTTAGCAGACAAATTTTAACACACACACAAATGCAATGGCCCACGGGGATAACAACTTTTATTAATTTGTTTATTAGTGCCGCTTTAGTACTGATGCTCAATAATGTATTTCGCTACAGTACTGTGTCAGGATACCCTCCTGAATCTTCTGTTTCTTGCAACCAATCAGGGAACAGAAATTGAAGGCAACCCAATTTCAATACACCCAGTTGGGCTGTTCACCATGGACATGCTTCACTGTGATATAAGAGTATAAAAACCTCTGCAGATAGAGCAGAGGGTATTTTATTCCTCTCACAGTGGATGCCAGATGAATTAGTCAGATGAAGGAGTCTTATTGCCTTTGTTTGCTATGTATAGTTCTATAGAAGGCATAGTAGAAAAAAAGGTGAGTGAAGCAGTTGGTGTTATTAATATATGATCTAACTCACATTAAATTCTAGTAGTAACATTTACATTAATATTATTTAGAGTATTTGGTTATTTTGGTCATTGTAAAAATATTAACATCAGTGGTTTTACTAATAATAGATGTGTCTTTTTTCTTTGCCAGAACATCAATTAGATAATCTATCTATCTATCTATCTATCTATCTATCTATCTATCTATCTATCTACTGATTATCATCTGTACGATTGTGATACATATAAAAGAGAAACGTAAAGGTAATATGCAAGTTATGAGCCTTACATTACAGTATATCTATTGTACTGCGATACACAATATGAAAAACCATAAAATTGCATCCTGTTGTTTGTAAGTTAAATATCTTAGTTTAACATTGTCGAACATAAGTGAAAGGGCTTTTTTTACTTTGTAGGTGATTACTTGGAAAAGTACGACAAAATCACTTATGGCCTCTAATATGTCTGTCTATCCAGTCTTCTGGACTGCTTTGACATTGGAAACACTAAGGCTTTCACCACCAAATAATTACCCAGCATTCATTTGTGGGACTCTAACTTACTTAATTATTGTTATTAGCAACACAATGATTCTTTATGTTATTTTCAGCAGTAAAGATCTACATAAACCTATGTATATTTTATTATTGAACATGCCACTAAATGACCTGGTGGGTGCGACAGCTATTTTCCCACAAATGGTCTTTAGTCTTTTGTCTCAGAATATTTTCATATTGCATGTTGCATGCATCTTGCAAGGATTTTTTGTACACTTGTATGGAGCTGGAGCCCTTCTCATTCTAACTGTAATGGCATACGACAGGTATGTCGCTATTTGTAAGCCTCTGAGGTACAACTCAATTTTTACAAATGGCTACCTGATTAGACTCATTGTTCTCATGTGGGCTGTGGACTTCAGCTTGATCATAATCTTATTTTCACTGCAGACACGGCCTAAAATTTGCGGGACAGAAATAATGGATCCATTCTGTAACAACCCTGCTTTAGTTAGGCTTGCATGTGGTGACACAAGTGTAAATAACTACTATGGTCTTTTTATGGCAGCATTTCTGCAAGGTCTGTCATTGTCTGTGGTGATTTACACTTACTTGCAGATTCTAATTGCATGCATCTCATCAGCAAATAGAACTAATGCAAGAAGCAAGGCTCTCCAAACCTGTGCCACACATTTGATGGTTTTCTTGATTTATGAGGGCACAGTCTTATTCGGTCTTCTTTCTGTTCGCATGCAAGGTTTACCAAAAGGTTTGCAAAGGTTTTTTGGTGTACTAATGGTCACATTCCCTCCACTTATAAACCCTTTGATATATGGCCTAAAAACTAAAGAAATTCAGCAGAAAATTACCATTGTCTTCAGGAAGCGGATGCAATTAACTGTTATGAAACACTGAGTGTTTAGTACAGAGATTGACATACCTTTGATGTTTGTTTAAAGGAAATGTTTACAAATCCTTATTAGTGATCCAGTATTAAAGCGGTTGCTATCAGACCACAAGACAGTGAATGTGTGTAGTTTGCTGAAATTAACCTCTATATATCTGTGTGTCCGTCTAAATATGATCAGTGCTACACAGTTAAATGTATTTAAACATTGTAACTGTTTGTCTACTCTTCAACTAATGTATAGTCACAATGTATTTATTCACTTTCAAAGTACACTGTTTGGCTTTGCTTAATTGTTTTCAAGCTGTCTGTTGTGCAATTTAAGTTGTAGGCCTACACCTTGTCTCATTCCCACTGCAAAGAGAGATGACTATTGTAAGATCAGTTTAACAAGACTTGTGTACAGTTTTGAAAGGTACAGACAAAAAAGTTGCTTTAATGTCTTTCATTCATTATTCATTATTCAAGTCATAACAATACATCCATATAGCAGTGATGTATAATACAAATACTGTTATTTCACAAATATTAGATGCACCATGAAAGGAAAAAAAATGTTTTATGAAAAATTAAATAGTTTATTAACTACAATTGTGCCTTTGAAAATACTGCATTAGCCACAGTTTATTTTAGAATACTAAAAGCACTTGGTCAAAGTGGTTAACAGTGACAAAAGATATTTATAGCCTCATGACATCACTCTTATACAAGAATAATACAATCTGATACTACAGACAGTTCAGTGTGAAACTCAAAGCCACTTGGCTGTAGAGCATGAACTAAGATAGAGTTAAGATGACCACTAGACAGCCTATAACTCAGGTTTACAGAAGGATGACAACGGTAGTATTTTGAAAGCAAATGCATACATTTTTACAGTTCATGTTTAAAGCATGAAAAACAACACACAAACACTGTCAAACATGAAAAATAAATCAATTCACTCAGTACTCTGTATATCACTTTAAAGAACACTCACTTAAATAACACCTATTGTGTTGATTGTATAAAAAACTACTGAGATTGAGGAGACAAAGGACTTCCTTAATTATAACAAAGACTTCTTGCTTTTGGGGACCTTTCAGCTCTGGCTTCACAGCCATTGGGGCCTATTATAAGGCACTGTCTGGTGCATAGTCAGCTTCTGGCCAGTGCATTAGCAAAAAATCCACCAGGCACCCACGTTGTCTAAATGCAATACGCCCATTGTTACAAACTTGTTTGGATGCAATGTTCAATTCGTTGCTAGTTTGAGGAGCTGTTGAATCGTGGTGTAGTTGCACTACTTGGCAAAGCTGCAATTAAAATACAAAGCAGCCAAAGATCTCACACTGCTGGCTCTTAAAAAAATGCAAGATGGCACTCTCATTGGTTTATGGCATGTTACGCCCAAAACACATAGACAATGGTTACACAATACATCCAATGCATGACCAGAGTGAAAAAACACTGCAAGAGGCTACCCTTGTTCCCCAGATCAGAGTTGATCAAGTCTGAAGTGTTCTTTCCAGTCTATCAGGTTTTATGCAGGTTGAGAGCCCAATGGGCCTCCTACTTTCCTTATGCCACGGTGACTTTTGATGGCCAATCAGAATAAATGTGTTTGCTCTGGGCGTTTACTGACACCCTCCTCGACCAATCAGCGGCCTCCATCTTATTTCATATTGATGGAAGTTTCCCTTAGTCATTTATTAAAAATAAACATAATAGCTGAGGGTCACTCAGCCAGCAGTTTATCAACATTAGCTCAGAAGTGTCTCCATATACACAAGCTTGAGCTTCATGCACTAAATCTTGCACTGAAACACATTCACATATGGTTAGCATGTTGTCAGTCTCATACTATATCGCCTATGGCAGGGTCTTTTTGACATGCAGTGCCAATAAGAGTCATGTTAGTTTGCCTGCCATTCAACAAGCCTTTTGTTTTTATGCATAATTATGGCCAACATTCCAACATGAAAATGTGTTTCATTCAGGGTTTTTAACCAGAATTTTTTGCTAATTGGTTTTGCCATACGTTACTAAATGACTAAACATTACCTACAAACATTAGAAGCAAATCCTACTGTTGCCCCAGTCCTAATACAAGCTTAGATCAGCTGATTAGTGTGTTTCTTGCTATGACAGAATGTTATCTTTTCCTGACCATTGTCAGCATTCTGCATATTAAAATGAAGCACTGCTGCGCTACATTAGCGGTGTAATCGGTTATGCTAATGCTTAATGACCACTTTTTGGTGTGGTTGACGTTGTTGATTTTTAGACATTCTGACCCAATCGTGCAGGGGCACTGGGCCCTTGGACCCCCAACTTCCAATGCCAGTGATACAGTTTCAGCAAATTAAAAAAATTTAATCTGCTTTGTTGTTTTTACTCAAGGGTCAGTATTGACTCAAAAACTCTTTCTAAGTTATAACATTTGTGTTGACATTTGTTTATTTTACTGTCAAATATATATTCCATCGATTTCATGTATTTAATGCATTAAGGCTGTAGTGTACGTGATGTACAGGTATATGCCGTACAACCACTTAAAAAGTTCTTGAGTTTGCGTATATCGAGTAAAACATAGGCTGCAATATTGACAACACTGAAATAGCAGTAGCTGTGGCAGTGCCTCAGGCGACCCATCACAGATAGTATACCCATTTTAGAGGTAACTGTGATGATATTTCCTCCTCTCTTAAATCCATCAATATATAGCTTAAATACTAAGGATATGATGTTTCTAAAAAAGAAAATATCACCCTTCTAATTTGAAGTGTTATTTGTTCTTTATATACATCCTCTAGGTTACATGTGAAGAATTATGGTGCACACATGGTTGTTTGCACTGCCCATGTCCCATTAAACATTTTTTAATGACAGTGATATATTTATACAATATACAGTATGACAATAGTTATTTACATTTGTTTTTTCTTAGTTTTTTTTGGTTTGTGTCTCGGATGGCAAGCCTTTTACAGATAAAAGTGATATCCAATTAGTAATTAAATATGAGTTTGCATGAGTATGCAATTTTTTACTCTCAAGACCCTTACTAGCTAACCTGGGAACCAAAATCAAATCTAGGAAGATTTGTAGGGCCTAGTCCTAGACTAGACCTCCGATATCCAGTGTGTGTTTCACACTTCAAGACTGGCATGACCAAAAGCAGAAAACAAGCTATAAGTACCAGAGGTACCAACAGTGAAACACCAGTCTCAGAATGAGCAAATACAGGCCTACTTATGGTTGATAACACTCTGCTTTCCGAAGACTCATATAAAAGGCGTGATGTATTTTTTACAAGTGCTGAAAATGAGGCTGACAGAGGTTTCAAAAACTCAAATCGCTCAAGGAATACTTGCTGGATAAGCCCAGGGGGGCCTATTCTAGCCCTCTACTCTCTTTCAAGAGTATCACATTGCAATTTGAAATGTGCTGTTTTATTTCGAAAAAGTGGTGGGAACAAAAAGATTTAAAGTCCCTACTGTCCATACCATAAATTGCACCCTTGAATACCATACCCAGGTGGAAATGAAGTGCAGAAAGGCGCACTTTCTAAAAGTTGCTTTGTATGTGTCCTATTTTGGAACAACTTAAACGCCTTGGCAACATTTTGTGCTGTTTTTAGGTTAATTTTACCAGCTTCGTTGTCACTTCGATGGTTAAATGGCTAAATGCGGTTTCAAGCACTTGCAGTATGAAAACGAAGGTTGGTGAAAACGAAACTGAATGAAACCGAAATTGCGTATTATCTTGTCAGTCAACATAACTCTTAAAAAAATATCATCTCTGATTCTGATTCTTTGGTTTGCAAACAAATACACATGGATTGGTGAGAATGTACAATGTTTTGTACATTTAAGTGCTGCTGCCCACATCATTCGGCTGTGTAAACACGACCTCAGGTACCTTGAGCTTGTGTAAAATCTGCATGCCGCGATGATATGACGATGACATTTGGGAGAATGCATAGGCACAATCCAGTGTAGGCTAACTTTTTGGAGACAGTAACATAAGTGAACGTTTCTCAAGCTATCTAAATTAGCTGCTAAATTAGATGAAAAAACATACTCATCATAGAAGTGTTTTATCAGATATTGTATCCTATGATGTTTGTTGTGGTTTAAAAATGTTTTAACAGGATGTGTTTTCAGCATATGAAACATTCGGTAGGTAGGTTTAGACGTTGATATAGGTAGCTAGCATTAGCAGAATTAGCTTGCCACTTCACTGGCCATAACAGGTGGAGTCATAGCACAGGTGAAGTTCGGCACATCAATCAAAGTTGCCGCTTCAGACTGAAGATTGACAATGAGACCATTTCAGAAAGGTGTTGCTGGGTTATGAATCAGATGTTTCATGTCGTTCAAACCGTCACTAAACATTCAGCATGTCAAATCGCAGTTTCAAGGCTTTAGGATGTTTTTACCTTACAGCTATAACCTAGGCTACCAATGACAAGTTGTCAGTCCAGCAGAGATGCCAGTGCATAGTTTGTCAATGGAGATGGAGAGAAATGCTCATTAGATTTTATAACATATATCTGTTTTGTATTAGCTGTTTCTACTCTACATTTTGAGAGAGATATCCAATAGGGTTTTCATCAAATTTTCAAAAGCCATTTGAACAAAATGAAGAGTAATAACAGAGTGAAGGAAGAATGATAGTAGTCTTAGATATTAGTCTGTTGATATTTATTTCATGATTTATACAATTACACTTGATACCATAGGCCACATGTTAATGTTGGCTTGGTTCAATAAGCTGTATGGCCTATCATGTTACACTTTGGCTGATACAGGGTCCCTCCACTATGTGAGGGGTACTTGGCCTTGTCTCATATCTTTAACACTCACACACGCACATACACACAAATTCAATGACCCACCGGGATAACAACTTTTATTAATTTGTTTATTAGTGCCGCTTTAGTACTGATGCTCAATAATGTATTTAGCTACAGTACCGTATCAGGACGCCCTCCTGAAGCTTCTGTTTCTAGCAACCAATCAGGGAACAGAAGTTGAGGGCAAAACCTACAGATTTTTAAGGTTAAAATGATGTATTGTAATTGTAATTTACTGTGTATTATCAGATGGCAGCAATGGCTCCATAGGGACAGCTCTATTTTTAGACATATACACCCCACCCAATTTCAATACACCCAGTTAGGCTGTTCACCATGGGTGTGCTTCACTGTGATATAAGAGTGTAAAACCTCTGCAGATAGAGCAGAGGGTATTTTATTCCTCTCACAGTGGATGCCAGATGAATTAGTCAGATGAAGGAGTCTTATTGCCTTTGTTTGCTATGTATAGGTCTATAGTAGGCATAGTAGAAAAAAGGTGAGTAAAGCAGTTGGTGTTATTAATATATGATCTAACTCACATTAAATTCTAATAGTAATATTTACAGTAATGTTATTTAGAGGATGTGATTATTTTGGTCATTGTAAAAATATCAACATCAGTGGTTTTAATAATAATCTATCTGTCTGTCTGTCTATCTATGTATCTATTTATCTGCTGATTATCATCTGTACAGTTGTGATGCATATAAAAGAGAAACGTAAAGGTAATATGCAATATATTAGCCTTACATTACAGTATATCTATTGTATTGCGATACACAATGATGAAACAACATAAAATTGCATCCTGTTGTTCAGAAGTTAAATGTTTTAGCTTAACAATGTTGAACATGAAGAGCTCTCTCTTTGTAGGTGATTACCTGGAAAAGTACAACAAGATCACTTATGGCCTCTAATATGTCTGTCTATCCAGTCCTCTGGACAGCTTTGACACTGGAAACACTGAGGCTTTCACCGCCAAATAATTACCCAGCATTTATTTGTGGGACTCTAACTTACTTAATTATTGTCATTAGCAACACAATGATTCTTTATGTTATTTTCAGCAGTAAAGATCTACATAAACCTATGTATATTTTATTATTGAACATGCCACTAAATGACCTGGTAGGTGCGACAGCTTTTTTCCCACAAATGGTCTTTAGTCTTTTGTCCCAGAATATTTTCATATCCCATGTTGCATGCATCTTGCAAGGATTTGTTGTACACTTGTATGGAGCTGGAGCCCTTCTCATTCTAACTGTAATGGCATACGACAGGTATGTCGCTATTTGCAAGCCTCTGAGGTACAACTCAATTTTCACAAATGGCTACCTGATTAGACTCATTGTTCTCATGTGGGCTGTGGACTTCAGCTTGATCATAATCTTATTTTCACTGCTGACACGGCCTACAATTTGCAGGACAGAAATAATGGATCCATTCTGTAACAACCCTGCTTTAGTTAGGCTTACATGTGATGACACAACGATAAATAACTACTATGGTCTTTTTATAACAGCGTTTTTCCAAATTCTGTCATTGTCTGTGGTGATTTACACTTACTTGCAGATTCTAATTGCGTGCTTCTCATCAGCAAATAGAACTAACACAAGAAGCAAGGCTCTCCAAACCTGTGCCACACATTTGATGGTTTTCTTGATTTATGAAGGCACAATCTTATTTAATGTACTTTCTTATCGCATACAAGGTTTGCCAGATTTTTTGCAAAGGGTTTTTGGTGTATTGATGGTCACATTCCCTCCACTTGTAAACCCTTTGATATATGGCCTAAAAACTAAAGAAATTCAACAGAAAATTACCATTGTCTTCAGGAAACAGATGTGATTAACTAAGAAACACTGAGTGTACACTGAGAGTAACAGAGATTTACATACCTTTGATGTTTGTTTAAAGGAAAAGTTTACAAATCCTTATTAGTGATCCAGTATTAAAGTGGTTGCTATCAGATCACAGAACACAGTGAATGTGTGTAGTTTGCTGAAATTAACCTCTATATATCTGTGTGTCCGTCTGAACGTGATCAGTGCTACACAGTTAAATGTATTTAAACATTATAACTGTTTGTCTACTCTTCAACTAATGTATAGTCACAATATATTTACTCACTTTTGAAGTACACTGTTTGGCTGTGCTTAATTGTTGTCAAGCTGTTTGTTATGCAATTTAAGTTGTAGGCCTACACCTTGTCTCATTCCCACTGTATGACTATTGCAAGATCAGTTTAACAAGACTCGTGTATGGGAAAGGTACAGACGAAAAAGTTGCTTTAAAGTGTTTCATTTATTAGCTATTCATTGCTGTCATAACAATACATCCATATAGCAGTGATGTATAATACAAATACTGTAATGTTTCAAATATTAGATGCACCATGAAAGAAAAAACAGCATGACCAATGTTTTGTAAATATTTAAATAGTTTACTTAGTTTAACTACAATTGTAATACTGCATTAGCCACAGTTTATTTTAAAATACTTAATTGTATAACAAAGCACTTTTCAAGTGGTTAATAGTGACAAAAGATATTTATAGTCTCATGACCTCACTCTTATACTACAGTAATACGATCTGAAGAATACAATCTGATACTACAGAGAGTTCAGTGTGAAACTAAAAGCCACTTGGCTGTAGAACATGAACTAAGATAGAGTTATTTGTCCTTTATATACATCCTCTACGTTACATGTGAAGAATTATGGTGCACACATGGTTGTCTGCACTGCCCATGTCCCATTAAACATTTTTTAATGACGGTGATATATTTATACAATATACAGTATGACAATAGTTATTTACATTTGTTTTTTCTTCGTTTTTTTTTGGTTTGTGTCTCTCGGATGGCAAGCCTTTTACCGATAAAAGTGATCTCCAATTAGTAATTAAATATGAGTTTGCATGAGTATGCAATTTTTTACCCTCAAGACCCTTACTAGCTAACCTGGGAACCAAAATCAAATCTAGGAAGATTTGTAGGGCCTAGTGATGAGCAAAGCAGAAAACAAGCTATAGGTACCAGAGGTACCAACAGTGAAACAAACACTGAAGAATACATCTGATACTACAGAGAGTTCAGTGTGAAACTAAAAGCCACTTGGCTGTAGAGCATGAATAGAGATAGAGTTAAGATGACCACTAGACAGCCTATAACTCAGGTTTACAGAAGGATGACAACGGTAGTATTTTAAAAGCAAATGCATACATTTTTACAGTTCATATTCAAAGCATGAAAAACAACGCATGTCACAAACATTGTTAAAAATGAAAAATAAATCAATAGATAAATAAAGAACAGAAAACAGACTTACTAATTTCAAGATGGACACAGTTATAAGAAAGGTTCAACATGTTTAGACCTTTTGGCGACATGGCCTGTATAGGGCTGTGTTGAAAGTACTCTGTATATCACTTTAAGGAACACTTACTTAAATAACACCTATTGTGTTGATTGACTGAGATTGATTGAGATTGAGGAGACAAAGGACTTCCCTAATTATAACAAAGACTTCTTGCATTTGGGGACCTTTCAGCTCTGGTTTCACAGCCATTGGGCTCTATCATGCAACTGTCTCGTAAGGCAATGTACAATGGGTGCAACGTTCAATTCATTGCTAGTTTGAGGAGTTGTGGAATGGTGGTGTACTTGCTCTACTTGGCAAAGCTGGCATTAAAACACAAAGCAGCCAAAGATCTCACACTTTTGGCTCTTAAAAAAAATGTGAGATGACACTCTCATTGGTTTATGGCGTGTAACACCCAAAACACACTCATGATTAATTAAAGAAGTGCTGAGAAACCCTGGTCAAGGTGTTTACTTTTTGCATTGTTATTGCATTATGCACCCAAAAGCTCTGTAGAGAAAGAAACAACAAGATCCCAATACTGTCATAAACATAAGGCAAGCCACTTTTCAAATATTGTAAGGCTGGTTTTCTGAAAGGCAACACTAGGTGGGGCAGTCACTGCTTTCGCCACAACAGGTCAGTCAACCAAATTAGGGATGGGCATTTGATTAAATTTTCTTAATTGATTGTTGGGAAAATGAAAATACAAAATACAGCTTGTTTTTCCTTGATGAGTTCTTAACTATTGTGGCAGTTTTTCCCCCTGTGAAAATAGCAAAAAACTCATGGACACGCCCTTGCGCTCCACATATTAAATTATGTGCTTACACTGTGAAAATAAAACCCGTTGTGTTATTTCATATTGGTGGAAGTTTCCCTTTGTCATTTATTAAAAATAAACATAATAGCTCCCCTTTTTTGGACTTTTAGGTGCTTTATAGTGTTTTCCCAAGGCCTTGGGCTTGAGTCATTATGGATTATTCAGTAATATATACCGTTAGTAATTTCCAACAACTAACATCATTCTTGCAATGTTTTTCTCTTGTTGCACTTGTGTTTAGTCCCATGTTATTCCCATCACTTCTTACTGTCATATAACAGCTATAGTTTATCTCTTAATATTACTATTTCACTCTCAAGTGCTTTTCCACATTGCAGTCTCCTCTCTCTCACTGGTGAATTTCCTGTCTGTGTGTGTGTGTGTGTGTGTGTGTGTGTGTGTGTGTGTGTGTGTGTGTGTGTGTGTGTGAGAACATGACCCAACTTCCCCTTTTTGCTCCAGCCTGCTCTCTTTCTCTCTCTGTCTCTTGTATTATTGTAACAAAATGTTTTCTCTTATACTAATACAGACAATATCTAAACCTTAACAGCACTATCACAGTAAAACAGTAAATACAACATATTTCTGTATTCCCTACAATAATACCACATAACCTCATGAGACAGATGCAAACTGCTACCTGTGAACAGTCGATACTGGACAGCGTTAGCACCACACTTACTCAATGAGTCACAGAACTCTCACCTGAGACGCTTCCCCTCATGGCTGGGGAGTGCTGTATGTGAAGGATACTCAGCCAGTAGAATATCAACATTAGCTCAGAAGTGTCTCCATATAAACAAGCTTGAGCTTCATGTAGTAAATCTTGCACTGAAACACATTCACATATGGTTAGCATGTTGTCAGTCTCATATATCTATCGCCTATGGCAGCAGTGGCTCTGCCCCTATTTCAGGGGATCCGAATATGACAAAAATGTGTGGCCTGTCTTTGAACACATCTGAACAGCACAGTATAAGCGGGTGGGTCCTAAAACCGCAAATATACACACATGCACACATGCACGAACGCGTGCGGGCACACACACACACACACACACACACACAGTTGCTCAAAATCTCTCTTATTATGACCGCCGCTAGCGAAGCTAGCGAAAGCGGTCATATTTTGTTGCTGCACGTTTTTTTTTTTTTTTTTTTTTTTTTTTCACCGATTTTCCGTCAACGATTCCCGGGACACTGAAACTCAGGGGGAGATGAATGTTTGTAGGCATGTAGCCCTAGAAGTTTGTGAGCGAATATGAGCTTTTGGCCCCCAAGGGCCCCCCCCCACTGTGCCAGTGTCCGTCAAAGAGGGGGAGACCGGCAAAAGTTTTCGCTGAATAACTCGATGAACCTTTCACCCAACAACACGAAATTTTTGTAATATGTCGGTGTTACAGAGACGTATCGACCCAGCCCATAAACACTCACTTGAAGCATAGCGCCACCTACTGATATGGGTAAATGCAAAAATTGGGATTTTGAGTAGGCAATATCTTGGACCGAGAAGCTGGGAACTGCGCAAAATATGTCATGCACGATCACCCTAAAGACTTCTAAAACACAAGCCATGAAATTTGGACCATAGGGGGCGCTGTAATTGCAGAAAATGTCATTTTGCCTATTATCTAGAGAATGCTAATGTTTACAGCAATTTTCTTTTTATTGTGAAAACTACTGACCCTCACGCATTGAAAACACTGGTCGACGCCCACTTCTAACGAAAACGGTTTACGTGAAATTTTAACATTGCCAAAACGAATCTGAACGAACTCGTCATAGGCCGTTAATGTGAATCTCACCAAATTTGGTATACGTCATCTACAGACAATGCTGACAAAAAGCTATCAAAGGATTTATCTTGAGATAAATTGTTTCGAAGTTACACGTCAATGAACATTGAACACGTAGCTTAAAATTTTTTAAAAGTACATATCTTGGCTTTTAATTGCTCAAATTTGGTCAAACTTGGCATGCCATCTCTAAACTGCTTTTTTGTCATGTGTACTAAATTTTGTGACATTTCGTCATAGGGGGCGCTGTTTATCGCCGAAGCTAGGTGTTAAAAAACAGTTTTTGTTAAATAACTCGTTAACATTTTTGCCCAAGATAACGATTTTGTGTTAGTATATTGGTGTTACAGAGACGTATCGACCCAGCCCATAAACGCTCACGTGAAGCAAAGCGCCACCTAGTGATTAGGGTAAATGCAAAAACTGGGATTTTGAGTTGCCAATATCTTGGGCAGAGAAGGTGGGAACTGCGCAAAATATGTCATGCACGATCACCCTAAAGACTTCTAAAACCACAGCACAAGCCATGAAATTTGGACCATAGGGGGCGCTGTAATGGCAGAAAATGTCATTTTGCCTATTATCTAGAGATTGCTAATGTTTACAGCAATTTTCTTTTTATTGTGAAAACTACTGACCCTCACGCATTGAAAACACTGGTCGACGCCCACTTCCAACGAAAACGGTTTACGTGAAATTTTAACATTGCCAAAACGAATCTGAACGAACTCGTCATAGGCCGTTAATGTGAATCTCACCAAATTTGGTATACGTCATCTACAGACAATGCTGACAAAAAGCTATCAAAGGATTTATCTTGAGATAAATTGTTTCGAAGTTACACGTCAATGAACATTGAACACGTAGCTTAAAATTTTTAAAAGTACATATCTTGGCTTTTAATTGCTCAAATTTGGTCAAACTTGGCATGCCATCTCTAAACTGCTTTTTGTCATGTGTACTAAATTTTGTGACATTTCGTCATAGGGGGCGCTGTTTATCGCCGAAGCTAGGTGTCAAAAGACACCTTTGTTTGTTAAATAACTCGTTAACATTTTTGCCCAAGATAAAGATTTTGTGTTAGTATGTTGGTGTTACAGAGACGTATCGACCCAGCCCATAAACGCTCACGTGAAGCAAAGCGCCACCTAGTGATTAGGGTAAATGCAAAAATTGGGATTTTGAGTTGCCAATATCTTGGGCAGAGAAGGTGGGAACTGCACGAAATATGTCATGGACGATCACCACAAAGACCTCTGAAACCACAGCACATGCCATAAAATTTGGTCCATAGGGGGCGCTGTAATTGTAGAAAATGTCATTTTGCCTATTATCTAGAGAATGCTAATGTTTACAACATTTTTTTTTTTATCGTGAAATCTATTGAACCTCACGCATGGAAAACACTGGTCGACGCCCACTTCCAACGAAAACAATTTACATGAAATTTGAACATTGCGAAAACGAATCTGAACGAACTCGTCATAGGCCGTTAATGTGAATCTCACCAAATTTGGTATACGTCATCTACAGACAATGCTGACAAAAAGTTATCAAAGGATTTATCTTGAGATAAATTGTTTCGAAGTTACACGTCAATGAACATTTAACACGTAGCTTAAAATTCTTTAAAAGTACATATCTTGGCTTTTAATTGCTCAAATTTGGTCAAACTTGGCATGCCATCTCTAAATAGCTTTTTTGTCATGTGTACTAAATTTTGTGACATTTCGTCATAGGGGGCGCTGTTTATCGCCGAAGCTAGGTGTCAAAAAACAGTTTTTGTTAAATAACTCGTTAACATTTTTGCCCAAGATAACGATTTTGTGTTAGTATGTTGGTGTTACGGAGACGTATCAACCCAGCCCATAAACGCTCATGTGAAGCATAGCGCCACCTAGTGATAAGGGTAAATGCAAAAATTGGGATTTTGAGTTGCCAATATCTTGGACCGAGAAGGTGGGAACTGCACGAAATATGTCATGTACGATCACCACAAAGACCTCTGAAACCACAGCACATGCCATAAAATTTGGTCCATAGGGGGTGCTGTAATTGTAGAAAATGTCATTTTGCCTATTATCTAGAGAATTCTAATGTTTACAACATTTTTTTTTTTATCGTGAAATCTATTGAACCTCACGCATGGAAAACACTGGTCGACGCCCACTTCCAACGAAAACAATTTACATGAAATTTGAACATTGCGAAAATGAATCTGAACGAACCCGTCATAGGCCGTTAATGAGAATCTCACCAAATTTGGTATACGTCATCTGCAGACAATGCTGACAAAAAGTTATCAAAGGATTTATCTTGAGATAAATTGTTTCGAAGTTACACGTCAATGAACATTGAACACGTACCTTAAAATTTTTCAAAAGTACATATCTTGGCTTTTAATTGCTCAAATTTGGTCAAAGTTGACATGCCATCTTTAAACAGCTTTCTTGTCATGTGTACTAAATTTTGTGACATTTCGTCATAGGGGGCGCTGTTTATCGCCATATATAGGTGTCAAAAGACCTATATATATATATATATATATATTTTTTTTTTTTTTTTTTATATAATACTCCATACAAGACAATCTTATGACTACCATCTCTACACAAACACCAAGTGGCAAGAGTTCAAATTAACACATGTAGGCTACATACATACTATGACAACACCTACCCTTTCATAAATCACTCCTACACACTACAAAATCACACACAATCTCATTCATTCAAAAAACACATCCATACCCACTTCCAAGACATAATTTCCAATCTAATTCCCACCTCACAACACTGTTCTACCACACACTTGTCATGCCAACAGTTCTCACATTTCAATACATTGCGGCGGTCATACCATGTATCGCTATGCGGTACATCTAGTTTTATCAAGTAACTTAAAAGGGGAAAGCACTCAAAACTCTCTTCTCAACCTATACTTTCCTCTCTTTGTTTTTTTAGCATACTATGTAGGAGAAACAAGTCTCATTTCAAATTTTGCTTTTAAAGAATTGTTAAAACTTTCCCTTTTCTGTCTTTTCACTGGCTTGATAAAAACATATTGCATTGCATAATGCAAACATAAAAGTCCCAATTTACTCACATGCTAAATTATACACATCCTTATTCTGTAGGCTAGACTACCTTAAAAATATCATCTTCCAAACTAATGAATGTAAATATTCAGTTAGATCATAGCCCTGAAGTAAATTGCTTACTTTACAGAAGTGAAAACAAGCTCTCTGGACGTTTCAAACTGAATTACAGTAGTCTAGAATGTAGCCCATAATTTTAGACTATAGCTGTGCTCCAAATGTCTTTAGCTTTGGATTCAATAAGATTGTTTAGATGTTTTGACATCTCTTAAAGTTTGTAAAGTTCTTGAGCGATTGCAAGAATGCAGTTTTGCAGAATAAAATATGATTACAAGCAATGCAATGCGATATCTGTCTGGTGAATCATTTATCATGGTATCTCAACTAATATTACAAAGTTCAGGTTGTGTACTTTCACATTATATACTTTATGGTAGACCATATGCTTTGTGTTACAAACACTGTGAGTGTCAGAGCAGTTCAACAGAGAAAGGGTGTTGTTTTAGGGAGGAATGCCATATGCTGAACTAGTTAAATGATTAAATTGATTAACTAATTTCAAAGTTAATTTTCTCACAAACCGTTTATCATAGCAAGTAGTGCCATTTGAAAGATCAGATTATGCACTTTTATGTTATGTGTGTGGTGTGCATGTGTGACGAACACTGTGAGAGCAGTCCAAAAAAGAGAAAATTTGTGTTTTAGATGGAGATGGAGATATGCACAAATTTAAATATGAAACGTAATATCAAAGCTATTTTATTTTGCAAACTGTTTGTAACAGCAAGTACCAAATGACACCATCTGTAAATTCAGATTATACTTTTATTTGATATGCAAAATGTGCATGTGTGACAAATAGTGCAAGAGCAACTATACAGTATGGGTATTGTTTTGGAGCATGGCAGACACGTCATTTTAGTTTGAACTGGCAGACATTGCTGTCTGAATTGATCTCAAATTGCTAATTAAGTGTCTCGAACATTGATAGCTATACCTTAATCCGAGTGCACAGTTGCACAATTGGGAACCGACATCTTTTACTTGAAATAGTGAGCTACTCCTTAAAACTTACATCATAATGATAGTTTCACTGTAGAACCTCTCCATTTCCTCTAAGTGATTTGACGGCGCAAATGTTCACCCTTTCTTGCTCCCCAGCTTGAAGCACTTCTTACAAAGACATGCAATGAACTGTCAATCATCAGTATTAGCGAATGAAATTCAAGGGGGCACCTGGGGTGGGCAATCAGATTCCAGGGGAGTCTAGTTCTACCCCGGCCCCTCGTCTGGCTCCACCCCTGTGTGGCAGGGGTCTTTTTGGCATGCAGTGCCAATAAGAGTTATATAAGTTTGCCTGCCATTCAACAGGCCTACTGTTTTTAACTATGCATAATTATGGCCCCACATTTCCAACATGAAAATGTGTTTCATCCAGGGTTTTGAACCAGAATATTTTGCCAGTTGGTTTGTTTTCTGAACAGAAACAGTATTTTAACGTTTCTGGTTTTAGGTTCCACTAAGAATTGACATTCCTGAACCAGTTAGAATAAAAAATATCTTTCCTGAACTGGTTAATAACGCTCCATGTTAGCTGTGGGACATATAAATAGATAGGTAGCTTTAGATTATTGAGGCCATTAGTCTATGCATTGTATGTCTCTATCCTATAGCAAATAGTATAACAGCACTCTGCTTTGTGCAAGCTGCATCACTGTAGTTATAGGCCTATGCCTTCTATTTATAAACTACATGAAATAAGATCAATAGAATCATTTCTGCAATGTCATTTATTGCCAAACAACAGATCTTCAATGTGCTTCTCCCAAAGCTCAACATGAGGAAGTAGATTCACAAATTTTGTGACATTTCGTTTGAATTGCCAATATATTGGGCCGAGAAGGTGGGAACTGTACAAAATTTGTCGTGTATGATCAGCACAATGACCTCTGAAAGCACAGCAAGTACCATAAAATTTGGCCCATAGGGGGTGCTGTAATTGTACAAAAAGTCATATTGCCACTAATCGCTAAAGTTTGCAACCAATTTTTTTTTTCTTGAAATCTATTGACCCTCATCCATTGAAAACACTGGTTGACGCCCAGTTCCAATAAAAACAATTTCCATCAAATTTTGAAATTGCGAAAGTGAAAGTAAACAAACTCGTCATAGGCCGTTCATGTGAATCTAACCAAATTTAGTATATGTCATCTACAGACAATGCTGACAAAAAGTTATCAAAGAATTTATCTTGAGATGAACCATCTCAAAGTTACATGTCAATCAAAATTCAAAATGTAGCTTAAAATTCTTCAAAAGTGCAAATCTTGGCTTTTAATTGCTCAAATTTGATTAAAGTTGACATGCAAACTCTAAACAGCTTTCTTTTCATGTGCACCAAATTTTGTCATGTCGTCATGGGGCAATGTTTCTCGTCGAAGCTAGGTGCCTAAAAACAGTTTTTGTTAAATAACTTCAAAAATTTTGCCCAAGACAACGATTTTGTGTTCCGATTTTGTGTATGTCGGTGTTACAGAGGCATATCAACCCAGCCCAGAAACACTCACTTGAACCATAGCGCCACCTAGTGATACGTGTAAATGCAAAAATTGGGATTTTGAGTTTCCAATATCTTGGACCAAGAAGGTGGGAACTGCACAAAAGATGTCATGCACGATCAGAACAAAGACCTAAAAGCACGGCACATACCATAAAAAACTTACTACTGTAGAAAGATGATGCTTTCACAAATCACTCTTACACGCTACACAAACACACAGAACGTCATTCATTCAAAACCCACATCCATTCCCACTTCAAGCAAATCATCTCCAAACAAATTCTTACCTCACAACACTGACCTACCACAAACTCGCCATACCAACGGTTCCCACATTTCAATACACTGCGGCGGTCATACCATGTACTATGGTACCGTGTACCACATCTAGTTGAAATACAGCTCATTAACTATTGGTGACATATCACAAAATGTTCTTAGCTCACAAGGTTGGTCAAGCATATTGAGTGTGACGTGCCAGAGCGTTTACTACAGCCTTCTAATGACCCATTCTTTTGAGAACGGCCACAACATTTGGAGTGCGCAACTTCTCGGCACCGCGCCTTGCGTTAGATATAATGTTAGACACCCCTTTGTCTTTTAATGCATCTTTAACAGCCAATTGTAAAGTATGTGCTGAACAGTGCACACATCGCAACACATGTCCCTGAACAACAGAGTGAATTTCAACCACAGGTTCCTCGTGATTTTCATCACAGAACGTTCTGTGTCCACATCGCTCTCTCCCTGTTTATCAACATCTCATTTGCTATGTTAGACATCACCCTCACCCTCTCGAATATTGGCTGAATTAATTGTTAAACCATTTCCAATGGCTTCTTGCAATGGGTCTATTATCTTTGTAAAGCCAAAGTCCTCCATTAAAGAAAATGGTCTGCGTTTCACAGTTACGAGCTCCAAGCAAGCATCTACTAGAACTTCGGGAGTGATAGACAAATGGACTACATGGGCTTGTTAATAGCTACTTCATCCAGAGTCTCAGCAAAGCAGAGTGAGCAAACAGATGAAATAATGTCTAAAAGAAACATTTCTAAGATTGGTAGACTTAAATTGTTTATCTATGTTGATTATAATTGAGAATGGGAGACTGCATAGTCTCCCACTCCCACAAAATGGTGTTAACCGGTAGCTATTATTTTGAATAAACTATTCTGTTCGATCCTGTTTCATCCAGGCTAGTTGCAAAACAGCATTTTAGGAACATGTCGATTGCATCAAGAAATGTAAATGATTAGTGGATTTTTAAAATAGTAATTAAGACATAGGGCTCTATTTTGACGATCATATGCGCATTGTCTAAAGTCAGTCGTGCAAGTTGCTTTGGGGGCGTGCCCGACACAATTTGGTATTTTGACGGCGGGAAAAGCGAACATTGCGCCAGGCGCATGGTTCAAAAGGGTTGGTCTTAAAGTATTTCATTAGTCATGGGTGTGTTTTGGGCGTAACATACAATTAACCAATCAGGATTTATACTCTCATTCCCTTTAAAAGCCAGCGACGCATTGTCCATGGTGTGTTGCTATTACGATGGCGAATTTACCCGGAAGACAGCGTTTTTCGATGGAGGAGACCAATCTGCTAGTGCGTGAGGTAAAAGCGCGTGAACAGGTTATCTTCGGGGATGGAAAGAATCCCCCCAAACCTCCACGGGTCAAGGAAGTATGGGAGGAAATATCCTCAGTTGTGTCCTCTGCCTTTGGCAAAAAAAGAACATCCAAACAGTGCCGAAAGCGGTACAACGATGTTAGAAGACGGGGGAAACAAAAGTTTTCAACGCAAATTAATAAATATTGTGATATATGTGATGTACATTTATATTTCATATTTCCAGGGACTCCATAATTTTTTCTCCACATGAAAAACTTTTGTATAAGCCCTGCTGCGCGCTCCTGCTGATGAGAGAAGCAGGGTGTGCGCGCGTTGTGCACGCTTTCATACCCCAAAGCGCTGTGCGCCCGTAAAATAGCTTTTCAGCAACGCGCAACTGACGACAGACCAGGGATTTGTTGGTCACTGGCGGATTTAATTTTTGCGTCCTTATAATAGCATCTGGCACGCTTTGCGCCAGACCACACCTCTTCTTTTCGCTGACACACCCATGACGGCGGTCATCTGCTATCTAGACAACGTGATTTTTTGCCGGAAAAAATGAACGATGCGCTGGCACAGAATAGCAATGACACCATGCGCATGTCGCGAATGCACAGTGCGCCGTGGCATGATAGGGCCCATAGATAGTATGTGTGAAGTGCAATATTTTGAATTTGAATATTGTGCATTTACATTTACATTTAGGCATTTAGCAGACGCTTTTATCCAAAGCGACTGTAAAACATGCATTAACGTCTACTATGCATACCAGGGTTTCTCAGGGTTATACTGCATCATGTTGGTTCTGTTTTCCCAAAAGAGATGTCCTCAAGAGCTTCCTCTTGTGAGGGTAGAAGTGTATAAGTAGAAGAAACAACTTGCAGGTTGATGAAGTGTAGGGACAGTCACCTATTTTTTTCTAGCTACATTCAAATGAGAAAACAAACAATGGCTCTTTTAAGACGTGAATTGTAGTTTCACTGTTTAGAATAAATAAATTACTGGTAAGTGTTCCTGTTAGTACTCTGATATTGTGAAAACATTTTTGAGTGATTTTTCACCTGTCTAAAATCCTGACAGTGTCTATTATTATTTATGTAACAATTTTGAGCATTCTAATATTGTGTAGTTTTCCAAGTTCATTCATTTAAATTAATGTCCTTAACATCTTAATTTATTTCTTTAACAGTTTTAATCACGAGGAAACATAATTATGGAGAACATATCAAATGCATCACTAAAAGAAATTATGTTACAGACTGGTTTCTCAAATGTGTCTTCTGTTTTAATTTTGCAAAGTTTCAGTCTGCCTCCTCAAGGTGTTATTCCTGCCTTTCTGTTTGCTAGTTTGAATTACATGCTCATTCTCTTCTGCAACCTTGTGCTCCTCCTCACCATTCTCTTAAACAAAAGTCTGCATCAGCCAATGTACTTGCTGCTGTTGAACTTGCCCATCAATGACATTATAGGCTCTACAGCTCTTTTTCCACAAGTTATAAATGAACTATTATTTGACTCTAGGCATATTTCATATACTGCCTGTATTATCCAAGCTTTTCTTATTCATGTATATGGAGCAGGCTCTGTGTTCATTCTGACTGCCATGGCATATGATCGATATGTTGCCATATGTTGTCCTTTACGATATGGAACAATTATGAGTAATTACCATGTCATGAGAATAATCACCTTGGTGTGGTTTTGTAACTTGTTTTTGATTAGTGTTTTGTTTTATCTTCTTTTGAGGTTGCCTCGATGTGGGTCCAAAATTGCACATTCTTACTGTGATAATCCTTCACTTCTTAGACTTATGTGTGCTGACACAACTATAAATAACATTTATGGGCTGGCAATGTTGGCAGTAACACAAGTTGTAGCACTTGGAATCATTTTCATCTCATACATTCAGATCCTTGTTGCTTGTTTCAGAAGTAAAAGGGCAGACACTAAAAGCAAAGCCTTACAGACGTGCGCAACACATTTGATTGTGTTTTTGCTTTTGGAATGCTTGGGTCTTTTTACAATCATTTCTTACAGGATACCAAATCTCTCTCCTCAAACAAGACGATTCATTGGTGTTTCTACTATGATATTCCCTCCCACATTAAACCCAATAATTTATGGCCTAAAGACAAAAGAAATCAAAGACAAAACATTTAAATTTTTTCGATCTAAAATCCTACCAGGTGAATGGTAAAGACATTATATTAGAGATATATTTGCTGCCCTTCATGAACGTGTCAATATTTTAGTACTCATGAATGAATGAATGAATGAATGAATGTTGAAATGTAAGTATAAAGTAGCTATGTCCCATGCAGTAAAAAAGTAAGAGCCTACTGTCTTACTCTGCATTTTCTGTTGTCAGCCATTACTCACAGATGATATTCCTCAGTCAGTCCCAGTGTACCCAATCATTCAGCTTGATTCAACAATATTCATCTTGATTTGTGAATCAAATTTGTGAATAAATCTTGTTATTATATTAATTTGAAGAAAAAGTGATTTGTTAATCAACTACAGTCATTTTTTCCCACTTTTTTCCCATCTTTAAAACATTATTTGACTTTTACTAATCTAAGAGCCATCTGTCACTGGACCAACTTATGTTATGATTGTGGGACACATTTGTGTATATACCATGACATTTAATTTTGAAGATTTTATATTTTACCCTCATTGTTGAAGTCAGCTCATGTCAGGACTATGTGGCCGATAAATCTGGAAACTGATTACATCCCTAACCAAATTCATATTTACATTTATTCCTTCCTTAGCCGTTTGAGGCAGATAAATGCTGGCATTGCCATCCTTCAGTATGTCTGTGCCACTACGGAAGAAAGACTGGACTGCCTCTGGACTTGTGCAGAGGGTCATAATGTGGCACAATTGGATTAAAACTTGGATTAGAACAGTTGTGCTGCTATGGAAAATGGAACATAGAGATTTCACGTGGTAATCAACCTCTTTGAAAAAAGGCCATGTAGTCTACACTCCTGGTGTACCTTATTCTAGTGTGATAATGGGTATTGCAAGGTATGAAAGTAACTGCATGGGTGCATGGATGGATACAGTTTTAAGGTTTGGGGTTGCTATAGTTGGTCTGGGTTCAGAGATTTTTTGTGGTTAAATAAAGTTAGGCTTGCAAATGACCAGATGGCTTTTGCAATGGATATTTTCCTCTGCAGACACAAACATTTCAGGACAGCATCAGTATTATTTTGGCTTATGGTATGAAAAGTTATTCAGGAAACATTTAGAATTAAATTACTTTCACATATAAATTGACCACCACAGTTTTCTGATTTAAAGGTTCCATATTATGAAAACATCATTTGATTTCTTCTGGCCTTTCTACATCTATTTGGGTCTGTGGTGTTGCTAAGCACATTCTGAGTTTGAAAAACAAACCAAGAAAACAAATCAATTTAGTGCATTAATGTTAAATTACTGATGTCAGAAATTGTGTGCTTAAACCATCTGTTCAGATCTTTTTCCCCAACATTTCACTTGCCAGGAAGCATCAGTGTTCATAATTCCACTTCCTGTTTCAGGCCAGTTTCGTTTTATTTACCAGAACCAGATCAGTAGGCGACAACAGAAACTTTGCCAGATGCAGAGATGCCTGTTTTTCGGGTGGGTCCAGAGAAAATATAAGCATTGAGTTAAGACAACTGTAACATAGCTGATGCTGACATATGCACATTAATGAGAATGGAATAGTAATGAGAAACAGCCTGTTCGGAAAGGAGGAGGGGGCATTGCAGGTGATAATACCTAATCTGAGAAGTATTTTCAGCAAGCAGAAATGACATGGACACTAATTTTAATCTGAAACATGGAGTCAGAATACTTCCTAGCATGTTCACATTGCTTTTGAGAATTGATATAAACACAGTTAACATAGTGATCACTATTGTGTTTTAAAGTTTACTCAGATCATGATTTTAAATTTCACAAATTATCAATCAGTCCATCCATCCATCCATGAAGCAAAACTACAAAGTAAAAATTATCCAGTTTATTCTGAGATTTAAAAATATTATCTTTTTTAAAGCACCTTGCAGTGAAATTCAACAATTTGAATATTGTGATGCAGTAATATCCACTATGCATGCCAGGGTTCTTCAGGGTTGTAGTCAGACAATGCAATGTTGCTCTTATAAGACATCACCTGCTAGAAAAAGTCAAAACGTTTATCTTCAGATTCCTTATCAGAAAGCATGTTAGAACAGATAAAGACCACTTGAAATTTCAACATTTTTCAAAATGGCAGAACTCATCAAATTTCCCATTTGCTCCAACTTGAATAGCTCCTTCAATATGGCATGTGCAGCTTTGTAATTTGGTTACTAGGGATAATTCTTACTGTAGAATTCAAAGATTGATTCAGAAAAATTGTCTTTTCATCAAAATTTGAACATCAAAAGCTCCTTTGATATGGCATTTGCAGTTTTGAAACTTGGGTCACTAGTAGGGGTGGATTGGCAATCTGTGCGTTCTGGAATTGTCCAGAAGACAGGCTGGCTTATCGGCCAATTTGTCTAGTAGACATGCATACCTTAAACCCAATCAATCATATTATATACTGCTAGGTTTCTTAAATTCTTTAACAATTTAGCTCTAGTTAGGATAATTCATTGCAAGTTGGCCTACTAGCCCGGAAGTGAAAAATTGATGAAAATTATAAATATAAATGTAAATAGATATAAATAAGTAAAGCTAAATTATGCAAAGCTAAAATAAGTCATGCTGTTTAAAGTAAGATAACATAAAATAATGGTTTGAAATATTAATTTAGCCTGACATGATTCACTGAATATACGTTTTTGATAGGGTTGAGTTTAATGATAAAAGCGCTGTTCATTTTTCAGTAACCCGTGAGTTGTGGCAGGCTAAATTTATGGCTCAAATAATTATTTAATGTTATTTTAACAAAGCAACATAATTTCATTGTTAAAATATTTGAAAATTTCAGGTGGCCCCAAGTCTCAATGTGTTGTAGCACGTTTTCTGACAAGAAATGTGTTAAAAGAAAACTTTGACATTAAAATAGGACTAATTACTCTAGCAGGTGACCTATCTATAGGCCTGTCTATTTCTCTATAGTTTCTCAGGGTCATACTGCATCATATTGCTTCTATTTTCCAAAGACAGATGACCTCAAGAACACGCCCTTATGAGGGTAGGAGATAAAGTATATAAGTGCAAGAAACAACAGCATGGTTTTTGAAGTTTTATAGCAAGTCACATATTATAGTTTCCCTGGTACAATCAAATGATAAGTTAGTGAAAATATTTTAGATTTTAAGAGTATGTACACAATGGCTTTATTGAAACATGAGTTGCAGTTTTGCTGTTTAAAATAAATTGAATTACTGGTAAGTGGTAGTGTTATTATTTTTCAGTATTCTGATATTGTGAAAACATTTTTGAGTGATTTTACCCTGTGTAAAATGCTGACAGTTTATATAATCACTTGTGCAGTGTGGCCAATGGTGTTGTAAGTTAATACATTTACTTTAAACAATATTATAGTGTGCAGGACTACCATTGCTAAGTCACTAATATGATAGCTTAAAAGCATTTGCTGCAAATGTTTAAATGAATGTCCTTTTTTACAGTTTTAATATCGAGGAAACATAATTATGGAGAACATCTTGGATGCATCCCGAAAAGAAATGTTACAGACTGGTTTCTCAAATGTGTCTTCTGTTTTAATTTTGCAAGGTTTCAGTCTGCCTCCTCAAGGTGTTATTCCTGCCTTTCTGTTTGCTAGTTTGAATTACATGCTTATTCTCTTCTGCAACCTTGTGCTCCTCCTCACCATTCTCTTAAACAAAAGTCTGCATCAGCCAATGTACTTGCTGCTGCTGAATTTGCCCATCAATGACATTATAGGCTCTACAGCTCTTTTTCCACAAGTAATAAATGAAATACTATTTGACACTAGGCGTATATCATACAATGCCTGTGTTGTCCAAGCTTTTTTGATTCATACTTATGCAGCAGGTTCTCTCTTCATACTGAGTGCCATGGCATATGACCGATATGTTGCTATATGTTGTCCTTTACGATATGGAACAATTATGACTGACGGCCATGTTGTGAGACTAATCACCATGGTGTGGTTGTTTACCTTGTTTTTGATTGGTTTTCTGTTTTTCCTTCTATTGCGGTTGCCTCGCTGCATGTCCAACATGACACATTCGTACTGTGACAATCCTTCGCTTCTTAGACTTGTTTGTGCTGACACAACTATAAATAACATTTATGGGCTTGCAACAATAGTACTGTCAGAAGTGGTAGCACTTGGGTCCATTTTCATCACATACAGTCAGATTCTTGTTGCTTGTTTCAGAAGTAAAAGGGCAGACACTAAAAGCAAAGCCTTACAGACATGTGCTCCCCATTTGATTGTTTTTCTGCTGTTGCAATGCTTGGGTCTTTTTACAGTAATTTCTTACAGGATACCAAATCTCTCTCCTCAAACAAGACGATTCATTGGTGTTTCTACTCTGATATTCCCTCCCACATTCAACCCAATAATTTATGGGCTAAAGACAAAAGAAATCAAAGACAAAATTTTCTTTTTTTTTCAGTCTAAAATCCTCCCACGGCATTGTTAAGCACAGATACAGTATTTGCGGATGTTAACATATGACATTCTAATAGTGATAGCTCTTGTCCTTGATTATGACTGGTTGAATTGAGTTTGATGCCATTGTATATTCCCTGATATAGCACGGCTGAGACTGCATTTCCCTCTATATGAATGTGCTTAGAATGGTCAATGGTCCACTCGATACAAACTTCCTCAAAGTTGCTTGGCTACCTTTCTGATAAAAATCTACTTGCTGTGGAACTATTTTATGACCACTCTATACAGCAATGGCTATTTGTAGATGAAATAACACATTTCATTACTGTTTTTTATTTTGTACCATTTTTAAGGTATATGTGGTAACTGTTAGAGAAGCAATAAGCCCCTTAAGTCTGTTCTATACCATGAAAATATCGCACAGCTGAGTAGGTTTAACAACACCCGTCAGCTGTGCTATTGTAAAGGGGCATTTAGTATAGAATGTTAACATAAGGTCATTAGGTTAACATTCTATACTAAATGCTCCCCTACAATAGCACAGCTTACAATAGCACAGCTAATATCAGAATGGTAGCCAAGCAACTTTGAGGAAGTTTGTAGTGCCCTTTCTTAGGGAACTTTTTTAAAGTGCCCTTTCTTAACTTTTCAAAGAGGAGTAGATAGATGAGGTTGAGATGAAGTTTCACGCAAAAGAACAGCTGGTACACCATATTAAACTCAATGTTAACCTTTTTTGCTTTTGTAATGTCCTTTTTGTTATCAAAGTCAGCGTTTTCAAGAAAGTATCAAATAAAAATGACCTCAGCTATGCATCAAAAAACAAAATAAAACAGCCCAGTGTTCATTTACCTGGGTAGTATTTTTATGCATTTATGGATTTTTTGGGGAAGACCACATGGTAACAGACTTATGCTGTCACTACATTCTTTGAATTCCTTCTGGCAAGTTCTGAACTGATATTTACTAGCAATATCTCAGTTTATATGTGCCTACATGTACTTAATAGATAACATAAAAAGTTCTAACTAAATTAGGTCTTTATATGATTTTAAGCCAAAACGTGCCTGGTAACAGAGTTACAAAAAATTAACAGCACTTTTGTACATTAAAACTCAACATCATCAAATAGCGGTTCTCAGTTTATAACATTTTAAAAACCCACATAGTCAAGTTTATATATGTGTTTTCTATAATACTGCTAAATATTTTGGGACTGTGAAAATGTTTGCATGGTTATAAGACATTAAAGGGGCATTATGCAGGAAATTAGGGATTTTTGTTTTACATATTAGGGAAATCATATTTTCTATGTAAAGAGCAAGTGGTATAATGATACCTAAACGGGAAAGTTTCAGAAAATTTCACTTGGGGTGTTTTTTTCCAGAATATGCCATTTTTAATTATTTGTTATAGTTATTATATCAGGACGGCTGCACATCCACGTTAGTTCATGTTAGTTTATGTGAAGATGACAGAACTTTGCAAACATCACCCACAGGAATGAATGGGATAGACATTTCAAAATGTTGCCGCCACTCAAATCAGTCCCCTACTCCTCCCTCCCTTGTCATGAGATAACCACTCTATAAGGAAGGCTGCAGTCAGCTGCAAAGTTGACATTAGGCGAATACACATCACGCTTGCATTAGGACTAAATAGGCTAAATGAATATACAAACATATTAGAATATAATTATTTCCCTGATAGTATTTACAGGGAATTAATGTAGCCTATTGTACGTTTATGAGAGTAAGTAGTCCCAAAGCAGGATTGCTTTTGCCAAATCATGGAATGTACTTGATCTCAGCAGCAAACAGGGAGGGAGAAAGAGAGAGCACTTTTGAGCTTCAGAAGTTGGCCTATGTTTGTGATAGTTACAATTTTACAAAGAGGATACACGCACCTGTCCTATAATAAAGCAGGAATAACGCAGATTTGTGCATACACTATCCATTCATGATGCATCACCTAATAGGCTATAGTCTGCTGTTTTCGATAACAGTTCGACTTATTTGGCTATGAGTTGCTGTCGAGTAAAGAGTGACATGTTTGATGTGTGCAGCCTCAGTGTGGTAACATCTTTTTAGTTTTGTGTGATACATTCTCATCTGGCCTATAAAGGAATGAAATGTTGCTTTGTTGCACGCTCTTGATACATGTCCGATCCTGAGAGTAAATGAAATAAATATAGGCTATATGCCGTAAACACATTGTGTCGCCTTTTGGTAAGCTAAACAATACTCGCCACACCACCCATACATCTCATACAAGAGAGGACATTGCTGTTTTAAATAGGCTACAGTATTCTTGTGAGTGCTAGAAAATAGATTATTTGAACTGGTTTAATTGCCTTCCTTTACTGCTTACAGGGAAAGCACAACTGTATGTATAGCCATGCCACACAGAGCATCACTGGCAACACAGACATCCTGAAAGGGCATCTATATGAGAGTCGCTTTCCTGCTTTCACAATGTCTGTCACTCTGTTAATGACTGGATCTTGTCCAATCTTCAAATAACATTTATGGCAAGGTGCTTGACCTGAGCACATCAGCTTGACAGAACCCTACAGGCAGGGCAGAGGCCTGAATAGCCAAAAACTCAACTACTGCAGGTGGGTGGACTGTATGTGCCCCATTATCTGCTGCTGGGACACATTTATGCCTCTGACACACACCTTCATGGCCTCAGATGGAAAATGGGCTCTTCTGTTGCAGGGAATTCTGTTGCTTGTAGGAATTCAGCAATAAACCGCTGGATGTAATCATCTTCATCCTGGGAAATGAGATCAGGTTGGTGTTGGCCACAAGGATGCAGACGCCTTGAGAGACCATCTTGGTTTCTCTTCCAAGCTCTATACTGGATGTTAAAGCCAAAATTAGAAAGGGCTGTGAGCCAGTGGTGGCCCTTTCCCTCCATAAAGAGAGAAATTCATGCTTGTGGGCAGGGTACAACATAAAGCTTATTTGGATCCACAAACCAAGGATTGGAGCTATTGTGGGTTTTTAAACAAGTGCCTTAAATGCGTCCTCACAGGCTGACATACATTTCTCATTGAAAGGTCTTTTAAAATTAATGCTTAAAGAGGTTCGCCACCAATTTACTTTTTTTCCATCTCCCCTAAAGTCAAATAATTGAGTTTTACCTTACGGTGTTTTTCCTGTTTAAAACTTGACTCTTCTGCAGTTACACAGTGTACTAAAACCGACAGAAGATAAAATGTGGCGATTTTCTAAACCGATATGACGTGGAGCGATACTCTCATTTCGGTGTAATAATCAAGCACTGCAAGTAGTTAAAGCCTCTGATCAAGTAGTGCAAGCCAAGAGTTACTTGATTATTATGTTGGAACGACGTTAAAGCTCTAGTGTAGCAACATATTACATTTGATGCCAACTTTAAACACTCCAGTAGACAGTTCGGAAGTGAACATACATTTGTAATACTTATGAAAGTGTTGTTTAAGAGTAGTAGGTAGATTGACCAACAGCTCCAGTGTCAAACTGCCATATGCTAACGTGAATGTTTGCAGACATGCAGCCAGACATAACCTAATCTTCAATTAATTTTCAGATTTCATGCTATAGTCATTCTCTATTGTTCATACATGTTGAGTGCACTTTTCAAGTATCAGAAATAATGACATAATGTTGGTGTAAAGAATGGTTTCTGAAAGGATATTAGACATACAAACAGCTGAAAGTGGGACCTGACAGCCATATCAGTAGCAAGTCATTCACTGGCCAATTAGCAGAATGCTAGCGTGGCACTGGCAAAACTGGCTCACATTGTGAAAAACTGAAAGGGCATGAGTGTTTGTTTATTTCACCTCTGAGACATAATCCATGTCAAACTTGGACTCATCCGTGAACTGCAACCTAATTCTATGTATAATGTGAATGTATAATGTGGGTGATTAGAGAGTGAAGGGGCTCACAGTACCATACCATTAAAAGACATTTTGATTAATTTTTTGTATGCTGATTAAAGCAAAATTTTAAGGCATTTTATGACACAATTTATGATCAAGTAATGTTGAAAAGATGCCAATATAGACTAATAGTGTACATGTGAATGTACTGTAGTTTCTTATCCTACCAGTTAATTTGGCAATTAGGCCAAAGCAGGTCTTTTTTAGGTTATTAATATTTCTGAATATTACCAACTGGTGCCAATACCTGCTGACTGTGTCAGACTGCAGCTCAGTGAGTGTGCAGTGTAAAAACTTAAGTTGGTGCAAAAATCAAGATTTGTTAGTGATTTCATCTGAGTTTATCTGGGCTAGGGTTCTCAAGGATATGATTGCTGTGTTGCAATCTTCTCAGGGTCCCACTTACATCTTGGGTCTGTTATGCCGCGTGTAGATTTAGGTGGCACAGGCACATCCAGGCACACCTGTGGCATCACTAGGGATTTGATATCCAAACCAGGACCGCAACAACAAGGTTGTACCATTTACGTTTATATAATGACTGAGCCAGAAGCTCAACTTACTTACTTTGATCTTGCACTGGTGGACTAACACCTGCTCAGAAGGAAACCCTATAATTAACTTAATTGTCCACATTGACAGGTCCAAATAATTGGTGGTGATAACTTGAGCTCTTTGTAAGGGTAGTGCACTGAAATCATGACTTGACTGTTAAGGGTTCAATACCTTGTCTTGTATTTCTTCACAACATTACAGTTGGCGATATTTGTAGTAATTGAAGTGATTAGTTTCCCTTTGCTGTATTTTAAGTGAATAGTTTACCATTTCTTCTTCATTTTGCATTCACCCAGTTAGCCATTCATTTTTAACATATCACGTACCCCCACCATAAAAATCCCCACTACACCTCTGAATGTGGAGTAGCGTGGATAAGTCTAAAAGGGGATTAGAACATTATGATGAGGTGTGCAGCCTTATAGATGCATCCATATGAACTTTACTTTACTTAAAGCACACACTGACAACTTATGATCCCACATGGAACATTATAGCAACTTATGAGCCCTTACAACAGTTGATCATCCAAGTGTGTGCATAGAGGGGTATTAGTAGTCATAATGTATTATAAGCCCCATCAGCCAGCCTGTAGTTTATAACCAGTCATGAACACTCATAACACCCTTGGATTTATAAGGTATTATAAGCTAGATTTATAGTTATTTATAACTGTTGATATAATGCATCATGAAGCATTATGAGTGTAGTCATAATACATTTTGAGTAATTATGATGCGCATTATAGTTTGTTATGAATGCGCTCATAATGCGCTATAGATATGGTCTTCATAGAAAGTGTTACCTCAAGATGTTTAACATGCACATCACATTGTGGTCATTGTGATTTTAGATGGCCAAATGTGCACCCGATATGCAAATAAACCTTATAAAACCTACAAAACCAGAATGGATTAATGGACTATTGTACCTTGTTCTCTGATGTTAAAATAGAATACTTTCAACTTTGATTTATCATAAATGTGTGCTCAAATGCAATTTTACAAGAACAGTTTCAACCTTATATTATTTTTTATATAAGATTATTATAAGATTATTCAATCTTATATTTAGCATGGGGATTGAAATAGTCCATTTTGGCTAAATGGCACCCTTTTTTGCAACACCAGTTGAATTACAGTTGATTTGTAACTTGACAACAGTCACAACACAAGTAGGCTTTGTTCAGATTTGCCCTTATTTAGTGTCTATTTCTAAGTTAGAAATGTACGTACGCAGGAGGGCCCAACCATGTTTCATGTTCGTGACAGCTCTGTGACAATGTACAACCTCTTAATTCAACAAAGGTACAAAGTCCCCCCACTTCTTGGAACAGATCATTTATGTAGCTATTCCTCTCTTTTTAAATATTAGCCATTCATTTTTAACATATCACGTACCCCCACCATAAAAATCCCCACTACACCTCTGAATGTGGAGTAGCGTGGATAAGTCTAAAAGGGGATTAGAAACCAACCACATCTTTGTCCAAACATTAGAAAGTTATTCTGCACCTTACTATAAAAAAGACACATTTTTTTCTAATTGTGAAGCAGACATGCAATTATTTATTCTGTTCAGTTACTAATCAATTATGAAAGGCCAAGCTATGAGGGCTCTAATCACTGATCTCTCTTACAGCCCCCTCAGCTCAAATTTAAGCATCACAGATCACACATAACTACAGGCAGTGTGCTGTTTTTTTTTTTTACTCTACAGCGATGAGAGCTTATAGAGCAGAAATGGCTGATTTTTGTTGTGTTGTTGTGTTTTGATATCTGTAACCTTTATTTACAAATACTCCTTATCAGCCAGGAAGTAGATGGTAAATGAGGAGGGGATTATAATATGTACAAAGGTTTTATTTACAAAACATTTCTAAAGAAAATAAATGGCATTTGTTAACCATGGCTCAGTTTGTTATAAATAATCATATTATACAATATTTTTTGTTTACAAATCACAAACCCACAGATGTTATGGACATGGATAATATTTGTCTGCTTGGCTGTTAAGCAGCACAAAGTGAGGAAATTGTATAACAGTATGTATTTTCTCATGCTTCGTCACATCTCAGAAACATATACATGACATTTAAACATATACATGATATCTATTTTATTAAATATAGTACAATATGCATTATACAAATATCTTATACTCTCATGGATTTCAGTAAAATGATAACCCTTAAACCTTTAAACTAAAAAAACAGTATTTCATGCATGCACATTCACATTGGGAATACATTTTTCTTTAAAAGCATGATGGCTCTTTTTCTGATTTCTTTTGTATTAATTCCATAAATAATTGGATTCAGAGTAGGAGGAAATATTAAAGTGGAAACGCCAATAAAGTTTGTAAGACCTGGGGAAAGGGCCTTAATCCTGTAAGAAATGACAGTAAAAAGTCCTAAACACTCAAATAGAAGGAAAACAACTAGATGTGTTGCACACGTTTGCATGGCTTTGCTTCTTGTGTCTGTGCTTTTGCTCCTGAAACAAGCAATCAGAATCTGTAGATAGGTGTACAGAATTAGACCCACAGTTATTGGCTGTGTGCAAGTCACAGTTAGAAGCCCATAGATGTTATTGATTGTTGTGTCTGCACACATCAGCCTCAACAATGATGGGTTGTCACAGTAAGTGTGAGTGACATTGTTTCTACAGCGAGGTAACCTCAGGAGCAGAATGAAAAGCACTCCAATCAGTAGGAAATTGGAACTCCAAACCAGTACAATGATTCTCATGAGGTGAGCATTCGTCATTATTGTGGCATACTGCAGTGGTCTGCATATAGCAATGTATCTGTCATAGGCCATGGCTGCTAAAATAAACACTACTCCCGTGGCATAGATGTGAATGAAAAAGGCTTGTGTGACACAGGCATGGAACTCTATAGCTTTGGAGTTTGACAAAAATTCCCTTAGGAGTTGAGGAAATAAGGCTGTGGAGCCAATGAGATCATTGATTGGCATGTTTATCAGAAGAAAGTACATTGGATGGTGAAGATTCTTGTTGAGAATTATGGTAATGAGCAGAAGAAGGTTGCAGAAAAGAATAACCATGTATCCTAGCGTTGCCAAAAGAAAAGCCAGGAAAGCCCTCTCCTGTGGTACATCGAAGCCTTGAAGTGTCAAAACAGAAGATATGTTTGAAATATTGTTCATCTTCATGGAATAGTCTCCCTCTGTTTCAAGGCTGTAAGAAATACATAGTTTTCATGTGTAAATTAGTTTTACACAGTGTGTATCATCATGCAGTTTAAAAATTTTAAATATAATTTTTTGATTAATCAGTTTGATTAACAGTCATTAAATATTTTACACAATGATTGGCACCAATACTGTATGTGATCAACATCATACCAAAATCACAAAATGTAAAATGTCAGGTTTCTTGAATCAAGAAACTATCCTTGTTAAATAAAAAATGACAGATGAAAAAAAAAACATATGCATCACTTACACTGCTGCAAAATCAGTTGCAAAATCAGTTTAGTTCATCTCAGTTTACTTACTCTATATTTTAGGTGAAACTACATGAATAGATAACATTACTGCAATTGCAACAATGTTGTGAAGACATGTGGTATGCAAGATAGAGGTACCATTCCACTCCCTAATGTTAGGCAGCAGCTAGTGTTCTTAAAGCCCTCTTGCCTTAAGGACTGAACTCTCCTGAGGAGACATGCTGTTCCCAGCGGTTAAGTGACAACAACTAATCTTACAGTTATCTAATCCATACTGACACTAAATATTTAAAATTTTACAACAAGGCCACTGCACAAAATCAAACAGTGACATTTACTCAGATTGTACAAAGGATGCAAAGATTCAGATTTAATTCAAAATGTTTAAACAAACAAAAAATAACAACTCACAGTAATTTCCTGAATATAAGCTGCACAGTGTATAAACCTAGGTCATTGTTTTATGGAGTCTAAAAATAAAACAGTTTATTGACCTCACCCATGTTTTAACTGCACCCTATTAACAACAGTTAAATAAACATTACTTATTGAATAAGAACCAGATCATGATTTCATGAAAAGGTTGAAAGAAAAACAAAGAAATGCATACCCATAGCCCTCCCATAAGACCAGTGTGAATTGGAATTGAAACATGATAACGAGTCCGAACTTTTAGCCCACTTATAGCCCATTTCCATTGGCCCCCAGTATTCTGATTACAGCGCTTTTAGAGGATGCTCCAAACAGGCATAGAATGCTAGTGCTAAGGGCATAGCATCATCCATGCAAAGAAATCACTATTTTAGTATTTTTACACCCTAAACAATGCTCACACACTTCCACACTTCCAGCTCCACACTTAATTGGTAGAATTCTGAGGGCCCTGACATTTAAAACGAGACACTGAGAACTTTGTAAATGGACAGATAGTTTATTAAATGACTAGGATCTCTGCTCTACGTAGGGTGTTAATGAAAGTTGTTTACTCACCATCTCAATAACTGCTTGAGCTCTACATTTACACATATATTTATACACTTAGTAGGGGCTTTTATCCAAAGCAACTTACAAAAGAGGATTAACAATCAAGCCACATAGAAGAAATCTTACAAAGAATAAGGAGGAGGTGGATTTCAAGGAGGTGAGAGTGCAGAACAGGGAGGATTTCAAGAGGTGAGAGTGCAGAAGTGGATTCAAGTGCAGAATGAGATAGTTTGGTGCGGGTTGAGTACAGACAAAGTGCTAGGAGAGGAGCTCTCTGAAGAGCTGGGTCTTCAAGAGCTTCTTGAAGAGCTTCTTCAAGAGCTTCTTGAAGACAGACAGGGATGCCCCTGATCTGGTAGCACACGGAAGGTGAGAGTGCAGAAGTGGATTCAAGTGCAGAATGAGATAGTTTGGTGCGGGTTGAGTACAGACAAAGTGCTAGGAGAGGAGCTCTCTGAAGAGCTGGGTCTTCAAGAGCTTCTTGAAGAGCTTCTTCAAGAGCTTCTTGAAGACAGACAGGGATGCCCCTGATCTGGTAGCACACGGAAGGTCATTCCACCAGTGTGGAATGACACATGAAAAGAGTCTGGATTGTCTTGTGCAAGGTGCTGGGACTGCCAGACGGCATTCCTTGGACGACCAGAGTTGACGAGGGATAACATTAGCCTTAATGAGAGCGCTTTCGTAGGTCAGGGCAGACCTGTTAAACACTTTGTAGCCTAGCATCAGTGATTTGAATTTGATAATGCAGATGTCCTCTCTTGCATGTCTAAGATTTGCAAACAAAAAACACTTCCATAGGTCAAGTTTGAACACGGTGCCAATATTCCAATATTTATTAGAATTTTTTTTATTCTGTGGTGACAACAGCTGGACAAACACTGCAAAGCACACAGCATACAGTGACCATCTTGTCCAAGGAGGTAGCCTGTCCTTGGCCTGCTTGGCAGAGTGTGAGGGCGATGGTGGACTGTAAGATGGTCTATTTATTTCTCATTAGGCCAATCACCCTCTCCACGTGTATGCACACTGACGCGAGTCCCCTTGTGTCTGTTTTTTTTTTGCCTTTTGTGAAAGCTGGAATTTTTAAATGTGCATGATACAGGCTTAAAGTGTCCTTCACACTGAAACCTCTATCTGTAAGATAACCAGGAGACAGTTTCAAAAGGTAGCCACAATTTTTGGTGATGTGCTTGTCACTTGTCCCCCAGCCATTTGACACAAATGAGATAATTCCCTGTGGTGTGATTGAATTGAGTTATTTTACTGTGTTGTGGTGTTTGTACTGTGAGTTTTGGCCATAAGATAAGTGGGAGCAGTCTAACATACATAACATCTGTATATTCAAAAAATCTCGCAACAGTTGACTTGGATACACCAAACAAATAAACAAAGAAGAACTGGGGTAAATTAAGTTTCAAACTCGTAAGGGTCGAAACACAACACTGAAAAGGAGTCATCTTTGGTCCAGCTTTCAAAATCCCAGAAGGAAGTTGAATACCACAAGTAATTTTGCAAAGCGTGGGAGGCCAGGAAGTTCTTGCACCATACCATTGTTTCTCTTGAACGCCTGGTGATGTAGTGCAATTCAATTCTGGTTTTCAACTGTTGAATCTCTGCTTGGAGTTGCACACACTCAACAGTCAACAGAGAAATGGTGGATCGGCATGCGTCATTTGAGCATGGTTCCACAATGTTATGGTATCTCACAAAGCTAAATTACATAGGTATTAAACCAGGTATTGGTACTTTTGGCAGCGTGGGCGGGCACCAAGTCCGGCTGGATGAATGAAATCAGCTCCATTAAGTTGTCTATCCTGACTTGGGCCTTTTTGGTTAGTACTTTTAAAAAATATAAATCATGTATTCTGCCCTTCAGACACTCCATTTCTTTCCCATTAGATCAGAACATCCATATATAATATGAAGACAGTACAGTACAGAACATAGATAATGTGCTGGACATGTGGCATGAAACTATGACATAGTAAATATGCTAATTTAGTCCAGGGGTCTGCGGGAGGCTTGTCATGGAAAAGTTTGGGAACACCTTTTTATGTCATGTGTCTGTGTACCTATGTGTATGCATAAGCTACTTTAATTTCCTTCCGGATAAAGACAGAATCTCTATATATATCTCTATGTCCTACAACATAATAAAAGCAAATATATTTTACTAGTCTAAATAATCATATCAATAATCAGTGTGCCTGATTATGAATTCAGATGATGTAATTAGTATTGCCTTCCTGTCTTTGTCTTTGGAGGATTGATTGTATGAGTGACCGTGTTAAACAACTGACTTCATCATGTATATAAAAGAACAGACTGGAACTGACTGATCATTGACTTGTATCGGATTCAAGGAACATCTAATATCTGTTTTTGAGATTTTATATGAACGCAGAACCAGTGTAACATCACTTACTGTTACATTTTTTAAGACTGCCTGAGTGGGAAAACCACAAAATATGATGGACAACAGGACTATGAATGTTTTTGTGTCAATTTTTACAATGGATAGCTTTGACTTTGAACCTGAAGCAGCCTATGTGACCGTTGTCATTGGAAGTTTAGTTTATCTGTTTGCAATGTGTGCTAATTTGCTTCTTTTAGGAATCATAGCTGTCCATGTCCATCTGCATCAGCCAATGTACATCTTACTGTTCAGTTTATCTCTCAATGACGTTATTGGTGTAAGTGCCATGGTTCCTCCAGTTGTCTATAACCTGATATCGGAATATAGACACACAAGTTTCCTAGCTTGTTTGTTTCAGGGGTTTGGTATACATTGGTATGGTGGTGCCTCTTACCTCATTTTGTCAGCAATGGCTTTCGATAGATACATAGCTATATGCCACCCTCTTAGATATCATGCAATTATGTCCAAAACGGTAGTAACATATACTTTAGTGTTGTGCTGGTTAATTAATTTCCTTCTGGTGGGATTTGTATTCGGGCTCACATTGCGTCACCCGTTTTGTTCAACACATGTCTCTAATTTCTACTGTGACAATATGTCAATGCTCAGGATGACTTGTGCAAAGGACATCACCATTAACAATATTTACGGTTTATTTATCACAGGCTTTTATCATGGACTTGGTCTGTTTTCTATTGTGTTTTCTTACACATTTATTCTAATAGTGTGTTTCAGAAATAAGGATCCTGATGCAAGGTCAAAGGCTTTGTATACTTGTGCTACCCACTTTCTAGTGTTTGTGATCTATGAATGTTCTGCTGTCGTAGTTGTTCTTGTGTACAGAATTCCTCAAAGCCCTGTAAATCTGAAAAAGTTCATGGCAATGTCCTTTGTATTATTCCCCTCCTGTTTCAATCCTATCATATATGGAGCAAAAACTAAAGAGATTAAACAGAAGATAAAACAGATATACAACAACAAAATGTTTCACAGACATGGCTTGGGAAAACCAAGACTGAACACAGTGAACACTATAACAAATTGAATGTCAGGGCCCACTTTTTCAAAACAGTTTAATCTGGATCAAAGTGATGCAGATTTGGAAATTTCTATTTGTAATCAATGATTACCTTTGAGCAACTGGGCTCTGATCACACATAGAAAAACAGGATTTGCAAATCCAGATCACTTTGATCTAGACCAAAACTGGGCCTATATGACTATTTTTTATCCAAAGACAGAATATGGTCCTTGATATTCAAAACATATTTTAGTAACTGACTACCTTAAGATACCTCTTATGACAATTTCCTGCATTGTATCTGAAAATGTTTATGTTTTATGGTAGCAAGTTAATGTAATTCCTTTTGATTTTATCATGAAGTAAAATATTTATTATTGTCATTTTTGTTGTTACTGTATGTTCGTATTTCTTTCTGTATCTCACCAAAAGGTTTGTGGAATTTGTAAAAGCCTCACCGAGTCAAACTCATGCAAGGAACAGTCATGATGTTTGCTTTTTTCGAAGATGTTGGCTAAAGGCATATTTTCAATGTATTTCCACCTCAGTCTTTACAATGCAATGTCCATCTTTCAAGAAATCTGGATGTCAGATTTTGTCGATAGGGCCATGGATCACAATACCTTGCCACTACAAGTGTGCTTGACAATGTAGCAACCAGTGTTGTGCAAGTTCACACATAAACTAGTTCTAAGTTAAATAAAAAAAGAAAGAAATTCACATTCACAGTTCACATTCAGATCATTTAAAGGTGACATACAACTGATGAATGGGGTGTTGTACCTTGTTCTCTGATGTTAAAGAAGAATGTGCTCAACTTTTATTTATCAAAATTAAGTGGAAGTGCATTTTTACAAGCTCAGCTGCAACCTCATATTTAGGTTGGGTATTGAAATTGTCTGTCTGAGCACCCTCTCTGGCAACCATAACTGAACTGCAACTGATTTGTGATATTGCAAAGCCAAGTCAAAAATTCTCTTCATGCTGTGTCTCCTTTAAGCTTTCACTTTATCTAATGTGTAAACAATCATCATGATAGAAAAAGTGTGCAAAAATAATTATTATAACAACAATTATAGTACAACTATATAACTATATTATATTATATTATATTACATTACATTAAATCACACCATGTTTTACAGAAACAACCTGTAGAAGGGGGAGAGTACTGCATAGGCTGCTTTCTTAATGGAAGTCTGTGCTGCCCTCTGTGGCACTTACAACTGAAGTGCAGCCAAACAAAGTCCTGTTAGTCATCTTTTTGAGGTTGGCACTAAGGTTTGGAGAAGGCTGGGTAGAACACTGGCTATGAGGAGAACATGAGTCTGCTTAAGGTGGATGTGAAAATTTCGTAATTAACACTGGATTAGATGTCAGTAATTCAGTTTCAATTCAAATGTTGTTGAAGTGTATGTACATTAGTGTTGTAGTACTCGAGTCCGATCTCGGACTCAAGACTAGTCTTGAGACCATTTTCTGCTTTCTCAGTCTCATCTTTTCCTTTAAGAGTGAGTCCTTAAGACCTTTGCAACCGATTTTCAGTATGTTAATATTCACAAAATAATAATAACCTGTAATTCAAATGAAAATACACATCGATCACAGAGCAAAGACAAGATGAGTGAGCAGTCTGAAATCATTATCACATCCAATTGAGTGCAGAGGCACTTTGATAGGCATCCATTGGTGCTGCACCATGGATTGGGAAGTTCAGTTGTGGTCAGACCTAGATCTTGAGATTTTCTTGAGAGTCTGGATATCCAGGCTATCAGTGTAAAGTCTATATGAAGAGGTTAAGTAGACGAAAGTGTAGCAGAGTGCTCCTATAAACAATCCCCAGTCTAGCTTATAGACCTAAGCGCCTATTGACGATTAAGTGGGGTGATACTAAATCATGATTATGAAAAGACATGTTTTTATGGTGTTGGTCTCAATTAAGTCTCCACTCCTCAAAGACTTGGTCTTGACTCAGTCTTGCTTCCTCAAAGACTCGGTCTCAACTCAACTCTTGGCTACACTTGAAAACCAATCGTCTCACTTTAACTTTAAGAATTGTTTATTAATGTGCTAGTTAAAGCAACACTAGAAGAACCAGAAGAACTAATATTGGTGTCGACATGCAGCGCATTTAGTGTAAAGACAGCACCCAGTTAGTCAAAATGGAACTAAAAGAATCATGGTTTTACCTAATCTTTGTTACACAGATCTGTTACTGCTTCTCAAGTTGAAGCCAGACATTGTCATTGTCACCACTGCAGCAACCACACCAACACGTACCCTGCCATCGTCTGCGAACAGCACAGCCATCAAACCCACACCTCCATTGTCAACCTGTGACATTACAATGCACCCCCCTCACCCCCACCCCCACTATAATCACAGACCAGGTCAGAGGAGAGTTGAAAAGGCACAAGCCAAAAGCTGCTGGGCCAGATGGTGTCTGTGCAAGACTGCTGAAGGCCTGCACTGTGGAACTCCAACAAGTCTTCAGTATGAGTCTGCATCTGGGGAAGGTGCCTACTCTATGGAAAGCATCATGCCTGGTGCCGGTTCCCAAGAAGCCACACCCCTAGGAATTCAATGACTTTAGGCCAGTTGCCCTCACTCCACACTTAATGAAGACTAGACCCCCTACAGACTTCTGATACAGCTCTCAGACATAGCACATGCAGATGTTCTCTGATGACACAGCAATTATGGGATGTAGCAGGGATGGACAGGAGGGGGAGCACAGGAGCCTTGTGGAGGACTCAGTGGAATGGTGTAAGACAAACCATCTGCCTGTGAACACCACTAAAACCAAAGAAATGGTGATGGACTTCAGGAGGTCAGCCCACCCCTATTCTTCCGGTCTCCATTGATGGTGTGGATATAGAGACAGTCAATATATACAAATACCTTGGACTACATCTTGATAAGAGACTGGACTGGTCTGCTAACACTAATAGAGCAGGCTCTATTTTCTTGGGAGGCTGGGGTCCTTCAACATCTACAGCAAACTCATCCTTATCTTTTACCATTCTGTCATGGCCAGTGTCCTCGCCTATGCTGTGGTGTGCTGGGGAGGCAGCACAAGGACGAGGGATGCTGGACGACTAGACAGGCTGGTGAGAGAAGCTGGCTCTGTTGTTGACATAAAACTGGAGTCACTGATATCAGTAGCAGAAAAGAGGACCTTGAGCAAATTGAGATCTATACTGGATAACAATCATCACCCCCTGCACAAGGCACTCTGTAGACAGAGGAGTATGTTCAGTGGCAGACTCCTGTCCCTGACATACTCAACTGACAGGCTGAGACGGTTCTTTATCCCATGGGCCAAGCTCTACAACACCACACATTGTAGACTGAGAGAGACTGGTGTGCTTGATTTATCACCACACAGTGTAGCCTACTTATACTCTGCCTGGTCCAGAATCTGCACTGGTAACAGATTCTTAGTATCCCTAGTGCAAAATTGTCAGGCAATGCACTGACACTTTTGCACTAAGGATAATGTAGCATCCTCCTGCAGATTCCACACTAATTCCAAACCAAACAACTTAGTACCCCAAATGGCACACATAATTACATTGGCACACATTAAGTAGTAAAAAGCCTATTATTGATTTGTTACATTATATCTCTGTATGAATTTTCATAACAATTCTCTCTGTCCTTAATAGACTTTATTAATCACTTTATTAATTAATTACATTAATTAACTTTATGAATGTAATTATAAATATTTTCTTTGGTCTTGAGTCGTTATTCTTAACTGCTTAGTCTTTGTTCTCTGTATAAGGTGACTATGCCCTTTCTGACATCACTATACCCCGTGGAATGTGGCCAACAATAAAGAATGAGGTGACGTATTTAGTTTTGCTTCCTGTCTTTACCTTGGGTCACTGACTATAAATCACTTAGATGATCCACTTGCTCCATCATGCATGCAAGCAACAAGTTGTAACTGACTAGCATATTTGATATTATAATAAGAAAGCCTGTTTACTAAAGTACTATAATTTCTATTACTATTTTTACTAACTACTCTAACCATAATCTAGCAACATTATTAGTCTATTAAAGTCAACGATATTAGAATATTTATTCAATTATCAATTATGACAGACAACAGAACTGTGAGTGTTTTTGCATCATTTTTTACAATGGGTAGTTTTGACTTGCCACCTGAAGCAACCTATGTCACTGTTGCCATTGGAATTTTAATTTATCTGTTTGCAATGTGTGCTAATTTGCTTCTTTTAGGAATCATAGCTGTCCATGTACATCTGCATCAGCCAATGTACATCTTATTGTTCAGTTTGTCTTTCAATGAAATTGTGGGTCTCAGTGCGATGGTTCCACCAGTTATTTCCAACCTGCTGTCAGAACACAGATATACAAGTTTCCTTGCATGTCTGATTCAGGCTTTATTCCTGCATTTGTATGCTGGTGCCTCCTACCTTATATTGTCAGCAATGGCTTTTGATAGATACATAGCTATTTGCCACCCCCTCAGATATCATGCAATCATGTCTAAAACTGTAGTCAAATATATTTTAATGTTATGCTTCTTAATTAATTTACTTCTGGTGGGATTTGTATTTGGGCTTACCTTGCGTTTTCCGATTTGTTCAACAGATATTGCCAATTTTTATTGTGACAATATGTCAATCCTCAGGATAACTTGTGCAAAGGACATCACCATAAACAATATTTATGGTTTATTTATCACAGGCTTTTATCATGGAGTTGGTCTGTTTTCTATTGTGTTTTCTTACACATTTATTCTAATGGCTTGTTTCAGAAATAAGGATCCTGATGCAAGGTCAAAGGCTTTGTATACTTGTGCTACCCACTTTCTAGTGTTTGTGATCTATGAATGTTCTGCTGTCGTAGTTGTTCTTGTATACAGAATTCCTCAAAGCCCTGTAAATCTGAAAAAGTTCATGGCAATGTCCTTTGTATTATTCCCCTCCTGTCTCAATCCAATCATATATGGAGCAAAAACTAAAGAGATTAAACAGAAGATAAAACAGATATACAACAACAAAATATTTCACAGACACGCTTTGGGAAAACCAAGACTGAACACCATAAGTGAATGATGATACATTTTAGCATGTCTGTGACTGTCTAAGATACCTCTTTTGACAATGTCCCTGCTCTGCACAGGGAGAATAAAATATGGTATAAAAATGTTTCAGAAATAGTGTACGTTCACTGGAAAATCTAGTGCAACATGTCTAAAAGTAAGCACCATGTAAACAGTATAAAATTAAACCATTTTCAGGATAGTTTGTCGATAGACAGAGATAATTGACTGTATGTCACACAAGCGAGTGTCTGGGCCTGTGATCATCCTGCTTTCTGTGAAATAAATTAACACAGGTGCCTGACAAAGGTCAAAAGAATGAAACGTGTGTTAACTAAATAAGTTGCTTGCGGAATAGACAGTGTGTGGGAGTTTATTTAATTGTTATTAATTTTGAGCTATATACCGTTGGTCATCTCCAGCGCACCTATTTGTAAGTTTAAATTTCCTGGTTTATTTTTCATTACCAACAGTAAGCTTGATTTTGGTCATTAATATTTTGTCATTGAAATATATAATGAATGCAACAACTTAGAATGCACATAGATCATTGTATTTGTCATTGTACCATAGTCCATGACAATTGTACGTCAATTTTGCAGATAACTTGGTTTAGTTTTACATGATGGCAAAGCCAAAGGTTACCAGAGTTTAACAGCCTAAATACTGTACCAGGTTTAACAAAGTTAAGTCAATAAGTAATTAGTTTGAAAACAGAAAGCAGCAGTTCATGATTGTTGGTTACAACTCTAAAACAATACCGTGTGTTGGAGTGGGTTTCTGATACAAATGTAGTTAATCGCCATCAATATGAGATTAGAACTTATTATTGTATATAGTAGGAATTATTTCTGTGTATTTGTAGCATATCTATTCAACTAAACCTTCATCTGCTCATGCAGAGCATACAAATATTGAGGGTGTTGGGGTGAGTCATGAGAGATACAGTCCGTTGTAGACTGAAAGAACAGTGCCTTGTCAACTGACTGACATGACACCTGGATCCCGGCCTGCGCAGTATGGATGGCGCCGGTAACTGTTCTAAACACAAAATAATTTAAATTATGTGGTTTGGCTGATCCTTCCAGTAGGAGGCTGACAGTTCATCCCACAGTCCAGATAGATAATCAGCCTTTGTGTCTAGCAGTGATGTGCAAACTTGGGCCAGAAACATATGGGACACCGTTTTTTGTTTTTTTTTAAATGGTGGATGTGAACGATCTGAAACTAACCCTCTAAATCAAGATTCCCTTGTAGGCACCTTTCTATATCAGTAGTTTAGCAGCCTCTGGTCTCTCTGCTGCCCTCTGGCGGTTAGGGTACATAACTCATCTTATGGTGGACCTACCTACCAGAGAGAGGAAGACAAAGACACAAACAGTAAGGTGCAGACATCATCCCCCAGGTCACAGCAGCTTTTTAAATAAGATTAGGCCTAGTGATTATCAGGATATTTGGATCTGTACACATACACTACCACTCAAAAATTATTCAGATTGGAAGGGGCCTTGAGAAAGGAAAGCCATCACAAGGTATAAGGTCTGTCAGGCTGTAATGGTTGCCAAATATGCCTTTTTAAATCAAAGAGTAAAGAATACATTAATCATGTCAAATAAAATAGCTGATTCAACTGTAACAAGGACTGCATGTCTTGTTCATTTCCTCATTTTCGTTTCCTGTTCATACCAATTTTTATAGAGAACGAGCATTTGATCCCAAGTTTTTGAGCGGTAGTGTATTTGTGTATGGGTATAGCTATTTCAGCCTTAGGCCCAAAATTCTGCAAGTAAGAAAACAAAAAATATTAAAATTAAAACCTTGCAATCAGAATGTTTCTTTTAAAAATCTTAAAAATAATTTAGCAATAAATTGATAACCAAAATACTTGATAGTTACTTTAGTAGTTTACAACTAAATTAACTCACATGTAACTTAAAAAAATAACGTTCTTGGTATAGTTTTTTTTTTTATTATTCTAAAATGTATGAGTGTCACACAGTTTGTTCAAATTCATAGGTATTCTGCTTGCAATCACATCAAAGACATAGAAATGCCAAAATAAACAATGAAAACAAAACAAAAAAAAATCCTCACACACATACACACACAAACTTAAAGGAATGCAGACATTCTTTCTTTGTTCTGACTGAATATCCCGTTCAAACTGAGGTAAACAATGTTCTTTAGCCCTATAAATGAAAGAGCACGTTATGTTCAATTCTTGGGGTGGGGGAGGGGGATAGGAAAAGCTTCAATTCAAAACATAGCCTTGGTACAAAGTATGAGATGTTCATAGGTAAGCATTAATCTGTGCCTTAAAGGGACACAGAATGTCCCTAGAAGAGCCACCCTGTGATAAACGATGCAATTTACAAATGCATTGAGCCAGTGGATGTAAGAGTACTACTGTCATGTATCACAAATACATAGTCCACAAAACCACTCAGTCCCTTGAGAGAACACATTAAAAAGTTATGAAGGCTTAGGAATAATAGCCAGTGCCAAAGCCATAATCTTCGCACAGAAACTGCAGTATTTACATTTAACAATACATGATTTCAAATTATGTTGATTGCAAAATCCAGCGCTGTCAATGAATTTATAATGAGAATTGTGGACAACTTTGTGGTGGTTATAGTCACTGGGAGTACAGCAGTCATTTACAATAACTGACATAACCACTTTCTTTGTTTGGCTGCAGCTTTTGCCACAAATGGCCTTTCATCTGAACCAAGCCCTCTTGTTCTCCACTTCCTTTTGCCGTGGCATAGCTGATTGCAGCAAATCATATCAATCTGTCAACAAACAAACGGGAGAGAGAAAAGCCTGGTAAGTGTTCCTCTTCAAATACAGAATGTCTTAAATCAGGACGAATATAATTCATATCACATCATCACAGAATTCGTAAGTGTATTGCACACAAAGAAAAACACCATGAAGATGATGAAAGCCTTTTTGTTTTTATTGTGAGGGGAAGAACTCAGAAACTACAGTCAGCCCTCTGAAATTGTTATATGTTACTATACAGCATTATAGAAGTACAACACCAAACCTAAACAAGAAATAGAATGAGAGAGAGAGAGAGAGAGAGAGGGAGGGAGGGAGAGGGAGAGGGAGAGGAGGGGGGGGGGGGGAGAGAGAGAGAGAGAGAGAGAGAGAGAGAGAGAAAGAGAGAGAGAGCACAAAGCTGTTTTCTTAGAGATGAAAATGAAATGTTCTCCTGATTTGTTTTATATCTCAAAGATAATGTACATACATTACCTTATGGACTATACTGTATGCTGTGCTATACTGTCCTGTATATGAAGTGTACCTGAGGCTGGATGTTTGGGGGCACACTCCTCTGCTTCATTCTGTTCTGGTTCTATGGTGGTGGACACAACATTCTCAGCCTCTTCAGCATCTGTGGTATTTTCTTATGCAAAATAAATACATACATATTACTTAATGAATTAATTAACAGACACACACACACACACACACACACACACACACATATACACACACACACACAGTTAAGGTATTTAACATAAAGCACAGATATCATCTGCATGTGCACAGAGAGTAAACCTTCAAAAGGGTTCTTACCCTTTGATGTGTTGGATGCCTGTGCGGTTAGGTCATCAGTCTGTTTTTCCTGGGGTGGCAAGGTGAATTCTGGCTGCTCGGTGGCTTCTTCTGCAGATGCTTCAGTGGTCTTGTCCACCGCTTCTGCAGTAATCGAGTCATCTATTGGAGAATATAAACCCATTTTAAATGTGCCTAAAGCTAAACAGGCTGGTCACCTATTTTTTGACTGTATGCTTACATCTACTTTTTTATAGGGACTCTTGTCAGATACCCAGGGTTTCCCCCAGCACTTTATAGTTAAGGCGGCTGCCTTGACAAAAGACATCTACCACCTTGACTACGTCCCCTGACAAACACAAACACACGCAAAAAATAAACATATGGCAGCTGAATTTTCATAGATCTTCGTCACACTGATAGCATAAGCATACCACCTGAAATTGCATTACCTGAGCTTTCCAACGGTGTTGCTCGCTAACTGATGTGATGAACTGTTCGCAAAAAAATTTGCTTTGAATTTACAAAAATACAGCTCTGCATCCATCTCACACCCATTCACTCCGGTAAAATATCTCATAAAATATGAATAAAATATTGTGTTAGTACATATATTTTTGCAAATTGCTGAGCTATAGGCCTACATTGTGCCACCATCATGATTCTTATGTTGCCAGATTCCAGACAACCCATCCAATCCAAATACAAGAAGATATATCTACTGGCCTTCTTCCTATGGTGAGATATCTGCTATAATGTAATTTTTTTTACTTTGATACTACGGGCATATGGAAGCAGTATTCCACCAAACACTGTCAGATTTGGATAGCACAGACTGTCCTGAAAAAATATCACATGTGTCGATGACCCTTATGAGGTCCCCATGCCCACATGCGCAAAAGGTTTGGTCACCAAAATGAAGGACAGTGCTCCAGATACACAATCTAATAATAAAAGACTGCATTACAAGGCATTTCTCAATGGCTAGATCTTGTTTCCAAAGGATCTTGAGAAGTGAAAAACAGACTACTGCGTCTGTTTAAATTAGGGCAGACATGATTGTATGGAGTCCTTTGTTCATCTCTGTTTTGTTTTGAATTTCATTGTTCTGGGCATGAAATTTCCAAAGATGTGGGAGTCAAAATCAGCATGGTTTTCACATATGAAGGAAGCCTGAAACTCATCTGAGAGTATACAAATCCCTGTGCTGTTTTCTGGTTTATAGATTAATGTATCCGTATTGTAAATAACCTGAACTAGGTCCCTTAAAAATGACAAAAAATTGTCAGTCCCATATAGCTGACCACTAAATCTCTGCCTAGGTGGAAATGTTCTTGTCAATTTTTTTCCCCCTAAAAAAACAAACAAACCTGTTTATTCTTTCTCTTCTATACTTATCCTGAAACTGTATAATGTGTGTCTTGTGTTGATATAAGTTACTAGGATGTCACAAACTCACCTCAACCAGGGGCTATAAAGAGTAGATTTACATTTGGGCTTGCATCTGAAGGACTTTTTTCGACTAGACCCCAGATCAGCATGTACCTGTGTGTGCTGGTGAGTCCTGTCCCTTGTTCTCCTGACTGGTGTTAGTCTCTGAGCTGCTGCTAGGCCTGAGTGGACTTTCCTCCATGCTGGTGCGTGGGGACAGCATCTCCATCTCCTCCCCCCAGTCACTGACAGGCTGATGGCCCTCCAGAGGAGAGAAGGGGCTGAGTGGCTTACCCCCCTCTGGAGACGCCTGAACATCCTGCGGGGGAGGGATGTAGACTGCGGGCGTTCGCTTCTCTTTGGGGCTCGATGTAGCGGGCTGCCGCGGTGGTGTGGCAGGAGCGTCCTCAACGTCATCTTCCTCGTCTCCGTCGCTGGCGTCCTCCCATTCATCCTCGTCCTCTTCTGCGGGGCCTGCCTCCGGGGTCACCTCAGGGATTGTTTTTTCCACCTCAGCTTTCACCTGCTGACGTAAACCCATGATGATGACCACGCTATAAATCAATGAACAGGTTAAAACACCCAAAACAAAAAATATAGAATAGATGCGAAATGTTGAAATGAGTCACCTCAATCGTTTCTTTGGGAGGGTTTTCTTTTCCTGTTTCCTGCTCCTCTTTCTGCCCTTTCTCCTCCTCTTTATCTGATGTCCAGCGATTATCATGCATACTGAAGAAATATGAACACATATTGATTAATTCATTTTACCAATAATTAAACAAGATCAGTTTCAGCATCTGGATCGCTACGAACTTTAGGAGATATAGTGACCCTGACCTTCTAAAATTCTCATACATTGGGCCTAGGGATGGGCATGATTAACTGACGATCGATCGATCGAATCGATAATTGATTATTAAGAATTTTGTAAATCATGTTAACTTTTAAGCGATAAAATGAATCCAGGTTGTGTTGCGTAGTGAGGCTTGAAGCAATAAAATGCATTTCACTTTGTGGCAGCAATTAAACATTTTACCACCGGAGGGCAATATTTGACTCCAAAGCCATACTCAGTGACCTGCGAGTTTCTGTAGTGTTCAAAAATAAAAATGAAGAGGTTACGGCGTGTAACGTGGACCCATTTTGAATCAAAAGATGACTCAGTTCACTGCCATCACTGCAATATAAGTACACTGGTTCACACACAATGATGTAACCACCAGTTGAACACGCACCTGGTTAATGTCATCCGCTCTACGTCTGTGATTACAGGTCGTTTTATGAGCTTTTTTAAGTAGCCTAATGTTAGATAGCTAATACCTCTCGTCTCTTTTCGACAACGTTATTGTTACCACAGGGTCGCACCCTGGCTGCCGCACAGTTGACACACAGAGGATCTCACTGCATTCCGGTGATGGTACGCAGCCTAGATTTTTTTTTTACATTAGAGAAAGTTTGGCCGTCTCATATGCCTTTATGGTAGCCCACATTATAGGGTGTATAGAGTGTGTCTTCTGTAGTCGGCAATGCACGCTGGCTTACGAGTCCCAGCGCAGCAGTTGCACCAATGGTTCAGGCATATATCCCTCTGGATATTATGGCTAGACGTGGTGTTTGCTAGTTGTATTTTGAAACTTTTGTTTGTATTTGTCCAAACTATTTAAGAGAGCCGACAGACGGCTGCAGGCTCCGCTGCATTAGAGCACCACAGTGCATATTTCACGCGGTATTTTTTAATTTTCATTGCATTTTTAATATATGAAAAGTAAAAATTTGGTGGCCATTTTGCAATGTTTTCGGGCAGCTATCTAGGATTAACAAGATCAGGACTTGTCAAAATGAAAGGGGAGACATCCGTAACTCCAGATGGGCGGATCACCCTGACTTAAATGTATCATGCAAATCCTTGTTCAAATCTGAATTGAACAATGTCAAAGTCTGCTCGTAGAGCTCTCAAATAGTGCTGAAAAGACAACACTTAAAACAGCAATTTTCTCACTACACCTGCAGCATGGCTATTACCATGGTGACAGAGTTAGTTAATAAAAGGCTAACCGTCAGCCATACTGCGTCCAACAATGCGATTGGCAACTTTCATACCAGGGCAAGACTTCCAGTTTCTCAACTCCGCCATCTTTACCTTATGATCTGACGCAATCCATTTTTATGGAGGACTTCTTAATGTTTTAAAGACATGTTGGCTTAGATTGATTGACATTGGCGTCAGCTACATAAATTTAAAAACACTCAAAATGTTTTTGGTTTTATGAAAAATTTAGAAAATCCTTTTGACTCATAAACTACCACTGTTGTAAAAAGTGCCATCACCTGGTTGAGCTAATCAAGGTCCAACCTGTTGCTGCACATAGACACCATCAACATTAACCAGGTTGTCACTTTTTACCCAGAGAGCATTGAGACGTAAATGCAATTGCAGCTTCCAAGCTCTGCAAATTAAGGGATTTTCTAAAAGTTTTAATAAAAAAGAAAGCATTTTGAATGTGTTTAAAGGTAGCTGATACCAATGTCAGTCTTACCAACGTGTCTTACCAATCAAGGATCCCTTTAAATTATGTTTCTCCTGCTATTAAACTGTCTCTGGACACATACACAGGTACACATACACAACTGTGCATGCACAAACATGATTACAATGAAGGCGAGGGTACATAACATTTTTCAAGTTATTAGATGATGACCAGAGGTGCATCTACCTATAGTTTTTGTCCTGGCCTCGTCCCCTCTTGCTCACTCGGCCCTTGCGGTCCCCATCTCTTGGAGTGCCGCTGCCTAAGAAATCACCAAACTTTGGCGGCCTGGGAGCTCTTTTGCTGTCATCTGAATGGACAGAAACAATGCAAGAGCCTTTACAATGTATACAATACTGCGCTAGTCAGCACACAAACTACTTCACCAAAGCTGTACATCTACATGAAATGTTATTTGCATAACAGAAAGGTCTCTAATAAATGGAATGCCCGCAAAACAGAAATGGACATTATCAGTTTCATAGTTGTATGTATGCTATGAATAACTTACCCCTTCTGCTGCCTTGTCTTGCTGTTATATCACCAGCTCCTTCAGGGTCATCCTTGAACCTTTAAGAATCAGGGAAGAAAGCAAATAGTAAGTAACAAGTGTAAGAAATTCAAAAAAGGAATGCTGTCTTTGAACACAGCACACTCACATGACGTCAGTCTTCTCAGCGTCCCATTCTCGTCTCCACTGGCCCGTAGCATTCCGATGACGTGCTAGTCGCTCCTCATCAATCTGTTCCCGCTCTTTTTTCCAGCGCAGGTATTCAGCACGCTCTCGACCCGTCATGGACAGAGTCATGTCTACTGAGCCTTTTCCTCCTGACCGGTGACTCTGATAATGGGAAAACAAAAATAGTAAACTTTTACTCTACAGTAAGCGCATTTTACTTCTGAAATGTAAACAGCAGTTTTGGTCTACACATTCCTGTGTGAACAAAATACAAACCCTGGTACAATCAGCAAATTTGTAATGATTAGTCGAAACAAAATGTGTATGAAAACACTCAAACTTACCATCCACTCCTTCTCCACCTCTGCTCCTGTCTTGACACTCTCAAAATCCAGCCCACCCCAGTTACGGACATGTCGGCGGCTGCCCTCTTTACGATCTGTGTCTGGGACTGGGCCACAGCGACGCGGGTCATCTAAAAAGTTCCTAATGGGCTTTTCACCATCAGCCTAGAAATAAAAGATTGAAACCTTAAAAAAAAAAAATAACAAAACATCTAAACTATGATTTAAAGGCCCTATTCCCATGCAAACACATACATACATACCCTTTGACCTCTTTCATATTCAGCAATCTTCTCCATCTCCTCATTCATCTTTGCAATGTTCTGTTTTCTCTTCTCCTCCCACTCCTGACAGGGAGGATCACATCACTTGTTTACAAAAAACAAGAACTAAGTGGTGAGGATAATTTAAGAAAGCTGGTACATGTTTTGAATCCTTTACCCTTTTACCATGTATCCTTAAAGATCGTTCTTGCAATAAAATTATTTATATATATATATTTAAATATAATTATTTCAGAGTTTCAAAGTTTCATGTTTGTGTTTTACAAGATACAGAGACTGCAGTTGAGAATGAAATTAACCTTGGATTTCCTGTCTGAGCCAAATCCATCTCTCCCTCTCTTTCCTCCCCTTGGTGTGCGACCACCTCGAGCTGGCCTCTCTCCTGCCTCATCATCTCTCTGTGGTCTGTCAGGTTGGGCATCGTGTTTCTCTGGCCGTGGTTCCCTCCTTTCTGCCCGGGGTTCCCTCCTCTCTAGCCGAGGACCTCCACCTCTGTGTCCACCCCTGTTTGTCCTCTGTGAAGAACCTTCACCACCTGAGCGGTGACCATCACCCTTCTCTGAGCCATGCTGAGCTGCTGTTTTCCGGTCATTGACCACTCGGTTTTCCTGCAGGGATCCAACAAATTATCTATGTTACAGTCTAAACATTAGGGTAATAGCAATATGCCTAGATTGGTGGTGTTTATTCCATACTGTGCCCTCTCCATCACCATCCACAGACATGTTTGCTGGTACCACTGTGCATTTATCCATGTTACCATATCACAGAGCAAAAACATAGACAAGCACCTTACTCTAATTATTTATGCTTATGCAGAAGGTGTTTAGGTCGTACCGCTCCAGGTTTGGAAAGATCTACAGTCACAATAAAAGTCTCCTTCTCAGGCTTTTGCCTGTCGTCTTGCTCATGAGCACGGGTCCTTCGGGGAATTGTCACAGCAATGCCCTCATCCTCTGCCTTTTTCTTGTCTTCCTCTATTTCCTTTAAAAAATAAAAAATAAAAAAAACTTTGAATTTGTAATTACATCTTATTTCAAAAAAAAAAAAAAAAGGGGCTCCAAGGCTTTATACAAGTATTTTACATAATATAGATTCATAATCAGCACACCTAACTGCTGCGAAATAAAACTCACCTGATACCTCCTGACCAGAGCCTGGTTCTTCTTACGAAGTGCTTCAATCCGCCTGTCAAGTTCCGCATCCTTCTCTTCCTTGGTCTTCATTTCAACGGCAGTAGACTTTCCAGGAGAAAACAGATGCCAATGAATTTCATAATTACAGTTCAGTTATCAGTCAGAAAAACAAATGATAGTTGATGATCACAGTTGATTATTAGACACTGAGATGTATGCATATTCTACACTTAGCAGAGGGACTGTAGTATTAGTACACTCAGGCATTCACAACAAAGTATGTAGACAGCAGCTGGTAAATTTGGCTTGAATACGATTAGTAATAATATGCAATGTTAACTAATTTCACTGTTCAATAGGGTGAGATCAAGATAGAAGTATTGGGTAAAATGGATATGTTTAATGGTGCTGTTGTAGGTTGTAGCATAAATTGAGAGTGATCTCCAATCAACTAACTGTAAGAGACAACTTTGAACCCTTTCTCATCTTAGTGTCTGAGAAGGGGATGTTAAACGTTAAATGTAAAGCGGAAACACGTAGGAACTCACCATGGCTAACAGCCTTTGTTGACGTGCCTTCGCCTATTTTATCGGTGTTTTCTTCCAGCGTTGCTCGGGAATCTCTGAGACCTTGTGGGCACTAGTTGAAAATTGCATACACAAAGCATTAGAACGTTACTCACTGGATGTGGACTGACAACACATCACACCTCGGCTGATCTCAAGTTTACATAGGCTTAAAACTTCTGTCCAAAAAAAAAAACTTTGCTTAGCCTTCGATAAACCAAGTGCACGTCTCTCGTTTGCGAAAAGGTAACGAGTTATTTGTTTTAGCTGTGTTATGCGCGCATTCCCTGAAAGAATATCCTCGACTGTCAACTAGATTGCATGTTGGTCACAATGCAAGTCTTCATTAGCTTAATTACCTGGGGTGTGCCTAAAACTCGCTTCATTAACTTACATCTAACGTTGCAACGACATAGGCCTTCCTCGGGATAAGAAAAAACACAAAGTCCTTATGCAACGTTTTGTGCACCAATGACAGCCCGCAGATGTGCTTAGTCTATCAGGCTAATTCTACAACCAGCATGCGTAGCTAATCCTCAAATTGGCTCTCTTCTACAAGCCAATCAGATTACATTGAAAGCAGACGATATTAACAATAAAGACAGGCTCTCATTATCAAACAAGCAACCAAGGCAACAAAAGAATCGATAAACGTTTAATTGTAATATTTCAGGGCATCTCGATAGGGACGGGGAGCACTACATTACAGTTGTAACTTTATCGTTACAAGCATGGCAAAACGTAAAATGTTACACTATTTACTCTAGAATATTCATATATTGGAACATTTGTTTACCTGTCTAGAAGTAGCATTCGCTGCGCTACAGTCTTTCACAGCGTTACTAAGTATCAGTTTCTTTTCTATAGAACTTCAGTGTACAGCTGTGTTCCACGGGTCCATCGACAGTGATAGCTTGTTTCACTTCCGGGTAAACATCTTCTTCTTGTTTTTTTTCAAGTGGGTCACGTTTCGGCAGAAGCTCATACCTTCAGATGAATACTGCCACCCACTGTTTGGGTTGCTTTACACACGTAGCTAAAAGTCCAACGTGGTTTTCCCCTACTGTGCATCTTAAGAAATTTCAGTCAGCTTCCCATTTGCAGGTATATTGTATTGCTGCTTTGCTTTTCAGTCCTGAAAAGTAACTACACACCATCACTAAAATGTTTTATTTTTCAGTCCGTAAAGTGATTTTACTTGTTGTTTCTGTTTGGCTACATAATGTTTTTTAAACTTTCTCACAGCAGGATAACTCATATTGTACAGATTTTTCTTCTTTAGGTGTGGGGTTATCACATTTCATTTGGTTTCATTCATAAATGTACTTAACAATATTTATAAATACTGAAATATTAAAAACCAATGTGATTTTACGTTCCTCCAGTGTTGCCATGAATAGGTGATATGTCCAGATGAACAAAGGACCCAGGCCTTTCTTTCTAAAGCGTGTTCTTGACGTAGGACAGAAGCATGTATTAATGGCAAACATTGTGAGAAACTACAATTAATCTGACTCCAGAAAATTAATAGGTTGACCTCGAATATTACCAAGTAGTTTACCAGTTGAACTGAATGCAAGTCACAATCAAATAAAACATTAACAAATGAGATAGCCAGATAACCCAAATAACAATAAACCAAGAATGTAAAGAAATAAAACAAACACAAGAGAGAAAAATAAATAGAGAGAGAGACAGAGAATACCCAAAGAGAAAGTTGGCCAGCAACAGTGAGAGAGCAAAGAGTGAAAGAAAGGTAGAGAGAAGAGAAGGTAGAAGTCCTCAACAATCGAGAAGATTATAGTGTCATTTATTCACAATTGTCACAAGCTAAACTACTAGTCTATTGGTCTGTTGGATTCAAATTAATTTACAGACAACAGTGTACTTATTTGCGTAAAAATATGTACAGATACTTTGGATTGCCACAAAACTATGATCAGATTGCTGCATACATTATAAGGAATCATTCAAGACCGAACATGATAATATTACATTTAATATATATATATATTATATATTATATATTATTATATTTATTTACAGATAAGAGGTGAATCATAAGTAACCACAGCCAGACTTCCTTTTGTTTGTGTGAGGGTCAAGTCCTCAAGCTCCTATGGAGGGGCAAACAGTAAGCCTTTGTGTAGGCCAGACACAGGCCAGACAAAAATGTAAATTTAAGTAAATCTGGCCTTACAGGCCCCTATGTTTACATATATCATTGAACCTAACTATGACTGGTTACTCTGGCTGCGATTGCAGTCTAGTGGTGCATGCCCTATACCCCCTGACTTTTACTATAATTGTTTATATGATTACACTTTATTTACTGTACTATGCCAAATTTAAATGATTTTGCATGTGAATGTGCCCAAAGTAACCTTTTAAAAGGATTTATATTAATTAATATATATTGGTGTGTTATTTTGATAGCATAAAATTAATTCACATACTATAACAAACGACTATATTTTCCTGAACCTCACTCTGGTGAAACATACTTTCTAACTAACCTTCCTGTAAGAATTGTATGTTCTTTAATACAGCTGCCCTAAGGCCTGCTGACACTGACATGCACCTTGGCATATGGGACAACAAACCCTTCATCTGTGGTCTGAAGATTTCAGGTCAGTGTGCTCCAAAACAGCTCTCTTTGACTTTGTCACAGTATAAAGCTGCTAATGGATTCTTGACAGACTCTTGAGTGTTTGTCATGCATTCACAAATATGACTCATAGTGTGAGCATGAGTGTGTGCGTGTGTGTGTGTGTGTGTGTGTGTGTTATTCAACACAAGCTATTCTCCAGCAGATGTCTCCCTAGGCTGCTGATACAATTTTCATATACTTCAAAAGTCACATGACGTGTTCTTTCTGACCACAAAAAGGTTTAAAACATAGCCATGACATTGGCTGTCTGACTCAATTCTCTGAAGTCACCACATCTTTAAACACAAGCCACCACATCTTTAAACAAGCAGGAATAAAATGAACTGAAATGAATCAGCAATGAATCTTCATTCAATCAGTGGTTAAAATTATTGATCAATGTTAGCCAGTTTACCCAGTTGGTAAGTCAGTTCTGGTCACAAACTACACAGCCAATGTCAGAGATAGATAAAAGATACTATCAATTCCAGCAGTAACAATCTTCCCACATTTACTACTGTGCTGCACAATTTATGTTGATTTTTTGTTTTCAGGTGCAGCTAATGTTTTACCTTATTCTCAGACTACATAGTTAAAGCTGACAGGAGTGCTGTGGGATCACAGACTCAGGCAAGTGGAGTACACTGAAGCATTGCAGAGACACAAAGCAGGTCGTCAGAGACCTAACACTGAAAACAATGTTTGTCTGGAAGTTTTCCTTGGCTTTAATTGAAAGGAAATCTGTGTCATGTAATGCTACAATGTATTGTAGGGTGACAGAGATACTCAGCTGGCCTACTGTTAACGAGCACCTTCAAGGACACTATACCCTTGTAAAGACCCAACATGTTATTATGTATTACAGTATGTGATTTGTTTGATCTGTTTTGTAATCATCCTGGCCCGCAAAGACCTTGATTTATGAAAAAAAAATGGCACCAGTAAAATGCTAGGCAATGTTGATTGGGATCAGTAGACTGTCAGGCTCTGTCATATAAACATAGCTGAATAACTCATTATCCAGTGATTTTTACCGTAATTTTGAGCTGTTCAGCTTCAGTGTTTACAACTGAAAAAAAAACTAAACACCCCAGTACCCCCCTCACACACACACACACACACACACAAATGTTTATGCATCAAGCATTTCTGCATTTGACATAAAACTACATCATTTTTTTGCATGTTTTTCTTTGAGCAGCTGCAGATTGTTTGACATGAGGTTTCCATTCACTGGGCAGCTGTGAGCTCAAACTTGAGCTGAGATTTATGGCTTCTCCCCCAGTGGTTGGAGAGTGTGCTTTAATTACAACGTCACAGCAGAGAGGTTACTGTGACCCAGCAGTGCTTGGCTTTTGCTCCCTCTTCAGGGACAGATACATCATTTTACTGTCATGAAGGATAACAGCATAAAATGGGTTCTCATGGCACACACTGCAACATCTATCTTCTTTCCACTTCTGTCTCATACATCTCTTTAAGCTAAGCCCCTGAAATGTGTGCTTACCCTCTCTTGCCTATCCCGTCCTTCATCTTAGTCACTGACCCTCTTGCCCTGAGACAAGAGCACACAATGTTTGTTTAAAAATGGCCAGAGGGAGCTTGGCTTACCTCCAAGAAGGAAGTCTGTCTCCTGGTGACTGCTTGTGTCAGAGATGTGTTGTGATTGCTGTTCACAACCATGCTAGGAGTCAGGTTTCTTGGAAATGCACTATGTTGGTTTTGATGACAGGATATGGTCAAACATACAGGGTAGTAGGCTGTGATATTACATTAAATATTCAACAGCCCCTTGCTAAACTGTCTTGATTAATCACCTTGTATGTAAGGTCAACAGGATGAAGTAGTAATTGTATTATTATGATTATTGTACTGTTTTATGTGGCTGTGACCTGGGTTTAAATAAAACTGTCCACGTCTTATCAATTTAATTTTGTGTCTTTCAAGGTTATTGCATGCCCAGCAAGGGCAGCAGTTACTCATTCAATGCAAGGTTACAAGTCTAGTGGACAGATTTGAAAATTCTGTAAGTGCATCCATGGCCATCACGAACAAGTCTGCTTCTAAAGGCTTGTTTCTTTCTTCACACAGCGCCTCTCCACTCTCATGTGTGAATAACCATACCTACTTTGAGTTACAACATGCATTGAATAGGGTTAAGTTTCAGACAATCAACCCCTTCCCCAATTGCTCTCACTCTCACATGTTTTCAGACACGTCCAGCACGATTGTCTCCAAACATGTCAAATATTTATTATGAAGGAGAATTCACACTGAAACCACATCAGATCTCTTATGAAACCGGAGACACAGGAGACAGGGCGATGATATTCATATGCTGGTACAGTTGGCTTTGGCACCCAATAGGTTCCTTCATAGAGTAAAGTGACATTAACACATTCTCAGAAATCTCTATATCACGGCATATTTTATTATAGCCACGATGTAAACAGTAGGCGTTACTGCCAGGAATATTGACATGGCTTGCACTGAGCCTCTGAGCCACAGCTCAGAGGTTTTATTGCCTTTTTGAATTTTCCACAAAGCAAGATGAGCTGGCAGTGAATCAGAGCAAATGTTCAGGTCACATTAACCTCCGTAACTGATGGAAGGCACCAGTTCTCATCATCTGAGAGAGTTATTCACCCTAATAAACATTCAACACAGGCGTCTGTCTCTTACAATCTCACACAAACTGCTTTTATTGCAGTGGACATAGAGTGGTTGTTTTCCATGAAATGGTATAGAGATTTTTTGTATTTGATTTGTTTTAATGATACACATCATTGTATGATAAAACATGTCATGAATTACAGTGAAAGACTTAATCAAGCCATTGAGTCAGTGCATGGCTTTTAATGTAGTGTAGTTCCTTACAAGTTTTATGAGGGACTTCTGAAAGAGCACTCTGACCTGAATCCCTCTTTGATCTGCCATTCGTAATTCATTTTCTTAGGCAGCCTTTTAAGGTCTCCTCCTTAAGTGTATAACACAGTGGGTTTCTGTGTGCCCATAAGGCTGAGAGGCAAGAGACTGGTGTTAGTAGAAGAATCTTAACCACAGTTATGGTTCACAAATACAGAACCAGTTCAGTTACTGTTTACCGTCAAGTCAACATTAACGTCATGACTATGGGCTGTTGCCTTGTTATCGGAATGTATTATTGTTAACAAAGCAGGTCAGAATAACCTGGCCCTACAGAAAACAAAAGTCAGTGTCTTGGCACCACTGTGCTCTATTTCCCCTGCACCTTTGGTGTTGCCATGTGGGCTCCTGACTGTTCATGAAAAAGAAAACTAACCTCATTCTCAAGAGCTTATGTTCTCATGATGGCATCCGTCCGTGATGACATCCAAGTTACTGTAAATTTTACGGTAGTCATGACAAAATAAATCTCAACATCAATGTCAACAGACATGCCCTGCAATACATTACAATTTTACAACATGATAATCAGTGCAACACTGGCATTTATAGTTGCAGTAGTCCAAACATCAGGACCAAATGTCTTTTAACCTATTCTGTACTAAGAAACAAACTGTAGTGGAAGGTTTTTTACACATCTAATCCAGCCTTGTCTTGACCTACCAATCTGGGTGAATTTATTATGACAGATCACTCAAAAGAGACATATATATCCACCAGGAGCAGAAAGTAGGCCTTGTACACACAGTTCTTGATTAAAACACAGTTTTTACTTAATACAAACTGTTAGCATTTGCACAATTCAGACATTTGCACAATTTAGAAGTATGAAAAGATTCTGAATTCTGATTCTGATTCAAACTTGTCTGCTACTTCAGCAAGGTGTCACAGCTTATTCTGAGTATGCCTATGGGTTTGTTGAGTACTTCTAGCTCTTTGTCTAACATTAAAGGGACCATCCTGAGTAAACCAACCCCTAACCCTGTTATGAAACCAAAACCCTTGCCCTTATCAGGTAGCGTTGGCTGCTGTTTTGCTATTCAGTCTATGTTGCACCAAATTTTCTCATTCTTATTCCTACCAACTGCACATGGTGACCTTGAGCAACAAGCCCATGGGTTGATTTACTAAAGACTATTTAAGTTTTACCAGAGATAGTTTAATAAGAGGAGACACGGAAAAACCCTACATAAAAATCTATTACCACAGTTTGTAACGCAAAGATGGTGGAACTGAGAAACTGGACGTCCTGCCCTGTAACGAAAGTATCCAGTCGACAGGGAGACAATACATTATTCCACTTATTATGCGACTACCTGCTGTAACCAGAAAAGGAACTTTAGCGGCTGATTATATAAATTAATGTTCCTGTTCCATGGCTTCCGCTGACAAACTAATAGTAAACTGAACTTGTGCAAAGGTTCTTTAGGAAGCAGCTTATCAACCGTCTGCTTTCACTTTCAGTGAAGTACCAATATGATAAGAAAATGCGGAATGTTGATCAATGTGAATCAGAAACACAAACATGTTGCCAATGGCAGTAGACATTAGCTTTTCACAGCAGTTTGATATAAGACATATCATTGAACATTGGTAAGGTCTGTTCAGAGTCAATGGAACATTCTGTAGCATCCTTAAAGCTACTAGTACTTCCAACCATAGCCCTGCTGTGTAAACTCTCCGAATGCTATCGGGAAGTGAGCTTATACCCCCATTCAGTTAGCATTAGCTGCCAGTTCACTATTCAATCTACACTGTATCAAATTCCCTTATTCCTCTCCCTACCGACAGCACTCTGGGAGTTTGAACAACAGGGCTGTACTCCAGATTATCGCTTTAAGAAACATACAATAAAAAGCTGGGACATAGTGAGGTGCAATTTGCTTTCAACATTCTATTAGTTTCGATTGTATTGTTTACACAACACAACCCTGCACAACAGCATCAAATTCTGTGGCTGATGCTGCTTCAAACAATCCATTGTTTAACAAATGCTTTTGAGTTTCAGTTGTCAGTAAAAAATTTCACCACCATGGGCAAGAGACAGACAAATGTCAGCGCACTCGTGTCAAAGCTGGTTTGTGGTGTCCTAAAAGGAAAAGACCGTAGCATTTTAATCCATCGCCCTGTTGTCACTGGGTTATGTTGGCAGTGTATATTGGGCAGTGTATATGTTACTCTATAGGAGTACAACATTAGGACTAACATAAACACCGAAAACAGTGTGAAATGTACTCCTATAGAGTAGGAGTGTTTATATTTGTCCAAATGTTGTACTCTTATAGAGTAACATATACTCTCCATTTCAGTCTATGTTACGAGATTTTCTTTTCAGCAATTGGTAACTTTGAACAACAGGGCTCTGGGTTGAAATGCTTCAGACGTTCCAGTATACCTATAGGATGTAAAAATATTGGAATCCTGGAATACAATGACAAAAACATTCATTCAAAAACATCAACAGTTGCTATCAAACTTCTAATCCCTTCACAGTATACTAGTTTCACTTGTTCACATTACACAGCAACCTCAAATCACTGATGCATCAGGTTACTGGTATTTTACAGAATACATCAACGGAGAGTGATGCACAATTTCTTTAAGTATCAAATTTACATTCGAAATAGACTGGTGTGCTGCTGATGAAATTTTATTTCAGTGTAACCATATATACAATGTATTGTACTTTTAGGTACTGATCCACAATCACAATAACTGCCCTATGTGTTAATAAGTACATCATGTACCATAGAAGTTGTTTTTAAGTACAAACACATAGAAAGTATCAAGCCTGCTTGCTTAGGAAATAAATAGCTAATTTAAGGTGGATATTGAGCAGCAAAAGCACTGGCCCGGAAAAACCCTTAAAGGTATTTTATAGCAAATAGTTTGCCTGCCAAGATCAGGATGTTCTTTCCCATTCCAATACAAGAGAATGTAACATGACCTTGAATTCTGATGGTGAATTGATACTCCCCTGCATTTGAGTTGGAGGGGGATTTTAAGGAAATTATGTCACAGCACAAAAATGTAACATCTATCATTCTATGAAGTTGTGCACAAACATACTAGCTAGTGGCAGTATATCTACAAAGCTTCACAACAAAGCCATGTACTCACTTCCATCTACTGGGATTTGTACCCCATTGCTCATGGGGTAAAGAAAAAAAGGGCTTATCAAAAATACACTTAGATGTTATGCTATCAGTACGATAAGTGCATTTATTATCACATATGCATATTTAATGTAATTAATTAGGGAAACAGACATAATTTATTTTGGTATAGTAAACCTTTCTATCTAACCAAACAAACAAGCCTTTTTAGCGCTCTGCTAAAGCATAGCCTATAGTTGCAGTCATGGGCTGCCACAAAACAAGGATCTTCAACACACTCTGCAATACTTTCCTTACCATTTTTACTTTTTTTAAGAGACAAAGTAGCTGTCTGCATTTTTTAAAAAATCATTTAAGTCTGTTACATTCTGATCAGGCAAGTTTGCATTAACAAGGTGCATGTTTCTCTAGTTAAAAAAAATTCAACACCTCAATAAAAAATTTCTCTTACATAGCTCTTGTTACTTACCATGAAATACAGAAATATTTACTTTTGGTACTATGCAGCACCCTAATTTAAACATTTCCCCTGTGTCTACACAACTGCAAAGTAACAATCTGCTGGTTGTAACACAATAAAATATACTGTAATATTGGCTGTGAATTGGAAAGTATTCTGTAATAATTACAATAAACAAGTGGAGAAATACTATAAAATATTTATACTTTTGCCCTGTTGCATATGCCTCCCCCACCCTACCCACCCAAAAATGCCAGACTGTGAAACCCATAAAGTGATCCACATTATCTGTTGGACTGCCAGAAGCGCTTTTTCATCTCTGCCTTAACTCACAATAACAAAAACAAAATCAAAATAATGCCGATTTTGGCATAATAATATTACATGAGTCACAAACTACTGATCAAATAAAAGTAACTTAAGCCATAGAATTTACTGCTAACACAAGGCATCATAGACAGTTCAAAAAGAATCTAGTAGAGCACAATGTACGGCACTGCCATTCAAGATTGTCAAAACGTCCAAAGATATCTCCTTCAGTAAGATACTATGGGTCACCCTCATTCGGTCTTCGTGAAGCGTCACTTGTTGTGAAACAAAAGAGGCTTCACCATACCTGCCAACACCTTTGGAAGCTGTGAGGCAATCACCTCTGACATCATTTCTGGAAACTCAACCTTCATGGCGTCTGCCTGGATGTAGGTGCTCAGGCAGTACAGGTTGACCTTCTTCACAATCTAAATAAGTAAAGCCAAAGGAAGCCAACATTATCTTCAAATAAAAAAACAGCCTAAATAACTCAACAAAACAGTATTTAAGTACAAGGCAGTAGCTCTGAAAAGATACAGAAGCAGCGAATAAAATATTAACTTATCACAATATCTGTCAACTTTTGATGAATTACAATGGTTTTGGCTGGGCATTACTAAAATAGACTCCTTGAGAAGCATTACTCTGAGACTGTGGGCCAAACCAGTCGAAGTTGCATTGTGTTGTCAGCGCATGTCTGTATTTGTTTGTACCCAGCATAGACCAATGTGACCTTGTTGGTCAAGGTGATCTCCCAGCCTGCATCCCTGAAATTAGACCTTCAGTAAGATAAATTACATCAAGAGACAACTACTTCCAGTCATCGCATCTGCATATAACATATAATACCTCTAGCCCACCTTTAATAAATCTCCCATCAGAAACAGTGAGTTTGACATTCAAATTGTCACAGTAACCAATATTCATGTTTAATTAAAATTTGCCAAGAATCGGTAAGACTGTCACAAAGCCATTGGTTCCTTACTTCAGAAAAAATCAGGCGTATCTGACTATTTTGAGAGTATCCTGAAGAGTTGGAATTAAGGCCATTAACACAGCAGGGTGGAGATGGACTGGGTTGCTTTGGTCATTAGGGCATCCATGTGAGCACAAAACCATCTTTTACTGACTATGTTTTTCAAACCCTTGAGAAATGAAGGCAATTCCCTGATCTCTGCAATGACTAAATGGTGGCCTCATTCTATAGTCTGTAGTCTACCTGTATAGTCTACCTGTTGTCATTAAGCTCTAGCCCTCATTTGCCAAGTGGCTACAACCTGCTCTGTGTTTGATATGTCAAGCTTAAAGAAAACATATGGAATCAATCAGCCCATATCCTTTGAGGCTACCGAGTGCTGTTGGTAGGTATAATAGCGACAGCATTTGGCAAAACGCAGACTGAATTTGTGAATTGACAGCTAATGCTAACTTACTGGGGCACAGGAAACTGAATCTCATCAGATAGCATCCGCTGCTGTTTCGCTATTTGGTTTATGTAGTGCTAAATTCTGCTGTTTTCCTACCTGCCAACAAGACTCGACAACTCGATTCACTCCAGATTATTCCTTTAATGGCTTGCTCACTGCTAAATTCTCAATGGTATATTATTTAAAATTATTATTTTTTAGGACTGTTACTGTCTACACTGTATGTGGACCTGAAAGGACAACAAATGCAATATTGAACGGAGGTACTAGGTGGCACTAGCCTGGCTACTAGAAATGTGGGACTGTGTCTGATGTCTGATCAAACTGCGATTAATCAGACATTCTGTTGTATGTATCAACACTGCGGGTGTCTGTTTTGCACTTAAATTTCTCTGCCCAAACATGTCTTATTTCTGGAAAACATGCCCACTGGGTGCATTGTATGATTTGTATTTAGACAACCCCCAGTGCCTGGTGGATTTTTTGCTAATGCACTGACCAGAAATGAACTATGTGCCAGACAATGTGTGATGCTTCAGTTGCATGATGAAGCCCTATGTCTTACAGATTAGCCCCTGGAGCACAGACAGTGGTTTGCTATAGTAATTTATATTTTCCATAATTATCAATGTATGAATTAGATATAGTACATACATAAGTGGCAACTGGGTTGTTTTGATTGTTCAAGTGTAAAATATTTTGTCTTTATGCAGGTGTGAGCTAAGAACCCATTCACAGATTTATTTAGTGTACTCCCTAGAACTGACTGAAGTACCCCCAGTTTGACAACCACTGTTCTAGTATAACTTTTACACATTGTTTTGCACTTATGCACATATGAAACAAGTTAACGAAACATGGTTCAATTTCAAAAGAACTTATCTGTTCAGTCTGTTGTACTGCTTTCTTATAATAATATAATATCACACAGGTCCCTTCAGCAACCAGTGACACAAGCAGTTCTTACCTCATGCATGGCATCCATGAGTTTTGTTAGGTGGTAGAACCGCTGAGAGCTGGCCACAAACCCTTTCTCCTTGATGTGGATGGCTTTGGTCAGCTCACGGATGTAGTTCTGTCTCATTTCATCAAACTGGCTTTGGCTTTTGAGACCCTCTAATGGCACTGCAGAACATAAACCGATGTTTTAACAACCACATTATGAAATAAATAAAGCATCTCATTATTTGGCGTCACATCTTAAGTGATTATGCTATTATAATCTAATGGCCCTCCAGTTGTCCATTCTGTGCAGAAGTTGAAAAAAATCTGAAGCATAGCACTGTACACAGGCTGTAGTTTCATGGGCCATTGAACTCAAATATCTACAAACTTGTATCTCTCCGCACAGCACTGCATTTACCTATGACAAATAAAATTAGGATGCAGAATGCAGATTTCCGTTTGGTAAAGTGGGAGAGGAAAGGAAATGATGAATGGGCATCATTTTGTGCTGTTCCATTGACTCTCATATTATCATATGATTTTTTTCTTTAATTGCTGTTGCATTGCATCAGAAAATTTGTCATTACACATTTTACACATGGTATCCTTGCGTTCATGCTTGCGTATGTTTGTGTTGGCTATGGGTGTGACTAGGGTTGCGTCAAAAAGTTTATCAATGCAAACTTTATGCAAATATATGGTTTCAATGTGCGGTGATAATCCAATGACAGATTAACACAGGGGATCAGGAAATCTATCATTATTAAACCACTCAGCTGCAAAACGTAAACACGCCTCCAACAAGCGCAGTCTGTCTGTTTGCACCCTAAGTCTGCCATTCATTGCTGAAGGCATGAGATCCGTGTTATTGTTATTTTGCTGCTCAAGGGCAAGAAATATGTTGTCCTTGAGGAGATTACTTGTTTTTGTTCAAGTTAACAGTGGAGTTGATACATAATTTGAAACAAAAAGCATGCTGGCCGAGCCATAGGAAATGTTGTTAATCCAGAGAAATGGTCACTTTTACCAGTGTTGAGAAGCATCAGGGCTTTCATACACAGAAATTCTTCCCTGGTGACCTGTAGATTGGCAAACTCTTGGGGGATGACCTGCATTGCCAGGCACAGGTCATAGATTGGTGACTTTCTCAGCCGGTCACTTTCAGCAAGAAAGAAAAAAAGGCACATGAGTAAATTTTTCAATGTTTATCAGAAATCTCCTACATAAATATTAACATGTGTTGATGCAATAAAATTACTCACTGGCTAAGAACGAGATCAGGGGCAAAGTATAAGTATTCACTGGAAACATTTTGAAAGGTCCTCCAGCCCAGAGAAAAAACCATCAGGTTCATCCAAGAGTACTGGATAAGTGTCATTTGGTCACTGATATGCAGACTACGAAAACCTTTTCATAAACAGTTAGAAAAACAGCTTGTTATTTCTACTTCAGACTGTATTTTTAAAATGAAATATCTCAACAGTAAATTTTGGAACGCAGTCATAAAGACTACAGTAGCCATATGTTTTTATGAGATCAGAATCCAAATATGATGATTAACCTGCCTGTGCACCTGCCTTTCTTCTGAAAAAAAACATTATGTTATACATGAGGATTTCCCATTAACTCAGTGACTTCAAACTTAACCATATTCACTAAACAGAAAAAATAACTTGGGTGCTCACAGAACCTAATTTCTAACTTTTGATTGGTATTGGCACACTGCAAACATGGAAGAAAAGCAACTGCTTTGTTTGATGGTTAATAGTATTATAATCTGTTTAGTAAATCTCCTGTATGTACAGAAACGCAACATATATGGTCTTCTTTAGCTTTTACCTGGGAGAGACTTGGACCATCTGACAATCCACAGAAGCTGCCTCTCACAAAGCCGATTTAGGCTGTTAAGCAGCTGGTTAGGAAGATCAGGCTGGGTATTGTCAAAGCCAGAATAGACCACCTCTGGCTCAATACTATCCAATATACTGATGATCTGTGGGGAGAGCTGGACTTCTCTTAAGCTCGGCATGCAGGGCATTGTGGTCATGGCCTGGCTGTCACCTGTGAGAGCAAGGGGGGACTGGAACATCAGTGATGGTCCTAACCCTATGGCTTTCATGGCTCCAAACCGCTTCAGCTTCCGTCCTGTGAAAAAATTAAGAGCACAGATCAGGAACGATCAGACTGATACATTCTGGCTTAAATCATAATGTCAATGAACATGCCCATGTGAAAAACAACTTCAGTTTAATATTGGAGAGACATACATGAAACGTTGACAGAAAGCTTCTTAGGAACGTCATCTGTAAAGTATGTTGGTGTTCTGTTTGAACAGCGTTCACTTTAATATTTCATAGAGTCCTTAATCATGGAGTCAGAAATGTTGTATGTCTGTATTCCCATGTTCTAAAGCAGTGGTCGGCAACCCCTGGGACACGTGCCACACTTTACAAACATTACAAAAAGTTTGGCCATCACATCTGCTGTCACATCTGCACCCTGTGAGCTTGAAACATTTTTTCACAAGATGAATCCAAGCGCAGCAGTAGTGCCAAAGATCGTTCATCAGTTTGTGCAGCAGTTGTGGCAAAAAAGGCATTCATCAGCATTGGCCATTCTGGCATATACCTCTTAGATATTATGGGTAAAGGTGCTGTGTGCTTGTTGTATTTTGAAAGTTTTGTTGTATTTGTCCATCATCCACTGTCATTTTGAGACAGGGTACAAAATGACAAGTCAATCAAATGTACGAATGTTCAGAAGTCAAGGCTTTGAACCATTTCACAGAACAAAAACAAAACAAATGATTCACATTTTGGAACTTTTTTGAAATGTAAGCTACATGAACAGAACCACCAGCGCCAGTTCTCTGCTTTTCTGCAATCATTCGTAAGGACAGAGAGACCATCATAGGCCTACTAAAGTATGGGTACCCAATCCTGACTGTTAGAGATGAGAGAAGCACAATTAAAATGCAGTGAGAATGTTGTTAGTTTCGTTAACAAAAATCAATAATTGCACAAACCAGAAATGACTGATTGCACTTCCTGTTATGTAAGTGTGCCCATAGCACACATGTATGAATGATGGAATGATTCACTTATTTTTTATTTACAAAGAATGACATCAACATGTTCCTAAAGTGCTGTTTTGTATCCAGCTAGAACAGATTTAACATATATTAATGTTGGAAAAGTGGTGCTATAATTAGGCTATGCATAGTAAAACACTATTTGTCTGTCGATTTCTTATTGGCACTACATGTCCAAAAGGTTGCCGACCCCGGTTCTAAAAGCACAGGACAAAGCATCAAAGGATGTCAAAAAAGGATTCAGAGAATTGAATGACCTCTCCGGGCAGTTCAAACAGGAGAGTGTTTAATTAGCGTAGATACTGTGTGAATAGATTCTCTTAAATTAGAAAACTCGTAAAAACAACTGGGAACTGTGGTGCCAGCTGTCAGACTGTAAGAGACTACTGACCTAGTAAGATAATAATTAAGAACCATGTAAGGGAAAAGTACCTCCCAACATCATGCCAGCCTGGTAACACTTCCGGAGACGACATGCAGGGCAATTTTTTCTTCTAATCTTATCCACGATGCAGTCATTTCTCCCAGCACAGAGATAATTATGATGGCCTGGGCATCAGAGAGAAGTTGTTAAGGTACACTGAAACATAATAATTTTTTGTCTCTAAGAGAGAAAAGGCATTGTGGGAAGGACAGTTGGAAGAGTTTTTGGCACGCTGATATTACTGTGGAAAGACATGGGTGCTTTATCTATTTTGCCAGACCAAAGGGATGGTGTGTGTGGGTGCAGGGGATGGTTGGGAAGAGAGAAAAAGGGATTGAAAAAAGGAAAAAAGAACTGAGGCGAGGCTGAGGACATAGTGACATGGTCATGGTCAGACACAGTTGGTCTTATATATCTCCCACTGAAAGATAACGAGAACAGCGTGTAAGAAAATGAGAACATTGTGTGCTTTTACTAAAATGATAGCGAATGACCTTTCAGAGGCATTCTGGATAGCTGGTCCAGTTTACATGATTTTATATCTTTTTTATGTCTGTGGTACATAGATACTTAGCCAAAACGTCTCAGATAATTAGAAAAAAAATACTGTTCAGTTTGTGGCATCTGGACACAAAGTGATTGTTTGCTGATGATGGTTGTGTGATTTTATTTCACTTTACCTTCAACTGCCCTTTTGAAAAAAACTTTGCAGCTTCCACATGTGACGACACCATAATGACAACCAGAGGCCTCGTCCCCGCAGATGACACACACTCTTTGAGGAGGCATCCTGTGAAGCAAGCAGATATCAAATTGTGGGTTACTGTCGATGTAGTGCATGTGATAAGTATTTCAGTAGTTCTCCACACAAACTAAGATTTATTTAGAGTATTTTAGCCCAGCACTTTACATGAAGGCCCTCCTGTCCTAAGCCAAAAGACTTTTCCTAGTGTCCCGGTAACAGCTGAACCAGACAACCACATAATTAATGTGCGAGGGATATAAAGACAAGATACAAAATTTAAAGAGACATAAAACATGGAACAGCTCATCAGATATTTACACAAGATATCAAAAGAGCTCTGATGTCACTGACATGCATGTGTGAGTGACAGATAAGACTGTGTGAGTGTCTGATTGCTCGAGTGTTTATTTATCAGTTAGCTTGAGTAATATGACACACAGAGAGAGACAGATCTCCAGCAACAAACATTATGTTCATTATGTTATGTTATCGCTGAAACCATGCATAGTGGACTTTAGAGACATTACAGTACATTATTTGTGCATTTTTAAAGCAGTCGTTTAAAAATAAATAAATAAAAATAGCTGGCTATTTGGGCCCACATGAAAGAGAAGAACACTCAATTCATGAATATCTCCATCTGGTAAAGTCCATTTGGTCTGAGTCTGAAACAGCAGTGCTCAAGTCCAAGTCAAGATGTACAAGTCTGTAAAATTTAGGCTCCAGGTGGATTTGAGCCCAAAGCCTGCACTTTTGTGCTTCAAGCCTGATTCATGATATAAGCATGTCTGGAAAGCACACATAAGATCAGTTTCTAGAGAACATGCAAAAGTGACTGCTATCTTTGGGAAACTTGGCCCTGTGAACAGTGTAAATGAATTTTATAAAATTAATTAGGCTCATATTCTAATATACAGTATAAACTATTTACTACAATACAATGTTGTCTTGATATTGACATTCAAGTATTTTGGCAATTAATATATCATAATGATAAACCTAATGTTAAACTCAAACTCAAATGGCACAAGTATTCAAAAACCTAGTTTTACCCTTGATGCATGGAGCATCCACTAAAATGCAGTGTCGACTATAGGGGGAAATTGGAAAAGTCCTTTGTTGGCATCCACCGTTATGGGTAGTTGTATCACTCATGACTTCAAACAAAAGTAGAAATGCCATGCTGATGAAACACTGACACATTATATCACAGAATTATTTTTTGTGAGTATGTTTCTTACAGAAGAGAGTTCACTTTCACTATATCCACCATTGTGGATTTCCAGTGTTATAGGGTATTAAATGTTGATATATGAGCATGCAAGTAAACAGTAACGGTTCAACAGATCTCTATGTATTGTTTGTAGTCAATATTGCAACTCCTGGTTTAACTGCATATTTAAACACCTGTCCACTGTAGTGGACCTCATGCATGAAAAGGTTCGGGATGAAGCTTTTCTACCCTCCCATGAGCCAACTTTGTATTGTGTTGTTTATTATGTGTGTAATGTTTGTAATGTGATTTTGAGTTATGAGTTATGAGTTATTAGCCTAATACTCAACATATTCTTTATAGAGAATAATCATTTGCATAATTATGACACAAACAGTAAAAAATTGCACCAAAGCACACTTACCACACCGAATAAGGTCAGATATAACATATTCTATCTCTGTTCAGGCTTATCGTCTCAGATCAGTTTTTAACTCTTTATCCCCATAATCTCTCACAAACAGCATCCGGATGCTCCTCTTCATAGAAACCATTTTGATGTTGTTGCCTTACAAATCAAACCACCCCCCACTCCTTGCTGATTGGTCTAAATAGGCCAACAACATAAGAAGAGCCTTCCGAGGCCTCTTTTCTTCATGGGTGCAGTTAACGGCTAGTCACGCATTTATCAGGTGTCGCTTAGCCTAATAAGTTTGAGGTCCTAAGCCTACACTAAAGCAATGAATGACACCCCATTAGTTTAACTTCACATCAAATAAAAAGACCAGTACGTAGACCTATAATAGTTGGCGGCAGTGGAAATCATATCCACCAATAAACTCCTATCTTAAAAATGACCTTTGCCCTTCTCTCATCAGCCAACAGCCCGTTAGGGAAAAATGAGAATGAAAAACTTATAATACAATAGCCAATTCAATTCTAATGTATAATTCTACAACTGTGCAGTCTTGTTTTTTGAGGAATAAAGTCCTTACCCAGAAAATGTGTTGTAGGTGTTTGAGGACCGCTGAAGATAACCTGCGTGAATCCCGTCAGGTGAGTAGGCCGCCTGATGGTGCTGCTCATCGGTCATTCCCACGGACTGGCACCAGACCTGACTGTCGGCAGATGATGTCTGAAGTGGCCACCTGGACACTTCGTTCTTACACACGAACAGATGCTGCTGAGATGTCTGTGTGTTTATCACATCATAGTTTATCATACCTTTCCCTGAGACGCACCCAGAGTCGTTTCGCATTTCAGAAAATGGTTGTCGCGCGTTACTCTGGTTCAAATCACAAATATGGTGGGAGAACTGCTGAGAACTACCTGTTGACCAGAGCTGTGGTTTGGGAATGATGGTACGTCGACCATGAAGTCAAATTGCTGTTTCTTACCGTTGTTGTAACAACTGTTCATGGTAGAGATGTTCGAGGTTATATCAAAGTCAGAACCGCGAGCATCCATTATGAGGGACGGTTCTTTTTCATCTTTTATAAACTTACACATTTCACCCTGTGACGCCGATGAGCTTTGCGTACTTTCAGGAGACACTGACGGCTTCATCTGGAATGCCTTACTAGAAATCCACGGATCGTGCTCGGCTTTAACAAAATCATCGATGTAACTTTTGTTGGTAAACATTTTGTCTGTTGCAGTTATGCCTTTGATCACAACGCTCTCGTTGAGTGATTCAGGCTCCGTACATAAGTTTGTCACATTTCCATAACTACTTAGACTTGGGGACATGCAAACGGTCGTCTCTGGTTCCTTACCAACTGCATGGTCGCCTCCCACGTCCGTATATTCGAAGTCATTCGATCTTTTGCCTTTGCATGAATCTACAGTAGTGGAATTAATATTTTCCATTCTGTCAGCAAGATTCCGTGTTCCGCTTGAGAATAAATCAAATCTCCACCGCGCACTGTAGTAAACAGCCTCGTCCTCTTGCGAGTGGATGTCTGTCCCATCCAAGCACGAACACCTCTTTCACACTGATTACTCCCTGCAGCCAAGGACTATACAAAAACTAGTCTAGTCTAGTCTAGTAACCTTAATCGTGCTTATTGCCAAAGTTGGATCCATGAATGGGCCAATATCAAATTTATAAAGTGGAATATTAAGTTAATTTCAGGACATCCTCCAGTAGAACAATAAAGGTCCAGTTAAAAGGGAATAGACTGCTAATCATCAAAGGTTCAGTATTTTTACTAGAGACTTGCCTCAATGACCAACACCCCCTTTCAAGCCAGCCTCCTTTTTGAAATGATAACCTAATTGCATATTGTTACTAATGCTTGCACTACATCCAAATGATCAAGGACAACACTTTACGAGTTGGTATTATCAATGAGATCCAGAAATGTTTAGATGCTTAGAAATAATATTTATTATATATTTTGTTATATGTATGTTTGTCCTGCCCTCTCTATATTTTACAGTATTCTAACATGCATATTGTGTCATGGTCCTGTTGGTAGGCCTACCTAAATATAGCTTGATACTTTTTCAGATTGAAATAAATATATTATCTTAGGTACTTCAAATGGTCACAGATTGCCAGCTATGCTTTTCAATTAGAGAGGTGCAACGTTTAATCATGAAAGAATACAATACGTCTCTATGTAACTCTAGGAAATTTAACTTGAAGCAGTGCTTTCAAAAAATAATTTTCGAAAGTATTCTTTGTATATTATGACTCTGTATCTCTATAGGAGTCTGAGCTGAGGAGGTCGAGATGACCAAAAACAAGCCTGTTACTCCTTTTAGGCACTATTTTAGTCACCTTGACAACTAGATGTCTGTGACATGCAATGTGTGCAATTTGTATTTTATATTACATCTTTACATCTTCAGAGGTATAGGAATTAAAGATTTATGTTTTAATACCTTTGATGATTTAATTTTGAAGGCAAGCAAAATAACCCTCCTTCATCACACATACATGCACACTATTTCCCTCTCCCTTCTCTTTGTCTGTCTCTCGCTCTCTCACACACACACACACACATACATGCCAGCCCGAAAATTGAATCTGTGGGTGGCCCCAGTATGAGTAGGAAGGAGATGGGTAAGTTGTTAGTGTGCCTGAGAGGTCAGAACGCTCTGTGAAACATCACCCCAGACTGTGATGAGGAATGGGTGTTAGGGCAAAGCTAATGTCACGTTGACAGACATATTACCATGCAATTGGATGAGTCTCTCATAAACTCATAGGGAATACAAATAAATGAAAAGTAAGTTAACAATGAAGACAGAAATAATAGGAATGACATTAATCATGATGCAAGTGTTTATTCATTTTATTATTTTTCAGACAATTTCTGGAAGAAGCATGATATGATCACAATATCAATGTATCTTTCAGACTTAACCTTTTATCATAGCCAATTTATTCAATGTAAACATAATAGGGTATTTATTTACTTACTTATTCATTAGTCTGAATTACATTTTGCCACCATAAATCAAAAATATAGAAACATCGCCATCTTGTGGTTAAACTCTGCAGGTTTTTAGAATGACATCAGTGTGAGGAAAGTTTCTGCTCTGACACAGAAAAACACAAAACATAAAGATCAATCAGTCATTAAAGTAGGAGACTGAAATCTAAATCATTACTTTATCCATAACATACTAACAATATTACTGAAGATGTAAGAAATTGATTCTATTTGATGTGCACCCCTAGCAGACGGCAATGTTATATTGGACTATAGGGCTGAGATGAGGGCCAACAAATCTGATGTTGAAAGCCCAATAAAAATATGACAGCTGTGGACAAAGAAGGAAACTGCACAAACAGAGGAAAAGGACGCTGTGAGGTAAAACGTCAGTTGTCATGATTTATATTGTACTCAAACTACTGAACCTGTCAACTGAGCTCCAGAGTGCTTTTTCCAATGTTACCTTGAGATTTAGACATCTAGACTTCCTTCATAATTCTTTGCTTGATTTCCACTTGACTTGATCAAGTGACATTTTGATGCACTGCAACTACACAATTTGCTCACTTGGGCATTGTAAGTAGTAAACGAGAGTCATAATGGGATTACTCATAGGCTATTGTATTGTATCATCTATTGTACAGGTTTAGGTGGTGTTTCCTCCACCTGTGCCATCAGTTCAGCTGCAGGGTCATCAGCTGGAAGCTGCCATTCATGGATGTTTTGCCTCCTAAACCAGTACATCTGGGGGCCAGTGGCACACTAGGGACGTTCCTCCGCCACCCCCTACAGCTGCCTTCACTGGGGTGCTGTCCCCCAGCCAGAGTCTCTTCTCCGCAGCCCTACCCAGTAGCTCCCTTTCTCTGCTCCCTCTCCCAGCGCCTTTGTGGCTTTCCAAAGGTTTGCGCACACCACTCCAGCAGTTGCACAGTTGTCTTGCCCACAAAGCCCTGGCAACCGACCTCCACAAGGGTAAACCCTGGCTTTCCAGCCTGCCTCTTGCCACTCCGCTGCCAGCTCTGAGTACTTCAGCTGTTTCCGTTCATTGTCATCTGCCATTATGCCCTCCTCTCATGGATGGTTAGCTCAATGAGCAGGACTCTCCTCCACCATAGACCACATGATGATGTCCAGTTGTCAAGATCTCTCAACATGTTTAGTCCGAAGAGACCTTCATCTGTAAAGCAGCGGGGTAAGCCTTGCCATTTACGGATGTAGCTGTTGGCAAGACATCCATTCTGCTGGCTTCTGACGAGGTGATTTCGCAGACCTTTAGAGGCCACATGACCCATTGGTATCCTTGCCAGCCCCTTGGTGTCTGGCTACCTTTCCTATCTGCCTGTTGGATAAGTCTGCAGTGTGCTGCCTGCCCTTTTTCTTCTAGCCATTGAATGGGTTCCCCTCTTTGTTTTGCAGCCTTCACTGACATCCTAGCCCAAGCACATGGAGTTGTTTGCAGAATGCTTGTCACAGCATCCATGCAGCTCCGAAGTGGTGAAAGCCTCTTACCTGTTGGTAGCTTGATACCTCTACCTGCCTGGCTCCTCTGATGATTACCTCAAAGGCGATCACAAAAAGGATGGTGGAGATGGCGCATCCCATGGTGATTCCGCATTCATCTAGCCATTCTTGTCGTCCTGTTGTGTAGCCTTGGACGTGAAGCACATGTGCAGGTTACTGAAGTATCGAGTGATGATGTTCTGCACACAGCCTGGGACACAGAAGAACTCTAAGGTGGAATCTTTCATCCTGTGTGGTAAAGAGTTATATACACTGGTATTCTAACCATACCACATGCAAATCGCCCTCTGTCTTGGCATGCTGGATTTGGTCCCAAATTAGATAGGAGTGCTCAGTGCATCTGGGGAAACCTTGGATTCCAGTGTTTTGGCAGCTTGTGTCAATATATCCACTTGCCATAAGCAAGTTGGTCAACCTCCCTGATCTTTCCCTCCACATTCAGTAAGGTGATGCTTCTGAACTGGCTGATGGTCTGGGAGTTTTGTAATTTGGGACTGAATACACCAACGGCTTGCTGCCACTCTAAGGGGAATTGTTGTTTCCTCCAAGCTGTTTTCATGAGCTTCCATAGTGCCCTGAGCACCTGGAGGCAGTTCTTATGAAGCCTAAATGGAAGCCCGTTGGGCCTTGGGCTGACCTTGCCTTGGTGACTACCTTCTCCACTTCTTGCAGCTTAGGTGGACATATGTCAAAAGGCATTGTGGGTGGGAAAGGCTGTGGTATGTGCCCTAGTGAGCTGAGTGGTGTGGCTGTGATCTGTCATCACAGGCTCTCGATGTGTTGCTCGAGCTTGAATCTGACCACTGAAGAAAAAATGCCTTTAGATCCTTTTACCCTATGCACCAATAATATATCCCCCCATAGGTTTATAATGGGTATGCAGAGGGTGATAACATACAAAAAGCTACAATGCAATGCTATCATTTATTTTCTAACTCTAGGGTGGTATACCATTCCAATGTGCCTTACTGCCCTCAGATGGCTCAAGGACTAATTAAAATGACTGAATAATGCATTTCTATACAGCTGTCAGCAGCTCCAATTAGCTTTGGCACTAGCATTTTGAAGATAAAAACATATATTTTTAAAAGTCAGACAGATATATTATTACCCATGTTATCTGGCCTATCCCACCCTGTCTCACTCTCCCGCTCTGCCCCTGTCAGTCTCTACTCTCCTATCTGAGTAATATAGTACAGGCTAGACCAAGGAAAACACAATACTGTGAGGATGGATCCAATTGTGAGATGATAGTTTATCCCCCCGATTTCAGATTCAAGGCACTAAACATTGTGATGCTGTATGCACTTTATGAGATGTATGGTGTGTCAGCCATTGAGGCACTGAAACAGAGCAGTACCCTGTATTACTAATGGCAGAATTACTGTGTCTGACATGAATTATAAAAAGAGCAACAGAAACTGACAGTGCTAATGCTTACAAGTATATATATTTCTTTGACCTTGTGAGGGAAATATATACTAAAGTAAAAAAGACGTTCTGAAAACGCCTGTCAGCCTACAGTCTAATTGTAGGTTGTCAGGCATAGAGACAGATAGAGGAAGACTCATGACCATATTGTCAATTTCACTCCTCCAGTTGTACGAATTTCAACCTGGCTTTGAGTTTGACAGCGACAGGACAAGGTCTACCACTGAAAATCCTGATTTCTGTTGCACTCTGTAAGGGCCAATAGTCATTGTCTATGACTGACAGCTCTCCCAGACACTTTGTCACCACCACTGATGTAAGGGACTCTAGTTTAACGCCAACAATAGAGCCTCTTCATAACGCTGCCTCCACAGCATAAAAAATGCTAACATTTTGCAGCATGACATGCTGGAAAAACATCAGCATAAGTTTACTGCGGATGCTAAATGATCCCAGAAGTACAGCTGACCCAACCCTTCCTGTCAGTGCATCAGCATTTGAAATTTGCAGACCAGTCCAGTTTGTAGGCCTTGTCTTTATGCTGCCCCAGGTAGGCCTACTTGTCCTGATTACATCACCCCCTTCACTGGAGACTCGTCACATAGATTACCGCCACCAGTGTTGTCTGAAAACTCTGCATATGGCAACACTGTCATTTTTGGAGGCATAAAAGGTGGAGGCAGGTGAAATGCAGTTACCTATCTCAGTGAAACTGACAACAGTCTCAAGAGCAGTTCTTCAGCCCAACCACCAAACAGGCCTATGTAACCTATTTTCATTAGGCCAGTGGTTCCTAAACTTTTAACTGTTTGCATATCCCCTGTGACACTCAGAGTGAGTCCTACCAAGTACCAAGTACCCATGCATCACCATTTGTTATAATAATAATTAATCTATTTGTATAAATAAACAAAATGCTACACAAAATGTGAACACGGTTACAAGGTACACAATATAGAAGCAACTGGGTTGCATTGGGTAAAATCTGAGTGTATCTCCATGCACTTATGCTGGTGAGAGTTTACAGCGCTTCTACAATTGATCCTGTACCCCCAGGGCTACTTGTAACCCAGTTTGACAACCACTGTATTAGGCTGTGGGCTTATTTATGGCATTAACTTGTTATTTAATTACGGCCAATTATAGTCCTATAGGCCTACATAAAAATATAAAACTTGCACATGGGCTACACTTATTGACAATTCTCTCTTAATTTAATTTTAATTTAATTTGGCAAACGGTCTTTCAAATCTCTGACCATTTTGACAAAAGATACAGGAGCCTAATCTACGCCAGTTCATGTAATTTATGCCAGTGTTGTCAATCGCAATGCGATGTAAATCTCTAAGGGACTGCCTGGCGAAGGTAGGCCTACGACATATAGGGGCGTGACGCTTCGGTCTGGTGGGTGCTGCAGTCTCGTCGACGGGGAGAATGGTAGACGGAGTGAAGGGGAGGGAGGAGGAACCAAAAGAAAAAAGTTAAACTAAAAATGGCTTCCTTGTCTCCAGAACAAAACGAGATTTGCACCGATCAGCCGACAGAAGAGTCCACAAAATCTACAATAAAGGAAGAGAAAGATCCTGACGAGGTTTCAGAGGAACTGCTTCAAAGTTTTCGCAAGTCGGAGCTTAGCTTTTCAAGTGACCAAGTGGCATGTGTGTGCGAGGCACTTCTGCAGGCGGGTAATGTGGATCGCCTGTGGAGATTCCTCTCCACCATCCCTCCCACGGCTGACCTGCTACGTGGCAATGAAACTTTACTGAAGGCCCAAGCACTGGTTGCTTTCCACCGGGATGAATTCAAACAATTATACGCAATACTAGAGAGCCACGATTTCCACCCCAGCAACCATGGGTTCCTGCAGGACCTTTACTTACAGGCTCGGTACAAGGAGGCAGAGAGGTCCCGAGGTCGGAGCTTGGGTGCTGTGGACAAGTATCGTCTTAGGAAAAAGTTTCCCCTGCCAAAAACTATTTGGGACGGAGAAGAGACTGTATATTGCTTCAAAGAAAGGTCGCGCAATGCTCTCAAAGAGTGCTACAAGATCAACAGGTATCCTACTCCAGACGAGAAGAAGAATTTAGCAAAAGCCACCGGACTTTCCTTGACCCAAGTTAGCAACTGGTTCAAGAACAGACGACAGAGAGATCGAACACCCTCTGGTACCAACAGCAAAAGGTTGGTGAGATGACTAGTGACGATAATTTTATGCCATGTTTTATCAGCGTTAACCTTTGGGCCTGGCTTCCTGATTGCAGTCTGCTAGTTTTGTTAGCCCACGATTGTTCTTTCGAGCAGCATTTTTCGTCTGCAATTCCAATTCCTCTGAAATAAATGGAAGGCAAATGGCGTTCAAGTGTGCTTACGTTAACGTTAGCAAGCTGGAGTTACAGAAATTAAGAACGTTAACGTTACATTAGCTAGCTTTCGCTCATTGCAGAGCCGTCGATGCGCTTTGAGAACTCGTTTGAAATTAACCTGCAAATAAGTTGAATATTTAGTTGTTACTATGATGAAGTGACTTGACAGCAGCTGAGTGTTTTATTAAGCCAGCTTTATTTTCTAAAGAGTAACGCAAAGTGAGCAAGGAGGCGTGTGCAACTTTTAAATGTGCTTATCGGAATTAGTGGATTATTGGTTTGGTATCAACCTTAATTGACCTTGATGCATAATATAAATTTAACGTTATGTTTCGTTTTGCAAGTACTCGCATGGCGGGTGTTAGCCAAATGAGTGATTTGGATTTGATATCATTTGACAACCACAATGCCGCGAAGGTCTTGGAGTGAAACGATCGAAAGCATGTTGCTTTGTTGTGAAATGTGAGCTTAGGTTCACTGCGTGGATCAAGTTTCCTGAAATTCTGCACCGAAAGTTTCTCCTGTGGAGCATCACTATTAGTAAAGTCTTGCGATTGGTAGGCTATTATTACGTGTGACATTTTGACAGTGACCAATACTTGACCTGAACCAGATGGCCTTTTTTGACGCAAGTCTAGCGCCAACCGCAAAAACACCAACCACATTGTTGTTGTACTTTCCACATTTGGCCAGGAGGCAGACTTGCGTGCGTTTTGATTAGTGTCTGTAGAATCCATATTTAAACTCTATAAAAGAACCATGAAGCAAATTTGATATAATGTTCAGTTCATGTGCATAATTTTGCAACATTTTGGCATAGTATTTCCTAAGTTTCTGATTCGTAACATTCCTAACATTCTGGATTCGATTCTGTATAACAACATTGAATGTAGTCCTTGAAAATGTTTATTCACCACAACATGCAATTAGGCCAAGATGGACTTTTATGCTGAATCATTTCACTAAATAGGCAGCTTACACCTATAAATTAAATGAAAATAAGAAATGGTAGGCTATAGCAGCAGAGCAAACTCAGGCGGGAATTAAGATACATATTTGCACAACCAGATCTGCTATTATTTGTATATAATGAACTGTTTTAAAGAAATAAGCTTACTAGTAAGTATAACATGCAGACTGAGGATCTAGATAAATCTATTCTATTATATACCTAAATCATCTGCTGTTTTTTATGTATTACAGTACATTTAAAACACATTGTCAGTGATTATAATTATTAACAGTAATGTGTATGCATTTTAGTTTCATAAAAATTCTGTTCTTCTGCTTTGGAGAGTATTTATTCTGTATTCTGTATTTATTCTGGTTAGTTTTCTGATTAGTTTCTAGAACTACTCACCACTTCTCTGTTGTTCACAGTGAATCAGATGGCAACCACAGTACTGAAGATGAAGCAAGCAAAGGAGATGTGGAGGACATCTCAGACAAACATATCAATGAGGACTTGGTCACATGTTCCACTGGCTCCCTCATATCCATCTCTGGTACTACCTGCAGCACGGGCGGCCAGCTCATTCTCAACAGCACAGGGGGATTCCTCACCTCCCCTCATCCTCTGCTTCTCAACGGTAGCTCGCTGCTCTCAGGCACAGGATCAAGTGTCATCATCAACGGGTTGACCTTGAATGACAGCCATGCAGTGACTCTCAGTCCAGTCACTGCCAACCCGCCTTTGCTATTGAACGGAGCACAGGTCATACCCAAAGCGGTGGGGATCAATGACCTCAGCTTGGAGGTCCCGTCTGTCAGTGAAATGGAAACACAAGCTACCCTCCCCACTGTGGTACTAAACAACAGTAGCAGCTCAAATGGAACCATCACTCTCCCACTGACAGAGGAGAGCAAGGGATCCAGTGGCACAGCCACCTCTTTGCCTACCTTGGATTTCATCAACTCCATCAGTGTCCCAGAGGGGTTGGTGCTAAAGGCAGATGATGGAGTGCAAACTTTATCACTGACTTCTGTACCTACGTCCACCACTTCCTCATCCACCATTTCCCTGACCACCCCTCTGCCTCCTCTAGCTGTGAATCAGACTGTCCGAACCTCAGAGACCTTAAGCACCTCGCCGGCTGCAGCTCCGACTGGAGTAGTCATCTCTAGTCAAGTGATGCCTTCGATTTCCCAGCAGCCTGAGATTGTGGTGTTTGCCACCGCTGGCTCCCAGTTGAGTCCCTCAAATTCCATCTGCCAGGTGGTCTCGTCATCGTCTTCCTCCACGCCGCAGGTGCTCTCCCTCCCCCAGGTGGTGCCCTCTATTCAGGGCATCCCTGTCTCTCAACTGGTGCAGCACTCCTCTGGAGCCCAGGTGTCTCCTTGTCCCCAGCTAGTCCCTGTGTCTTCCCTTACTAGTCAGCTGCCACAGGTGTCAGTCCCTCCATTACAAGGTCAGATGCTCCATATAGCTCCGCGACTTGCCCAAGTCCCACAGTGTAGCACATCCACCACTCTCAGCGATGGCAACATTTTGTCTGTTTCCCAGGTGGCCGGCAGTCAGGTTCCCCAGGGCTTAACCCTTCAGCTTAGTGATCAGTCTTCCTCAAACACTCTTTCTCAGACCCAGCGGACCACGCAACAGGTCATTCCTATTTCCTCCCCAACACAAGTCGTCCCGGTTTCTCAGTCAAAAGAACTTGGCCTGGCCCAAATAGTCCCCATGTCTTTGCCCCAACTCGTCCCTGTGTCTTCCATCTCTGCAGCCTCCAATGGAACCCTGTCATTCCCCCAAGTGGTACAAGCTAGCCCTTCCCTTTCTATACCGTCTCCTGGAGGTGCCTTCCAGATTATCAGTTCAAACCCCAGTGCAGGTGTTGGAGTCACTCAAGCACCCCTGCGAGTTAACCAGCTTGGATCCCTCCAAAGTGTTGGTCCCACAGCCAGTGCATCCCCTGGGGTTCAGATCCTCAATTCGGGGATTATTCAAATCCCTTCCAACTCACTAGGTAAGAGGAACAGTTTGCAATTTGGTCAAATATAGCATGATTCTAAACCAGATGCTATCTTATATAACCTATAGATCTGTTGTTGGAGGGCTTCACATACTTCTCGGTACAAAAATTACAAACATCAGCAAGTGCAACAAAACATATCTAACATGGCGGCTAGAATCTGCTCTGATAGCTCTGTTTTGTAAGTAATTATGATGGAAGCAGGCTAGCTTGCTCATTTCTGAATGGATTTTTGTATTAAATGAAAGAACCTGAACAACAGAACTGTAGGTTTGCATTTGCCATAGTTCTCCTTTATTTGGCATGAGAAACTGAACAATTGTTTTTGTTGATATTGAATTGGTCTCTCTCTCTAGGTACTGGCAACATTGTTCTGACAGGAGGCATGGGGGCTAGTCCCATCCTCAGCCTCCAGCAAGGTAAACTCATTCTTACCATTCCAGCTGGCATTCAGTTCAACAGTGTACCTGTGAAGCCTGTTACAGAGAACCCTGTCTCAGGCATAGGGACTTCTGACCAGACTCCGGTCATCGTTACTACAGAGAGTCCACCCACCACCTCTGCAGCAGTGCCGGCCTCACCCTCTTTGCAGTGTTCCTCGTTGGGCTACACCAATTCTGCACTGTACTGTAGTCCCGAGCCTGGGGCGCCAGCCAACCCAACTCCTGTAGCCTCCCCTGACACGCCAGACTGTTCAAGCACTCAAACGCCCTCCACAGTGCTGCCGTCCCAGCACTCCTTGAGCCCTGAGAGCATGCTGGCACTCAGCCCGATATGTGGTTCCGCCCCACAGCTTCCCCAGACCACGTGGAGCCCTCCCGCCCTGTCCTCCTCTGCCACCCTCAGTCTGTTTGATGTGCGGGGAAAGGGAGACCTACCAGAGGACTCCACTTTGCTGGGTCTGCCACCTGGCGATGGCCTATTGCTTGGAACACCTCCGCCTGGTGAAGATGTAGACAAGGAATCCCATTTGGATGATGCAGAGGAAATGGATGGGGATTCGAAAATTCTGACACAACTACAGTCTGTTCCAGTAGATGATGATTTGGGTTTATAAACTCTAGCACTCCAAATGCAGACTTGTTTGGTTACATATTAGAGGAATGTGCATTACAGTCTACATTAGGGGTTTTGGTATAGGATGGGATCTGCTCTTAATGTTGTTCTGTCTGTCTCCTCTCTCACCCAAGAAGAGGAAGAACAATAAGAATGAGATAAGAGGGAGCATAAACGGTATATTTACTTTTTAAAATACATTGTTTAATTTTATTAAGGTGTATTCTGTTCACATTGGTTACTGTGAACATGTAGGCTTTTTATACTGTGTTGTCAGAAAAAAATATGTATTGTAGATGCTAAACACAGCCAGTAGACAATCAAACAGAAATCCTGAGCAGTCTAATACAGTCAACAATATCAAATACCCTACTCTAGTATGTATTTTGTTGTTTTTGTCTAGTTTTACTCATTTTAGCTACACTAAAATGCCATCCAATTCCAGTGATCTTTTACTAAGTAAAACAAGGCACTCGTGGTGATGACAAAGTGAGCCAAATTTTGACAAATGGCTTTTGTGACACTGATTAATGTGTTGAATTTGTGTGGATAGAGTGAACTCAAAACACACAGTGTAACTTAGTCTGACAGTCTCAGAGAGAAACTGATGTTAAACTTGATTAGCCACCCAAGCACTAATATTCAATGCAGATTTCCAGGAAATGTAAGATGAATACGGCAATATTTTGCTCATAATCAGTCACTTCCTTGTCAGTATGTAAGTATAACATGGTGTATTTTTAACACTTTTAGAACACTTTAAAAAAGTTTTTTCTATGCAATATCTGGGTTACTGTCCCAGGGATCTGGATTTCAGTCATGGTGGTGCTATGAGGTGTTTTTTTAAAGGGCTATGTCTGAGAGATGACTTAGATCGCAGAGTTAAGAACAATTTATCACAAATTCATTCTGGCAGTGGGATGGAGCTCAAAGCAGCTCTTGACTTTGCATTGACAGCATTGCATCCCATAGGATACTGCATACATGCGGCCTCCAAATCACTTTACAGTATTGCATTCACTACTACACAGGGAGAAGGAAATGGTTTTCTGTTCTTTACAGCAACTATGGTAAAAATGTACAGTTCACTATTTCAGATACACTACAAAACATGCAAGCTCTACCGCCAAATTAAAAAATCCAAGTTTTCTCTCTTCATGGTCTCAAAACTCATTACAGCACAGTGCTTTGCTGTAAGTGTTGAGAGTACTTTATCTCAGCGGTATAGTATTTGAATTCCTGAAATATACAACTGTAGTCATATTTACATCAAATGTATGTATTAGTTCCTCCCATGCCTTCAGTAATGTCCTCCTTAAATGTTTTTGTTTGTTGTTATTTTGTTATATCTATACAAAATTATGACTGTCTTGCCAAATCATTGTCTCACTGTCAGATGAGAAGTGAAAATGAGATGTACAGGAGTAAAGTAGTAGCCTGTTTTATCCAGCCCCAAGGAGGATTCTTCCTTTTGGTGTATTGCACACTTTATTTATGTCATGTTTACACAAATGTGCTACCGTCTGTGGCCTTGTCTGTTTGTCTCTTCTGTGTCAATGACCAGTTGCTCAACCAAGACACTCTTTTTCTCAGCTGTTAAGTTTTATTTTTGCTGCATTTTTTTTATTTGTATGTTATTGTATTGCGTATGTAGGCATTTTTCACTTGTGTCCTCTGTGCAGGAAAAGAATGTACTGAACAGAAGTCCACATAGGAACCATTGTATTTATCCATAATCATGTGGTTCCAGTCAAAATACAATCTGAATTATCATCTTTCAAATTTGACAGAGCGCCTGTCAGCCATTTTGTAAGCTGTAAGAGTATGCTCACGATAGGATGTAAACCATTTCCTCGCCAAAGTTATTTAAGTGCTTTTTATTTTGGAAATGACTCCTTTAAGCATGTTTGTTTTATCTTACTCCTTTATTATACTGTATGGAGACTAAGGGAATGCTTGTGTGTGTGTGTTTGTGTGTGCATGTACAATGAAATGCTGTTACAGAATGTAAAAAGTGTACATCTGCTCCTCCATGTCCGCAAATTTGTCGTGTTTTTCAGCTATTTTATTGAACTGTTAAGCTCTTTTTCCGGTCCATTTCACAGTTGTTGCTGTTTTTACAATATACACACATGCACATAAACAGATACAGATCCTTCACCAACCAAAGACACTTATTTGAACGGTTTTAGTAAAGGGATTTTTTCCTGTTTCCTTTTTATCTGAAACATAGCTGTTTTGTACATTTTAAAGGCATTTTATTTTTTATATACAGTTATGTCATTGTATTAAACATTTATAACCATCACATAAGTGGAGTAGTCTTTTTCAAGGGCTGTTGAGTTCATATGGTTTACCTTTCTAAATCAGAACACATTTGTGTAATAAGATGTAATTCCTTATTTCCATTCAGATCCTCACTCCCAGTCTCCCAGAGCAGACACCAATATCAAAAACTTGGCTCCACTGAATAATGATGGTTCACAATATCAAAATAAAAGGTTTACAGCAAAAGTCATGATCGTACAGAGACACTGTCCTTCCAATCATATGTTAAGTGTTACAAGATGAGGAATTGGAAAACCAAAGTGAAGTCTAATGTCCTCAGTGAATTTCAACTAACAATGCAACCAATGTGTCTGAATGTATCATCTGTGTAACCCAAGAAAAAAATGTGATCAACCAGATCACACGACATACAGGACAATGAGTCAGAGGGAAATTAACTACAGGTGCCTATACTCAAACTAATCTTTAAAGCCGTGTACAGGGCAGTTTCCAATATTTTTTCACTGTTTGCCGTGGATTTTTGAGATAAATTTGTAGACATATAACCTTGTGTACAGTATAAACCTTAAGCTGCCAACACACCTACAGGGACATAAACTGAATTACACAAGACTCATGAAAGCAATTTCAGCAAAGTTTGTGGACTATCATACATGTACAAAGGCTCAATTTATTAATGGTTGTTAACAGTGTTTGACTAAATTGGCACCTCAAAGACCAAGTAGAGAGATGAAATTCTTAAACCTTGCTTAATGGACTTTCCTAATGTATACGAAAGTAATTGTGCAGTCATTGTTTAATTTCACAACTCACAACTAGTTTTCATCATATAACTATTGAGTTGTAGATTACTTGAGTCAATCTGAGAACATGTCTAGACTAATCATGAACTGCTTAAGTATATTAATGAATAGCATTTATAGCTCAGATCTTTACATTTTCAAGTTTAGTTCACTCATGGTCTACAGCATGTGAAATGCGAAACTAACAACATTAAACACAGACCACACAGAATATCTATAAGACACACTGTACTTCAACAGGGGCATGTTGATATTCAAATATTCTAAGAGCAAGATTTCTGGCTACTTTTTGACTATAAACACATATGTAGCTCAGTTGCAGAAAGGCAAAAGAAGTGGGGAATGCTGATTCATTGTACCTGAAATAATCTAAAGACTTTTGACCTTTTGACCAAGACAGAAAAAAATAATGAGTATGTATCCTCCTTATTTCACTGGTCACTTTCTAGTCTGTGCTTTTTTAGGCTCTAGTATCATGAAAACATTAAGTAAAAGCCTAGTCTCATGAAGCCGGACATGACTGGCACTTTGTGACAGCACATCAGAGGGACAACAGCTAGTGCAATGATGTGAAATCACCCCAAAACAAGGCAAACTGTCACCCACAACTCCACAACAGAACAACCTTTCAAATGTAACCGATGATCTGAGTTTTGCCTTCTTAAGGCATTGAATTGGTTTACAAAGTTCAAACTTAGTTCTCCCTGTAAATTTGTCCAGCTAAGGACATATTCCTTGGCATGCACTTCACTCTAACTTCAATCACAACCTTGGCTAACACACAGAGGAAGTGCAAACTCTCACTATAACAGTGTTCCTGAGTCTGGTTTTACCAAGTGTGTGTGTGTGTGTGTGTGTGTGTGTGTGTGTGGTGTAAGTGTGTTCAAAGTCCCAAGTACTCTGCCAAAAAGATGGCCATGATTTTAGTGAGGTTTTCCACAGTAGGTTTGTGCATCCTTTCTTCGTCATCATCCAGTTTGTGCCAAAATGTTGGGAATGGTGTGGGTATCACATGTAGCACTGGAACACCTAACATTCAAAGAGCACAACAATTAGATGGGAGCTCAAGTCACTGGAGAATAAAGAAATGCAGGAAACACCTGGACTGTGTTACATCTCCTTGTGTTTTTGCTGTGTTTTCCCTTCTCTGTTTCCTTGTTTGTATCAGGTGGCCCCTATGGGTGAATGATGTGAGACTGTTTGCTTTCCATACCCCATGGGTGATTGGGGCTCCAGCCTATAATAGTGCTGTGCGCCACAATTTGATGGCAAACGTAAGGAGCGGGCATGCTGGGAGATAAACTTTGGGTTCTGGCACATGGTAGTCCACCACTCTGAGGGGACCCTTGAGGCCTTTTTTTGAGTCATAATATTATCGTTTTCTGATATTCTATTTTGTATAATAGATGCATTGAATTTAAGTGTTTTTTGTCTGTTTATGCCATCCCAAATCCTTTTTCCTGAACCCTAGGCAGGCACATGACAACTGTGGTTTACATCATTGGTTCTCAAACTGGTATCCATGAAAAAGTTTGCTACAAAGTATAAACTTACTTAGGAAAATACTAGAGATCAGTATAGAGCCCAATCACATTGTGCTCATTACTCCTACAACAATAACATTAGTGACAAATTGGCCCAAATGATGCATTACATGAATCTGTCAAAACACTTTCCTTAGGCCTTAGGAGTTAATATTAGTTATTAATATTAGTTATTATTAGTTATGTGCAACAAACAGTAGCAGTAGCAGTAACACAGTAGGCCTAGATTTGAACCTCCCCCCGCCAAAAAAAAAATCCTTATAAAACTGCTCATGCACTGTTTTGCCAAATGCAATAACATGCCTATTTAAAATTGTTGTAGTACTAGCAACATTTTAGAAAAAGAGTTCAAAAACACCTGAAAGAACAAATAGTTATAATCTTATAGCTAAATTTTTGTTGCAATTATGAGGGGTCCCTGGCCCAATAAGGTTTGAGGATCCCTGGTTTAGGTTAATACAGTAGGAGACACATGACTATATAGGCATGAAATACATGACTATATAGGCATGTGACACATGACTATATAGGAAAATGAGACTGACTTAATTAAGGCATGAAGATTCGCATACTGACCCTTATGCAAGAAAGGGATATGATCATCCTGCACAGGGCCCAGATACACATCTTTCCTAAAGTAGCTCTGCTCAGATGGGTGAGAGAACAACAGGCCCTGCCGGTGTAATCTCTTCTCTGAGAAAGGAGAAAAAAAAAGGTGACTGGTGTTATGAGGTACACAATTCATACAGACATGATATACATGAAAGACAGGAGTGGGTGATTACCAGCGGCAATGAGGCGGTCAAACCAGTGAGCTGTATTGTCAAAGTGATTGACAATCAGAGGATCTGGCCCTCCCAACAGGTCCAGTAAAACAAACAGATCCTGTGATGAGAAATAGGGATTTTTTTGGAAATACATCACTGGCACACCAGTCAGGAATGAAGTATTGAGACCGACAGATCCATACCACTGCTTGCAACAGGTTGGTTCGAGAGGTGGCGGCAGGGTACGGTGTACGGGCCATATGCTCAGCCAAATGTCGAGAGCCATAGATAGAATCAGTGTCTGTCCACTCCTCAAATGCCTCTTCTCCATCAAAAAAGACCAGCTGAAGGGTCACAGCAGCCCGCTAGAGAGAGAGAGAGCCTTGAGCACATTGGATTTGTTTTTACATTTTAAAATACAGATGACATCCAGCGGTCACCTAAAATTAGGACCTTCCTCTCCATAAATAAACTGGATGTAAAAGAAGAGTTGAGTTGAGAAAAAAGAAATATAAAACAGTAATTCAAATTCAACTACTTGATGTCCATTGTAGTGAATTCAACAACATCAAAGTTCTTCAATGTCATTGTTCCTTATTGTATAAATTTGTACGAATGAGGCATTACACAGTTACAGGTAATTGAAGACATGGCTTGTGCTTTCTACTGAGACAAGAAATGGCCCAGTGTGTCTGTTTTACTCTTTCTGATTACTGGATTTCCAGGCTATTACCTGTTGTCAGAGGATAATGGAACTATCCAGTCTCCTATATATTCTCAGAACACAACCATGATCATAACCTCCAGTTCTATAGAAAGAGTTAAGATGCAAAACCCTCTAAATCCATTTTCAGAAATATGCAAAAATTAAGTTATTTTAATAATAATTTCCAAATAATCTCTATCAAACTGTAAATTAATTATTATTAAAAACAGAGTAAAAAATAAAAACAAATCAAGCCAAAACAATCCAACTGGAGACGGACTGATAATAATGTTTATCAAAACTATATAAATATATTTATGTAAATTGATTTAGAGGGGGTTTTGCATCTGACCTCTTCATATGTAATCCAGGTTTCAGGTTCTCCGAACTCAAATGATTTCGCTACTTCAGAGTTTAACAAGGCTGTCCCAGACCCTAGTGATTATGTTGTGGCTTAAAAACTGGTTGAGAACAAAATATTCAGAATATGCTCTGCACATGTTCAGTCCACTACCAGCACGGAAAACAATTATTGAAAACAGTGCCACAACCAAGTGCGTCATTTGTCACAGATGTGCTGAATTTTGTGTACCAAGGATGAGAAGCACACAAACAATGTGTGTGGATATGGATGTGTGATATAATCAATACCACTGTTGTGCTTGGTGGTGCATATTTCATTTGCTCTTCTTGAAAACTATATGATAGCGAGAGCATTTCTCTGTAGTTTGCTTTGCAATCAACTATAAAAGGAAAGACAAACAACCTGAATTTGAGCTTACAACACACAAGCAAGACTTCATTCGCCTGCATCATTAACCAAGAGTATTGCACGGGAGAGCATCCAAGCATTCATTCTAAGACGCAATGAATTTTCCAACAGACATCAAATACCCTTCACAAAAATAACAACACTTGCCAATAAATAAATCATTTTGCATGAACTCATAAAACTGTTTTGGATGTACCTGTTGTTTAAGAGCATTCAGCTGCACATCTAGAACTGTGACCAGTTCCAGGATCATGGAGCAGGGCACTGCAGAATCGCTGGCACCGAGAAACACACGTTTTGGGTTCTTGGAGTCTGGAGGAAAGAACTTGGAGTCATAGTGACAAGCCAGAAGCAGACGGCGAGGGGCTAAAGGGTCCAGAACAGCTAAGACATTGGTGAAGGTCACCAGGCCTCGTGGCGTGGCTGATTTGAAGGAGTCCTCCTCAACTGTCCAGCCCGTCAGCAAGGATGCGAGCTGGAACTTAATGTGCTTGAGCCACATCACCATGGAAACAAGAACAAGAAAATGAAGGAGATAAAGTTTCAACAAATTCTCAAAGCCTAAAATCTCACTTACTGAGGTGTTATTAAGATCCAGAAATAATAACAGTGTCAACAAAAGTAACCCTATGGTTCTAAATATATATGGTTATAAAGCTACATTTTATTATTAAGTTAATCAGATTGCTTTAATTCACACTACATTATATTTATATTATATTGTATTATATAATTATATTTGGAAAGATTTGTTTCTGTTGTCACCTTAAATCCATGTGAGTACAGTATAGTCTCACCTGTCTCACAGCTTGGCTGCCTGGTGTTCCCGGAAGCCTCTCTATCAAGAATGGCCTCAGATGTCTCGCCCACAGACGTGATATATCTACCTGGGCAGCTAGTTTGCGCACTTGGGCCAGGGATAACTTGCTAGGCTTATGACTGAGCTGGAAAGAAAGTATGTGGTTAGGAGACTCAAAAGAGATATGTTCCTGACAAATGTTTTTTTTTTCTTTTCTATTATCTTTTTTTCTCCCATGAAAAAAATTAATGCCAGTGATGAGGATTTATATGCCATGCTAGCTCTCAAGTACATAAAAGTCCAAAGCTTTCATATGCACTGTTAAAAGTAGACTTTTTTTTTTTAACTTTTTGGCCCTCACATATGTCAACCAGGACAATCAAAGAAGAAACAAAGAAGGAACAGAAAGTTTCTTACAAAAGTACACAATCACTTCTACAAGGTTTTGGAGGTTTGTGTCTAGGCTGTTTTGACCAGACAGTTCAACCCCTCCTCATTGTCAAAAGTTGCTGAACATTTGACAGAGTACAATTTGAAGGTATTGTGTGCTCCTTGAGGACCGTGGAGTAAAGCAGACATTCTAGCCCAGAAATCTGAATGTATCCTTGCGGTAGCAAATAGTTTTGTTCAGCGGGTACGTCTAGCCATGCACCACTGGAGCCTTTGGTAGGTCTACCATTGGTCTTTCACAGGCTTGGTAAGACCAATCACAACGCTCTATCTTTGTAGAGCGTTGTTGGGTGGGCTTAGCACGATAATGACAGGGCTGTGACGGTGCATATCAACTAAGTGGCCAAAGAGCGGTCGTTTGGAGCGGCTTTGGCATCGACTTTGGAAGAGCTAGACTTGGGCTTTTCTTTAAAAGTTGAGCAGAAAAAGGTACTCGTCATTTGTTTCAAGCAATGACGTGTTTGCTGTTTTGCCAGTTTTGCCAACGTTGCTCTGATTGGTTGTAGCGCTATCCAGTGTGAAAGACAACAGCTGATTCCGGCCCTAGGATTGAGCTCAGTCTATCGGTTGTGGTGAGACTATACATTTTGGTGTTATAGTCTGGCTTGCCCGGATACAGACATTCTACACTGTAGGCTAAAATTGCTGACAGGTGAGTATGGTAACACCATCTGTGGCTGAATTACATGTCTCTTGTTATATGGACTGTGTATCTTGCCAGTATCTTGACACAATTCAGGTCTGTAAACATGCTGAAAGATGTGAGGTGATTACAGGAGGTAATCCTCTGGTGATGTTGATGGTCCAGCATAGTACATGTGTTTAGACAGAAATATGACACAGAACTGTTCAGTTTCTGTGGGTCACACACATGGGAACATGGTTTAACATGGAGGTTTGGTCTATCCACAGTCTTGCAGGAATGCTTTCTGAAAACCTGCTTGCCATCAGCAAAACTTTCCATCTCTTACTTTGGCAGAAGTGCCAAAGAATTGTTTCATAAACCATAAACAGCCTGTGTTTGACATTGATGCCACTAGGCCTAGTCTATACCCATCTTGTGTGAGAGAGAGGTCCATCTATACTGATCTTGTAGGTCAAAATTCAATGTAACAAACAAGAAGACACTTCTTTCTTACTGTAACATATTTTACGTTATTATAGGAAGGAAGTGTCTTCTTGTTTGTTAGCTCCTTCACATACATGTCTAAAGATCAATATTTGAAGCATCACCGACATTTGATTGTAACTATTATATACTTCTATAACAGTATACTATTAACATTCCTGTGCATGTCAGTTGGTTAAATGACAGTGTGTGATCAAATGTGAAGTAAAGACTTTACATACATCTTGTGATTAAACACTGCCTATCTCATCTGTTTCTAGATAACCTCACAAAGGGCAGTCTGGCTATGTTTGTTTTTTAACATCTGTTTTGTTTATTCTGATTTCCTTGTGCCAGTTACTGACTGAACTGGTAGATTACTCTGAAACACTAAATCATTTACTACAGGTATATCAAATGTGACATGGGAACCACTTTCATATTAGAGGGTCAAAAGGTTGTGCCATTTCAAAAAGCTGCAACTGTGACCATTCTCTTAGGCCACATCATCTGCCTCTAATAATACCTTTGAAGTTGTACTTCATGTATGTACACCCTAAAGCTTTCTCTTGGAGCTACCAGTTACAAAGTCGGATACTGCAAAACATACATCATCAAGTAAAAGAAATTCTCACCTTGTCTTTGATGAGATCTGCTGACACAATTCTGGAGTTGTTTGTCTCACTTGACAAGTACATTCCCAAGATCATTGCAAGCGCAAAGGCACCGCAGAGGCAGCCGACCATAACCCGCATCCGAGGCATGCGGACTTGGTCACATACTGAGGGTGCACCACCGTTGGCTGTCTGTAAAACCTTATACCTAGAACTATTTCTAGGCATTTTGTACACTAACCGAATGCTGCACGGCTTACCAGAACACAGTGAAAAAGGAAACTCGTCCCGCCTGCTGCAGCCACTAGACTCGATACGTGTGCTTTGAACACGTCAGTAGAAAACAAAACCGGGCAGCCAGGTGATTTGGGAAACGGAGCAGCCCTGTAATCAAAGGTTGCTTGACAGCCATGCTAAACTTTAAAACCAAATCTGGTCATCGACTGGTTACTCAGAATTTACATACATAAGGATTTTCCGATCAAAATTTTTCCCAAACGTTGCATTGTTCTGCCAGATGCAGCATCTTGAATTGATCAATAATTTAATGTTAAACTAATACATACCGACGGACGCCTCTCTGGGTTACAGTCAGAAATATTCACTGTGTAACGTTAACATATTTTACGTTCGATAGTAAATTCCCATGCATGTATCTGCAGCCTAACCTCACCTTGCAAGCGGCAGATCTAAACCAAACAATAGAACGTAACGCCTTTAAATGCTTAAACATACACGCACACGACTGACATTATTTACAGCATTTTTAAACAAATAGATGCCTTACGAGCCCAGCTACTATTACAAAAGAAATGACAGTAAAAATGTGGTTAACTTCTTCTTTTCCTCAATCATATGTCCGGATACCCTTTTAGCACGTTGCTGCCTCTCTCTGGTCAATGAGATGAACTGAACCAGTTTTCAAATACGCACTGAATGAGAGGGATAATACTTGTGACATCTTTCAAACGTTTGTCCAGGTTTTAAATAGAAATCATATATTGTCAAACTCTCGCATATGTGCTTCTCCACCCAACATTACTCTGATAATATTAATGCGTCTCACGTGGTTTGCCGCTATGTTACCAGAGCCCGTTGATGTTACTCACGCGCTACATTCAGTTGCTACATTTGTTGAACTTCCGGGTTTCGGCCCTCCTGCAAGAAAAAACGTTGCTGATTGGCTATAACCTGTATCTGTCCGATGATTAGGCATTGTGATTGGTTTGACTGTGGGTGGGTAGAAAATTCTAGAAGGCACGTTTGCAGAGAATGGGAGAGACCTATATACACTTGCTGTAAGGGATTTGTTGTTTGCTAACGTTAGCTGATTTTGGTGTCGAAGTGCGCAGTTTGTAACTCACAGGCACGGACTGCGATACTTTCATGTATTATACATGGAACTGTTTTTATCTAAACATATTGATTTCGGTGTTGAATTTCGGTACTAGGAAATGGTGACAAAGTTACGTAGAAACTTAGCATTAGCGCGTCATAGGTAACATAACTTTACGTAGCCACGAGAGTAAGACTTAGCGGTGTCTTTGACAATTTGCTTTTGACAAAATTTCTCTTCTCGAGTTTCAAGTGATAGTGATTCGTCCTCTGACGTTAACGTAAAATTAGTTTACTTAGAAGAAAACATACGAAGCTAAGGTTAGCGTTCCACTTTCCCATTTTCCCCATCTCTTGCCTTGCTCGTTAGCATCCGATATAAAGATGGAAGATAACGGTATATCAATCATAACTAATCCATTAGTAGATGTGCGTTTGACTAGTAGTCTTTCTCAGTTCGAGTCAAGCCGACGATTCAGCCGGGGAATCACCATTGCAGAATTCAAGGTAAATATTGACTATGAGAAATGAATGGCACAAGTACCCTGGTCAGAGTTTGCTTGTTGGTAATGCTTAAAACGGAATCAGAATGTGTAGCTTTTTACAACTGATGGAATGGTGTTATATGGCTATGAGCTGGTAAAATTATGCAATTGCTAGTTGATATTTTTTCGGTCACGGCGCCATCAACACAGCAATTATTTGCTAATTGGCAGTAGTGCATAATTTCTTAGTAAGTGTGACTTTAAATGTAGGCTTTTTCTTTTTCAGTGCAAGTTGGAGTTGGTGATAGGCATTCCAGCATCATCTATGGAGCTCCAGCTTTTCAGCACCCAAGACAAATTCCTGCTGAAACTCGAGGATAATGATGCACTACTTGGCTCATACCCAGTGGACGATGATTGCAGGATACATGTGAGACTGAACACTCAGTTCTTTTCCACCAGTTCTCTCCATAGGTCCTAGATTGAGTAAATAAAAGTGATCATAAATGTGAAAGATAATATGACATATTGGAGGACAGCAATGTATTGTTGTTTGTTGATCTTTTTGAGATTGTGAAACGGCTCTCTGAAATTGTGTAGGTGATCGACCGAAGTGGAGGCCAGAGCACAGAATTCAGTGATCCGTCAGAAGTTGCAAAGTTTGAGATATCAGATGACGCCTATGAGAAGAGAAGTGGTATGGATCCACTCTGTTAAACTGAGTGATTTTTATTTTAGACTTCCCAACATCTTTACCATCTTAAGGGGTTCTACTACTGCCTCTAAAGCACAGCTGAAGTCTTGAACTACCAATAGCATGACGGTACTACTGACTGACATTAATCATGCTGCTTCATATCTGGTTAGATCAATGTTAATATTTCCTCTCAGATTCGGCACGCTCTTTCTTGAAGCAGAAGAAGCTTGGTCGGTTTAATGAAGAGAATCAAAGCAAACAGGAAAAGCAGAAGGAGGCAGCAGAAGAAAAGGAGAAAGCTGCATGTGCCAACATCACCACTGGTAGTAGATGCCAAGTAAAAGTTGTTGGGCAGCCCACTAAGCTTGGCACTGTGATGTATGTGGGTAAGCGTGCATTACTTTTCATCATAGTTCTTTACATTGAGCTGCTTTGAAGAGCAAAAACTCTATTTTTCAGAAATATTTGGTACAGATGTGCATTGTAGATTAACATGGTGCATAACTGGACATTGTCTTTAGGGAAGTCTCACCATATTGAAATAAATTGCTACTTCAGGCCACTGACTAGCAAAATACCCCCAAAACCCTTCATGCAGTTTTGTTGTAACTACTTATTCTGATTTTTTCTCAAAGCCACACTCAAATGGCACACACATCCTGTTAATTTTTAATTTTTTTCCTCAGGAACGACGGACTTCAAACCAGGTCTCTGGGTGGGAGTCAAGTATGATGAGCCACTCGGAAAGCATGATGGCAGGTATGTATTTTGATGTGAAATGACTCTTAGGTGGAAAGCCTAGTATTTCACATCTCGGTGAGAGTTTAGTTACGGATGCACCCAGTATGTCTTGATGAACTGTCCTTATCCACTCTGAGGTTTATCTTGAGATTACAACTAACCTGGATGAACGGTGTTCCAAGCAGGGCGGTAATGTTATTCTGGGCGTCACATGGGGAACGCTGTTCCGTGTAAGCAATTGCCAGTGATCATCAAAACTGAAACGCAAAACAGATGGACTGAAATTCTCCTGCCTTTACAAACCTTGACTTGTCTTCTGCGACATGAATTGCAGAGCAGCATTTTTGGTCTGATGCTTTTAAAACTATGCCGGAGGACGACCAGGTGTGGTGCATATTGCATCCACAGGTGTTTAGGAGGCCCCAATTAAATGAGAGTAGCTGGTTTGTTGAAGTCATGCCAGTTTTTGTACCAACGGCATGACACCTCATATATGATTCTCTGGGATTTTTGTTCGGGCAACCATTATTTAATCCAAGAGAACCGCACTTGTACGGAACACCATTCAACCACGTTATGTTGGTAGCTACCAGTCCCCCATCCTTGGTTTACAGCAGGTCAGCAATTTCTTTGTTTTTTGCTGCTGTCTCAGTATTTGTGGGAAGTGTGTGCTGGGGAAGCCTCTTAAATTGTGTCTTTAATGCCTTTTTGTCTGAGCTTGTAAGGAGGTGTTTGAGTATCCTGTCATGATGACCCTTTGTGAGGTGTATTGGCCATTGAGCAAACTTATGACTTCTGGGCAAATCACTTTCTTCCTGTAATGTGTTGAATTGTTTGCTAGTTTCCAACTTAATGTTTACATCACTGAATATAGTACATATTTACCTACATAGGCCATGGGCCAAATAGGGTCATAGTGCACCTCTACCCCAACTGAACAAGACCAACATTTTTTGAAAGCTCTGGCCATGCTGAATGTGAATTTGAATGTTAATGTTAAAAATTTTGAAATGAGTGGCTGTCCATTGAAAATCAGTGTCTTAGTCATTTGCCGTTGAAATACATTACAAAACTGTACATAGTGCATAAGAGAAGTAAGTTGGAACATGTCTCAATCTGTGTTGTCACATTTGGATTTAATAGGCTTTCAAATTTACATTAAGCATTGCAAACCAAAAAGTTGGTTTCGTTGAGAGGTAGGGGGTACACTACTACCTACTTAAAATGTTAGGGTTTGGTTACATCATCGTGTTGAAAACTTAAGTCTCTGTCTAAGCATTTGGGTCTAAATTAGCAATCAGATTTTGCACCAACAGAAATAACAGCTTACATAGCTTTTGTTTGAGCACTCTGGACTTAATACCTGCTATGTGTTTTTCTCTGTCGTCCATGTGCGTCAGTGTGAATGGAAAACGATATTTTGAATGTGAGCTGAAGTATGGTGCCTTTGTGAAGCCCTCATCGGTGACTGTTGGAGATTTCCCTGAGGAAGATTACTTGGATGAGATGTAGGTCAGAGATGATCATATCCATCATATTCAAACCATCTGGCAAAAGAGTTGTTTTCATGGAGGGATGAACTTTATTGACTGGAGTTTTATATTGCGGCTCGGATGGCTTCATATGTAATTGTCATTACAAATTTTTTGGTTTTTTTTGCTGGTCAAGAGCACCCCTTGTTGTAACACAAATAAACCTCAATGCTTTGGAATAAGATGAGGTCTGACCTTGTGACAGGTACACATTTCTTTGCATACCTGAAAGGCAAAATCATAAATTTAGCTAGAACAGAGGCCTTTTCTCATGATCAAAAAGTACATTTTAATTAAGTTTACAAGTCATAATTATTTCACCTGTTTGTAATTACTTTCATAGTCTATATTGTAAGAGGGTGACAGTAGACTACCCATATTTAATGACCTGGAAGAAAATATATGAAACATCTTGAGTACCCCAAAATGCAAACCTGCAATAGCAAGTTTTTGTGACTTGGCATGTTGGCAATTTTGCTTTTCCAGTCCTCAGAGTTCACAAAGCGACACAAAGCTTTGTGATATTCAAGGCAAGCATGAACTTTATGTGTAACGAAGGCATAACATTAATTGTTATCTGCTTGATTCTTTAGACCATGAACAGCAAATGTTTCGTAGAAACGCAATGAAAGATTCATAAGGGATCCAGCTTTGCAGTGCAGTGGAGCATAACTATTGGATCTGTTTTTTACCTTCAATTTGTGTCACAAGGCTTACACTTTCAGCACACTAATTCAATCTTCTGAAAAATGCAAGAATTGTAATCTGATTTGCTCTGAATTTTGATCAGGTATACAACTTGTCAATATCATCATGAGCATGATGGCTAGCCTTTGTGAGACTCCTCACATGATTTTTCAGTGGCACTACTGCATTGTGTTCCCTAACATACTGTACCATGCAGTTCAGAAACCAATTAGTTCCTTGTCTAGCCAGGTCTGCTCTGCAAACCGACAGGACTTTTTGGTATATGTTTAAGACGTTGGTTTATTGCAAAGGTGTCTCGGCCACATCATTCATTAACTTTTATTTGACTTCGCTCCTTCACTAAAATTCTCCAATGAACATTGTCATGATGCTGCTGGAAGGCAGTCAGACTGGTGACCCTCTACATTCATCCCATGTAGCACTGTTTCTAAAACAGGCCACCTTGAATGTGTTGTTGAATGTCTATGACATGTAATGTCAATATAAAAGGACAAATGTCCACTAAAGTAAATGTTTCCCGTACTGTTAGAATAGAAAGCTTAGACCCATACTATTTTCATCTTGGTAAGAAGTAACGTTATTCTTTGTTTTTTTTGTAATTGAAGTATGACCACACTGACTTGCATTGGGTCCATACTTTTTTGTACATGATTTGCCTGTGTAAGTCATTTCTGTTTTGAGCTTGTTTGTCTACATAAATCATTTGTGTCTCAAGCCTGTTAATATCTTGTTTTACCTGCAATTAAAACATTGAATATGCTGCTGTGCCAAACTGGAAATCAGGATCTACTGTGTAACATTTATACTGTAACATTTATACATTTCCCTTGAATTATGAGCTCAAGGCTGTACAGGAATCTACAGTTAAATCCACCTTCAGCGTAATGCAATTAACTAATTAAAAATAATTGCATTGTCACATGATGTTAATACATCCTCAAGCCTGTACCCCCAGTATTGTAAGCAAATTAGCATGCCTAGCCTGCATAGATAATTTGCAGTTGATTTACAGTTTCCACTCTTTCAAACCACAAGGGGCAAATTAGTGTTTACAATTTCTTAGGCTAGCAACCTTACACTTTATTCTAATTATGTACTAATCTTTCTTGCTAATTTTACAAAATAGAGCCATCATTTCAGTAAAAGACTTAAAGTGTGTGCTCATGTGTGCTAGTCAAAGTTAGTGCTCAGTTCTGTAAAATTATAACACATTCAATATACAAACGGACCTCTCCCAGGTCCTATTATGCAGTGTGCCTTTCTTATGGACAGTCTATGCAGGCCCAAAGATATTGTGAATGAGGATCAGAGTGAGAAATATCAGCATAAATATGACCAGAGCCTTGTTATAAAGCAGAATAATGCAGGGACTTGTCAGAATGAACAAGAGTAAACCAGATTTAACACAAAGTATATACTTTATTTCCAGGCCAATTTAAAAAGTATTATATAAAGAGTGTAACAGAACTTAAGGTCCTACCATACATGCACAAAAAGAAACTATTAAAAAAAATGCAGAGATCATGTCTATGAATTGTATGTGCATTTAGGATCGTCTAAATACAAATTGTTTACCTCGAGTGATTAATACACTAAAATAGTCCATAATTACTATATTCTGGAAGTTACATACTAACTAAGAAGTGAAATCATGTTTCAGTGACAAATACCTCTTCTTACTTTAACTTTCTTTAGGCACAAAATATCACCACTGTACCAATGATTTAGAAAAATCACTTTCCATTACATTGTTCTTTCCAACACTGATGAATGTCCCATCAACAATGCATATTGCTATATCTGCAAACAGGAAGCTAATGTCATTTTTTATAGCAAAACATTTTTGTCCCGAGACAATTCTGATGCTCTTCCTCTTTGTGAGTTAATATAAAAATCTGAGTAAATCTTTCTGCAGTATAACTTGGTTGCATGACTGTTCAAATAATCACATATATGCACCCACATAATTGAAACAAATAATTAATAGATGCAAAGGGTACAATCACTATGTAAACAGACATTTCATAATACTCATATTCTCTGAATATAGGAAGCAATTGTGATACTGTTGCCAGTGATCAGATGCCATAGTGTTCTCATGCTCCAAATGTAAACTGCATTGTGAATCTCTGGATTAATCGATAACTTGTTCTACACTTCATTTGCACACTACAGCCACCTACTCAAAATTGCTTCAGGCTGTAGATGCATTTGTTTTGTACCCAGGCCATATATTTTTTGTTAGCTTATGCATTACGTGTTTTGTGAAGAATATTAACAATTATTCATCCACTCTTGTTCATAAGGATATGATTACACAAAACAAAAACAGTCTTTGGAAGCTTGGACATTTTTTTTTTTTACAGAAACCATAGCTAATGGTTTACAATGAATATTCTCAGACCAACTATGATCCTTTATCACAATGGTCAGTCAAGGTCCAGCTAACTGCTACTCTACACCGCTAACCATCATGACATGCTCCCTAACCATCATTAACTTATCAGAACCATCTTAAAACTACTCTTGCAAGAGTTTGTATCGGACCTCTTGCTTTGACACCACCAACATCTTCTGCATTGTCTGATGTCTTTCATTTTTCTTCTAGCATTTTAATGAGTAGTGACATTTTCTAGACAAGTAAGGAGTACATTAGTAATTAACAGGACATTTTAGCAACAGGTCGATTGCCGAAAAGCATTAAAAAAAAAACATCAGGACAATGACCAATCCAGATGAGTTGATGAATGAGAGAAACGTGTCAGTTTGATCTATTCTGTATTGCTTAATTGTATGGGAGTTATGACCCTGTTTATTTAAAATATATATATATATTTTAGTGTTTTAGTGTTTCAAGCAGAAAAGCTTTCTGATCTATATGCAATGCCCTTAACTGATAAAAGCAGTACTAAAAAGGCAACCTAGCAAATTAGGTTTAAATAAGACTGATATATAGAGGCTAAGCTTCATTTGAAAATATAACATCCCTAATTCCCAAAATACATTTTAATAAAACTTTGAGGAAGTATATTTGATTATTGAAAATAACGATTAGTAGTAGAAGAGTAGAGTTGAATGGCAAATACGACAATTAAAACAATATAATGCTTTACACAGTAATGCAGCAATCTGGTACTGAATTCTCAGAAATACAAAAAGTAAAAGACAACTGACTTGGATTGAACTCCTTGCTGGCACTGCCAAACAGGGGAACAGGCTGCAACTTCCATTGCCTTGTGTTACCTACTCAAACAATTGGGCCAGACATGACCACAACCTCACTTCGCCTCACCTGCTTTATGGCGGTTCTGTCTCTCATTGACAAAGATCTTTTGGTTTCTCAAGAAATAACAACGCAAAGAAAAAAAAATCTCAGATGAGATGGCAGACAGTACAGGATAGTAAAGGATATGAAAAATAGCTATCCTGTCTTTGTGTGTTTGTAAGTCTATTTATATATATATATATGTGTGTGTGTGTGTGTGTGTGTGCTTGAGAGAGAGAGAGAGACAGGTTGTATTTTTGAAGTGTCTAGTGTTTTGTGTGATTTATGCTTCAGGTATCACCTGAGGAGACAGGTAAGGCACTCCTCTAGGCCAGAAGCGCACATTTGGACATTTCTCTCTTCATTGTCTGTTCATGGGCCAGCCTTGAGGTTACAGACAAAACTACATAATATAGAAAAGAAGAAAACAACGAGAGACCATAATATTAAACTCAATATCTCAAGTTTGGCCACGTGTAATGAATGACAAAATCGCAAACATATCCAGAGTGTGAAGTCTCTTTTGTTTGTTCTGTTGTGAAAGCCGTTTAGACATCCTTCACAGATTTGACTCGGCAGCAGTTCCAAGCATCAAGAGATAGAGAGCAGTGGCACCGTTGTCCCCCGCAGTGACTCTATAACCATGTGAGGAAGCTCTCTTTGTCAATCTTGGTGGCGGCCAGCACGGACTCCATGTCGTTGAGGATGTCTGAGCTGAGGGCTTCCTGCAGGCTAGGCATGAGCTCCTCGCCCTCCACAGCCATGCTCTCCCCTCCAACGTGCCAAGATCCACATCGGTGCCAGGCATAGCATCCAGGTAGTCGGGGAAACGGTTAGGCTGTGTCACCATGGACGCAGGACCCAGGGAATCATCTGACAAAGCAAAACAAAACATGGGAGCTTGTTCAATGACAAACAACCAAGTCATGAGCACACACCTGATGCAATTAACTGACTCATTTCTTCTACTGACTTCAGGTCCGTTTTTATTGCAGGCAAAGCTTATAATAGCCACATTAGTATAACAGTTATCATAACCGCAGGGATAACTAAAATCATTCCAAAATGTGACAAAAAACATAATTACTTTTGATGTCAAAACAAAGTAAAGGCAGGTTGAGGTCAGAGGGAGTTAGAAACCCATTATCTGGGACGTGATACAATGTGAGTCTGAGTCATGGCTTAATGTGAGCTGGGAAGTGTTCCAAAGGAACTTACTTGTCTCCATCTCATCCACACTGTTGAGGAAGTCATCTGGAGTGCGGGGGACGCTATAACTGCTCATGCTCAGGCCGCTGTCTGTGCTTTCATCACGGGAGTGGTAGGTCCCACTGTAGAAACACGAGGCAGAGCAATGGTTACATTTTCAACCAAGATAAAAGCTCATTTGAATACTAAAGTGTAACAGTGTTATACTGAGATAAAGATTTAACAATGGTAACTGAAACTGACCTGACATTCCAAGCAAGGTTAATCTTCATGAATTACAAACCATTTATACTAAAAGCAGAATCATCCCATTTCAACTAACTCTAGAAGAGAACTGATGACTATGACTGATGCAACAACAAACTGAGAAGGACCTGTAACAAATATTAGCTGACTAACTAGCTAACTAGTGGTAGCAGAGTAGACTGTGCAGGGCACGGTAAACTGAGGCAAGGGTCAAATGAATGAGGCTATTGTGTGCATGTAGGCCGGCAGGGCTAGGGGTTGCAGGGCACACTGTCCTGTTCACAGACGAGACCAAATGCAGCCGACTCTCCATACCATTTGTCCTTCTCCTTGTTAAACAAGGACTGTGATTAAATGCACTGGGGTTGCTTTATGCCACAGGGTAAGAGTTCTGAGAGGCAACTACATTCTACAGGGTAGAAGGCCACAGTGTGTTGCCGTGCCGTGCTTGTTTATCTCCATATTGGTGCCGTTAAAAAAAAAAAAAAAAAAAACATGAGGCCAATGACTAATTTCACTGTTGATTAAATAAACATGCACTGCACAGAATGTCCACTAGAGGGACACAGGGCAATTTCCTGACCACAAATGATTCATTGCCATGTGAGGGTTTGAGAAGGTTTCAGTTTATTGCTGGACTGCTAACCTCATAAAAAAAGTTTGTTGTTTGTGTGAGTCATATTTGTATATTAATGAAACATGAGCTTCTCATAAAAAGTGACTGTTTCTGTTGTTGTTTTTGAATCCAGTATTGGTTTACAGTGCCATATAAGTTTTTTTTTTTAATTTACACATAGGCAATCACAAGAAACTTACTTATACACACGTCCGATTTAATGGTTATCTATATGTCTTCTATTGTACAGCCACTATCACAAAGGCTCCAAGGCCTCTCACCTGTTGAGGAATGGGTCAGAGCTGTTGGTGGTCATGGTCCTAGCATCCTGAGCCATGCCTGGAGAGGAGATGGGGTTCTGGGTGCCTGGTCCATCCTGCTCCATGCTGGTGGGAAGCTGGTTTCTCAGAGCCAGTTCCTGTGGGTGCAAATGCCATGTTCAAACAAAACAGTTCCAGGACAAACGCTATACAAACACAAATGTTTAAGTTTCATTATGTTATACATTCACTGTGTGCGCAGACACAGTCAGGGATAGGAAATCACTTTCCAGTCCCAGGCAACCAACATGTGAAAAGCAATAGCCTGCCAGACAAGTGAGAAAAATACACAAAGGCTCTTGGAAAGAGCCACACTTGAAGAGAAGCTAGATGACACACAAAAAAGAACTAGGCCTATTTCTATGGCAGTAAACTAGTAATATTGTTTGCAAACTGCAAGAAATCATGATTTGTGACTGTGACATTCAGCTCAAATGTCAAAACTAACATGGAAGCTACGATCTAGTATTTGTAACCTGCTCAGGCCTTCTTCCCAAAAGACAGGAATAAAAGAGTCTGAACCTTACTTCTTTGAAAGGTCACAGCCATGAACATCCAGTGGCACCAAAAAAGGCCAACCAGTCTTGTTTTTACCAAACAAAAGGAAACCGTTCAAAGAGAGAAAATGGGGCGAGAATCCAGAAACCAAAACAATTAAACGTGGTTTCTGGCATGACGTTGCTGAATACAAGTACAAAGCCCATCCCAGGCCAAGAAGTAACAAATCTGGTTCCCATTTCAACGAATGATTGTGAAAGACGTTTTCTGTAAACATCCTTAATGACGCTACAAGCAGAAACATATCTTACCATGGCACAGGATGTGTTTGTAAAGGCACACAACACTTGTGACTAAGAGGTAGTGTGTTTTCTAAGGTCACACTTATTTAAATGATTACTTAAGAGATAACCCTGTCACTACGAAATCTGCTTCACTGCAAACATCTACACCGTACAGTAGTATCGTTGCAATGTCCAAAAAAATACTTTTTGTGTACTGCAGAAATACTGAGTGCTGTGACTAGAGACCAATTGGAGAGATATATTCAAAGAATCTCATGAACAATAGCTTTTAGCTTTCAGCTCTGTTATCTGACCAGCCTGTAGTATTTACCGCACCGTACCAGTGGATGCCTGTACCCTTGACCTGTTTCCCTTCCTGCAGAGACTTCTAATATAGCACACACTACTTATCCCTTAACACCTCTGTCTGCTTCCTCATACTGCCAACTTACTGCCTACTTTCCCACAGCACAAGCACACAGAATGGGCATAGCTCACGCCCACTCCACTACAAAGATGTCTTCAGTCATAAATGAGTTCCTTTAATAGAACACTTTTGCATCAGGAGGGAAACATAGCTGACAAACACCTCTCTCTCCATCTGGAATCAGAACATCAACTTTAGCATGTTCAGAACTAAGCTTTGACAAGCCTCTACAAACCTCAAAGGTCCAGGCTAGCACTGTAGCCCAAACATAAATATATCTTTGTGAGTGCACATGCACAATCAGAATAGCTGTTTGCATTACCCCAACAGTTTTTTTTTAGGTCAGACGGAACATACAGACAAAATGGGCTTACAGTAAAACATCAGCCTCAAGGGAAAGCTACCTTCTTCTACAACTACCCAAAGACCGACCTTCCCCAACACTGACAACCTGCCAATCCATACTATAGAGATGTACTGTGTTCTAGCCACAGATGCTGAATGATGAGAAACTCAGTGGCCGGTGGTGTGCTAACCTGGGGTCTCTGCCTAAGCAGCTCCTGGTGTTTGAGCCGCAGTCGCTCCTTCTCTATCTGAAGCTGCTGTAGACGCATCTGGCTGTTGCCCCCCATGGTGCCACTCTGGGGGCTGGAGGGGAGCTGACCACCTTGCTTCACCGGAGTGCTCTGGGACAAGCGCTGCTGGTTCATGGCTGCAAAGAAGGAAGGAAGGAAGCAATATCCATTAAAGATCTGTGAGGAAGAGGGTGCTCAGTCTCATTACTGAACCACTATCAGATGAGTGAGGCTACATCATGCCATAAACACAGAAACAACTGGAGCACACAAAAACACAGCTATGGCTAACTGTGTACAGCACTACAAGTGCACAGTCGTACCCCTATGATGTCCATTCATCATTGTCAGGTTGGAAGAGGAAGTTGTCAGCCAAATGTAAACAGTAGGCTAACTCTGAGAAACCTCTTACTACATCACATGAAGTGCTCTTAGATAAAGAGACATGGGAAACCACTGAACATCAACACCAAAGAATTTATCTAAAAATGTGTTAACATCTTAGAAATTAACATGACCAAGGCACCTTTTGATAAGACACCAGTTCTCATTTCTTATTTATTTTAAGCACAGTTAAAAGCTTGCATTAGTTTATGTGCTTGTGGGGTCGATCAGTTCATTCTTATACTCTTATAAAATTAATCCTATTTACAGCCCAACAAAGCCTCACCACACACAGTACAACACACTGTAAACCAATACTACTGAAATGAGCAGGTCTTGCTCACCTGACAATTTGGTTTGAGACTTTTAATCAAATCCACACTACTAGTCATAGATGTCACCAAAGAGAAAATAACAAGAAAAATCTTTCATTAATACAAATGTTTATATATCTTACTGTTCCATTTAGTCCACTAAATTAGATTCTGCTTGATTATCAGTCTAGTCTGTTTCAGACCAGATGTAGTTAAAAAAAAAAATAGAAAGAAACAATAAAAAAACACCTAATCATTCCATTCTGCTGAAGTATTAATGTTTACACTTACATTGAAACAATAATATTTGGTCTCTATTAATAACTGAGGCCTACAGCAGAGTCTGTGGTTAGACTCCAAACATAAACAGCACTCGCAGTTTGAATCAGACATTAACAGTCATATTTTGGTCCAAACACTTACTGACACTGAAGTTAACAATATTAAAATTGTCTGTAATAGCTACTCCCATCTATACGTGCCATCACTGTGTTTGAAAAGAAACGCTTTATTTAAGGCATTTTTGCTAATCAAAGCTCCAGCATGTTAATAGCATTTTAATAGCACATACTTAAACTCCATTATCACTAGTGAGTCACAAGGAACTCATCCTGCTGATGAGTTCAAACTCATGCTGTAATTTATTGACATCAAAAGTCAGTTTCATCTTACTGATTTCATTAGGAGATATGGGCCACATGTAAATGCTCTGACACATGAGCCCAAAGCAAAGCTACAAGAACTCTCATGAATATTAGCTGACTGGCAAATACCTATGTAGCGACTGCTGAACTCTATTTCTTACAAGTGCTGTCCTGAGTGATATTAGCATCTTTATGGTTAGCCAAAGGCTTGCCTACATGTCCCAACACCCTCTATTGTTATGTTTAAGATAGTCTGGAGACACGCCCAAGGCTCCTAAGCCAACTCCCCTCATTCAGAGACATGTAGTAACACTTCTACTAGCCAAACCGGTTCTCCTGGAGATAAACACTAGGTTTAAGACACTTCCCTCTGGTTTCTTGAAGTGACTCTGTCTGGTTGCTGTTATGCAAATGCATCAATTTTATTGCAAAAAAAACAGTCATCCAGAACAATAAACTTGTACTCCTGTTTTTGAGATCTTGACTTTCCACATCTCCTAAAGTGGTTGGTTCAGTATAAACTAATGACTCGTGTCCAAAAGGGTGAAACCATGTCTAAGGGGCCTGCTTATAAATAGTATTTCAGGCAAACGAAGTTGTACCTAGGAACAACGTAACACCAAAGGTTTCTGTTGAGACCTGCACATTATTTAATTGGGCTGCACTTAATCTCTATGCATAATAATGAAATGAGCAAACAATGGATGATCAGAGGCCTCTGGTGGTATGGGGCCCCAGGCAATGTGCCCAGTCAGTAATCCTGCCCAGGGCCTGTTACATATACTAATACAATGACTCAATTCAAGTCATAAGGCCTGGGCCGAGAAGCACCATCTCTTGCCTGAAAGAGGATGCAGGACTTCATTAAAACGGCTGATGACAGACAGCACCGGAAAGACCGCATTTCCTTTGTAGCCCAATGGTGTTATTGCAACTCCTGTAAGTTATAATGTCTGGGCTATACGTGTTTTTAAGATTACTTAGCATGCAGGCGCATGAACACGCACGCCTGCGCGCGCACACACACACACACCAGTTATTTCTTTGTGAGTGGAAATTGTAGTTTTAAGGGTCATGGTGGGAGAACAAATTTTAGCCGAGGGCTCTGACTGTGGCCTGAGATATTCACGCTTTAAAAATGAACCAACAGCATGCTTGTTGTGGCCATGGTGTTTTTCCCTTAACCGGTTAGAGCATGTTGCACTTGAGGTGGAAACAATCTATTAGTTGCATTGGTACTATTCTGATTAAAAGTTAAAACTTCTTGAAGTCTGTAGAAACACTGTTGACAGTTAATGACATCGGACCCCTTTCCTTTTCCTAATTAATAGATAATTGCATTTTCTTACATCACAAAGTTGTTACATTAATGGTTGGTTGATATATATCATAGTATACATAGGTAGTAAATGGTTGATATATATCATAGTACACATAGGTAGTAAATGGTTGATATATATCGCAATACACATAGGTAGTAAATGCAGAGGGTGAATATATAATACAACATATAATATCTATAATGCTATATTACAATATAGTTCATCCAAATATTGTGACTTTTTCTTTTCACAGTTTCTCTTAAAGAGAGTTTCAATGTCAGTCACTGCTGTAAGTCATTTGATACACACTGATTTTTTTTTTTCTTAAAGTTTCTTAAAGTAAAACTAAACTGACTGCAGAAATCAAACAGAACCATAAATGTATATAACAAAACAAAACTGTGCTGCAAATGCCTGAGGGAAAATGTGCTAGCCCTCCCTGTTCTTCTCATCATCAATCAGTGGGACAACAGTATCATACTGTGAATACAGCAACACTCATGGTTAGCCTGGGAACGCTGGGATAAGCCTCAACCCATTTACCAACACTGTGCTAACCCCTCCCCCATCACACCAGCCCTCACACCCCTCTCCCACATAATGCCCCCTCCACTCACACAAACAGACCCTCACCTCCAAAATTACCCCGAGCTTTCACACACAACAACCCCCCCCCCTTCTCTCTATTGCTTTACACTGTGGGAGTGTACGTCTTTTCTGAGCCTTATCTCCCATAGATATGAGACCACTGTATCTGGCTAGTAGCTCTGTGCTGAAGTAGCTCTTGGAACTGCACCGCTTACAGACAAATACAGCATTGCGATTCAAGAACAACAACTGAAGTTTCACAGCAACACTAGAGACCATTTCTAGACTCTTTTTCGTGAGTGAATAATCTTTTTTGGAGGGTGGGGGCAAGGAGGGGAAAGCACAAGCGAGGGGAAAAAGAAAGAGAAAGAAAACAAAACAGTATCCAGGCAGAGTCAGTCTTGCGTATTTGGATAAGCCACAAGGGCAGGTTCACCCCACGGCCATTCTAGACATGAGAGGGCTTGCTGAAAGGGGAGGCCCACAGCAGGGAAACTACAAGCTAGGTAGGGAAGGAGAGGTCCTCCTCTCCAACGCACTGAAAAAAAAGCACAGGTTGAGCTGCCCTACAATAATCTTGTTCACGCTCTGCTGTGACACGACCAGCTTGCAACAACAGAACTTATCGTCACAAATCTCAGAGGGTGCGCTGGGGCCACAATCCCACATCGCAACTGTGTTTGCAGGCGTAAATGTGTGAGAAGAGGCTACAGGAACACAGTTCTGCTTCCACAGCAGCTGAGGGTGCTCTTCTAACACCTTAGTAAATATCGGAGTACTAACCAGGATATTACATTTTCAAAATGAGATGAAGGCCACTAAGAAGGAACCATGAGCAAATTATACAAACTAAGGCAGTCTAACAGAGTTTGGAACAGACAATGTAGAAATGGGCAATCTTTATACATATCTGATACTCAGCCGCTGCTGACGATATTCTTTGTGCGGCAGATATGAATAAATGAATACAACAAGTGAATTCAGGCTAAAATCCTTCACCAAAATCAGATAAGTGGTCTTCCACATTGCTGTTCCAATACTAATACTTTAGAGTTTGCTCTCCTGGTAAGGATATAAAATCAGGACAAGAAAATAATGGTAGACTGAGCCCAATTTTGGTCCGGAAAAAATCAGCAGAATGTTTGAAGGTCTAGCTTGGCAACATCATCCCATACTGAAAACAGTCTGACCACATTTAGCAACAATTACCAGTGGTCTATCTGGGTGTTATTGAAACAGTCACTGCTTCTCTAACTCCCTACTGCTCTTATATATACTGATATCTAACATAGACAACAATCCATGCCTGTTTTTTGTCTATAACTCAAAAGCCACTGCTTTAACAGAGTCAGTTGGGATTGAATGCAGCTATGACTCACTGCTGGCTCACAAGTACACTGGAAAAGCTGAGTGCTTTGCAAAGCTGACATCACTGTGCACCCACCAACAAGGTGCCAACTTCTGTGTTCAAGTGTTATGATAGCAGAGGCATAGACAAACAGCAGCACATGACCGATAACTGCCCAAGCCTCCCCATGAGGCCACTGCAGCATTAAGCTAAAAGGGAGAGCTTGCTGGGAGTTCAAGACCTGCGTTCATTAGGACACAACTACTATAGCGCTGTTGCCACCATGTTGGTTTTCAGGGGCACAAATATCTGAAGTTCTTACATAAACAATGTTGACTAAGGCTGGTAAACGAAAGTCTCATTTGTCAAGAAGGGGTGGGACTATATTAGTTAAATGGCAACAGCTATTCTAAACTTGAACTGTATACTACACGAAAGGCTGTAACTGTCTTCATGCCATCCAAACTATTTATGTTAGCAAAAAACAATGTTTTCTCCTCAGTCAAAACATTACCATCTTCCTGTAACCACAAACCTATTAAAAGAAGTTACTTAGTCACTTTGTTTTTGTCTAGATGATGCTAAAGTAGGCCAATGTATAAAATCTGATGACACTTCCTGAAACAAAAAACACTGACTCCATCGTGCGTGTGCTCAACAGATACTGCTAAGCACTCTTGCCAAACACCACAAATGACTTCCGATGGTCATGCAGTGCTGAAGTTGTTGTGGACATTGTGGCCTCCACATAAGCTCCAGTAATTGTCTTTCACATGGCTACGGTATTTTAGGCTGTGTTTGCACTCGTGCAGAGGTTTGAAAATATTGTGTTGTAGCTTGAATGTTATCCTCTTTTGTAAGTCGCTTTGGATAAAAGCGTCTGCTAAATGCCTAAATGTAAATGTAAATGTAAATGAAAATATAAATCGGTTTAATCTGGATGTTTTTAAAGTAGCTGTTTCATAGTGCACAGCTGTCATATCCATGGCTTTTTCAAACTAAAAACAAGTAACCTAATGCAAAAGAGGTAAATATCTGAAATATCTGAGATATATCTGTTTTTGATCATGAACCAATTCTCCATGTAGTATTCTCCAATACGCATGTAGTAATGTTTACACAGGTATAAAAAAATACTGTAGAGATGAGATTGAGAAAATGTGATCAAATTTGGAAAAAATGGCCACATTCATACTCAAAAGAAAGAAAACCAAATGTCTGGTATCTCTAAGAAATGCTCTCAGACACCCAGTTGGTGCAGACACCCTGCTTGCTGTGCTGTCTTTTTTTCTTAACTTCTCCTTGGTCTTAACTATGTCCATGAGCACCCCATATGTCCTCAAGTGAGAAAGGGTGTTGGGCCCTCTTAGCAGACATGTTCTAGAATCTCCTGCATTGTGAAAAGTTGTTGTGTTAATCACATCTGAGGCTTCTGAAGGGATTATAAGGCTATTCTTTTAGTCATGCCTGACATCACTGCAAGAGCTAATTAATTTTGCTTTGGTCAGACTCCTCAGTGGCTAAACCTTTTGCCAACCTCACCTTACAGAGTCAAATGGCTAAATTTGAAGAGTCTGCTTGCTGTTTTTTGGTTGGTCATTTCCATTTTGAAGCCAGAGGCCTGTGTCTGTAAATGTCTGTTAATGAGACAATCAGCAGGACGAACACTTTCCAAAGATTTAACTCCTTTGTTGTGTGACAAAAGTGTTACATAGTAATCTTCTTTGGAATACACATCTAAAGGTCCAGAGAGAGGGGGGACTAAGGTGTGTGTGTGTGTGTGTGTGTGTGTGTGTGTGTGTGTGTGAAGGGGGAAGAGAGAGCGGTTAAAGAGGAGGATGATTTCAAGTTACACAGTTCAAAGGTCAAATTAGTTTTATTGCATTGGCTCTGTCTGTGGATTAGAAGCTTTAGCAACAGCCAACGGATGTATGACCTAAACAAGACTAATTACATCATTTCCCTCTCTATTCATACTATTAACTCATCATTAAATAAATTAATCAAAACTATTTTGGTCTTAAAGTTTTGTTCTTAAAGGCTGACATTGTCCTCTTTACTGTAAATAAATAAATAAATAACACAAAGGGCAAAAAGAAACAAGTTTAACAGTTGACTTTTTTTTCCCATAAACTCAGTAATAAATAGATTACGACACAGTCAATCAGTATGTAACATATATTATTCAACGGCTCTCCAGAATGCTGTGGGAGGTTCCATTCACTTTGAATGGACCTTCCCAACGTTCGGAGGTCAGTTATTTCTGTATAATGACCGCTTCGAAAGTATAATGACCGCTGTTAATGGTCAACGGGTTTTTTGCTTCAGATTCACATCTGCATATCATTCTGCAAGTAAAGATCACTCACTTATCACAATGGAACTTTGAAAGGAGATCAGCTGCGTTCTAAAGAATCTTTTAAGTTCAAGTTTGTGAACTATTTGTTTATCTGCAGAAGCCACAAAACAGTAACAAATTAAATTTAAAAGATCTTTGTGTGAAGTTTTCTGTTGTTGTTTCAGCAAGTAGCCGTATAATAAGCAGGATAATGTATTGTCCGCCGGTCATTATAGGAAGATATTTCCCTTCAGGACGAGTCAGGAAATATTTTTCTACAATGACCAGTGGACAATACATTTATCCCTAACTAAGATAACAGGTTCTCTTAAATGACATCATTTGAGATGTATGATTCCTTCATTATCTCAGCAATGACTGTGTTTAAAACTCAGTAGTACGCTAGTTTTAGACTAGTTTTTAGGGGTTGTGCAATAAGTCCATACTCAGATTTTAAGAGAACTCACTAAAATGTGATAGTCACAGCTGATGAATATATGCCAGACATTACCATCACAGTTGCACCAGAAATACTGTGTGATTGCATCACCATGCGGACAAAGTATAAGTAACATCAGACCTTAAACAAAACAGAACCTCAGAGTATACTGCAGAGATCTGTTTCAGCCGACCACCCAAAATAAGTGTGTGAGTGTGCATGTGTGCAACCATGTTTATGTTTGTTTCCTCAACACTACAAAAGGGAGATGCTCCATGAAGGGGGATCCAGTGCAACCCACTCCTTGTTCTGGGATCAGAACCTCTCATCAACCTAAAGAGTGGGGGGGGAGGGAGCCACGTATCCCATTGGCATTTCCCTTCTCTGCCCCTCCCTGTCTTTCCTTCTCTCCTGCTCACTTTCTCTGTCTTTCTCTTCATCTTTCTTTTTCGCTCGCTGTCGCCACGCCTCTCCCTGCCCCCTCTTCTCAGCACACACTGAAGCTCTTTGACAGAAAAGGTCTGGAACAGATTAAGAGCTGAACCACAGAATAAAGAGGCCTGGCAATGGTTCAGCTCTGTCTGGAAGTCCACTACAGGAGGAGGAGGGGAGAAGAGGGAGGGGGAACTGCTCTGAATCTCATGCAGGGGGAGATGGGGGGGCACGGTGTGGTGCAGTGTGGTGGGGCTGTCCTGCCTACTTAAAGGGGCTATGTCACTTTTCAGCTCGGCTGACACACAAACAGCTAAGGCAACCTTTTCTGAATGACATGCGGCAAAGCCACATATCAGCGGAACACACACAGGAACCTTCACCTGAGTGTGTGTTTGTCGTTTGTGTGTGTGTGTGTGTGTGTATGCATGTGTGTGTGTAAGAGAGAGCGAGAGAGAGAGAGAGAAAGAGCAGGTCTCTGAATGTGGAGGGAAAAGGCCCTGTCAACATAACAAGAGTGTTTCCCTAAAGACCTGTCTGCGGCAGGATATGAGTGAATCCCCCCTCCCCAACACACACATACACCCCAACCCTAACCCTGCCCATTCTCACATTCATTATGTGCACGATTTGGTGCCCCACCAGACCTGTGCGTTAACTTGTAAATCTTCAAAGACCTTTTCTATTGTGATCTGGCACTCAGTGTGTAGCTGGTTGACGCTGCACTCTCCCACCACCAGAAAATAACAACAACAGATGATCATACTTTCGCAACAAAAAATTCTCCAAAGATTGTATAATTTTAAACATCACATTGTTCATCAGAATAGAAATAGTTATAGTAATAGTTAAGTAGGGCAATGTTATATATCATTTCTCTCTCTCTCTCTTTATATATATATATATTGATATGATTGTATAATTGAAATTTGAGAATGAGAAATTTATAAATCAGCAAGTTTTCCATGCATTTTGTCAGTATGGTTCTAATTACCCCGACAGCACAAATGAGTGTTTTCTTTATACAACTGAACACTGGGAGAGACTGCGAGAGAGGCGCTTCCCCTGGGAACTGCTCTCTGATGTGATGGAAGCCCCTCGAGCGTGATTAAATCAGAGTGACATAAGCAGTTACCTTCATTTCTGTAAGCTTTACTACCACACAGAGGGATTAACTCATACCAACAAAGAGAGAAGAGAAGAGAAGAGAAAAAAGTGAAGGTTTCAAACTAATGAAATAGAAATGGCAGCAAAACTTCAAACAAAATGGCTTTTGAAACAGGATGCAAGGAGCCAAACAACTGCACAGGTAGAGAATTGAAATACCATATCGCGTGTCCAGCCTGGGATCCAACCAAGAGGTGGTCTTATTCTTGTGGTTGATGTAGTAGATCTCCCCCTCTGGAGTGATGGCCTGTTCCCAGCCCTCAGGAAGAGGACCTGAAGAAAAGCAATACGCTTAGGACAAGGGATTTTTTTCTTTTTCTGTCCATGGATGTCATACTGACTATATGTAAACAAGAATTTCAGGTGATTTCAGTGATTTAAACATAAAAATATGAAATATTGTGGACACATTTTCTCATTTAGAAGTTCAATTATTAAAGTATTAGCTGTTTAAAGCTAATACTGTAATAATCCAACAAGGTGCACTGACTGTTGGACAACAATTATCCAACCCTGTATTGCTACAAGATGTGAAGGAGACAATTAACATGTAATGACATATTCAATGACACATTTCATGACACATTCAAACACTTTGCTGTTTTGCTTTTCAAACATGATAGAAACAGTTCCAGAATTGGTGTGATAGCAGTTGCATTAGGTAAGTTATAAGTTGTCCTAATTTATCACTGTTTATTACGGTTTATTGCATAAGATGGTGATTTAAAAAAAAACAAAAAAAAAAACAAGATCCTTCTGCTGTGTCTAATCTATGTGTGCATAAAGTAAACCAAAACTAACTGACAAGGGAGTGAGTTACGACTGCAGCTTTTGCTCCAGCTGGCCACCATGTTGCTTTTGCTGCACAAGCCACTGGGAAAAAAATCTGAGGGGCGGGACATTTGCATGAGCTATTTGTTATTGCAGCACAGAAGTTCAGGCCTACTCCATAAGCCTATCTGCAAAGTGTTGCTACATCACTGAAGATCTTTTTTTTCCCCAAGGGCAATACATAGCATTTCCCATCTATTTCTTATGTTGTAGAATAGCAGTTATCGACTAGTCCATCAGTTCAGTTTTATACACGAGAACAAGTTGGCTTTACCACATACACAGAAAGGGTTTTTTTTTCCAATGCCACAAACATTTAGTTTCTAAACCATTCAATAAATAAACAAGACACTGCATTGAATCAATTCATTTATGTTACAAACTCAGTTGTACATATTGCACATAGAGCTGAAATACATATCTTGGCTTTGTGATACAAAATAACTGTTAAGTGCCTCTATTATGGGGCCTGTACATACACAGTCCATATCGAAGGACTAATTAACATTGAAGAAGGTCAGCAGAGAAGATCCAATTTTTTCAACAACCACTGAAATCTCATGAGAGATATGTGACTGAGTATAGAACAGGCTGGCGGAAAACTTCAAAATTCCTACTGGTAAAATCCAGGCAAAATCAGCATTGAAAAACAATCTTCAGATGATAACTCCCAAAAACCATGTATAATCCAACTGCCAGCGAGGCATATCAAGAAAAAAAAGCTGTAATCCACAAAGAAAGTATAATTCCATGTTGAAAGAAAATTGGTGTCTTCAGCTGGACATCCAGGATGGACGTGTAAACATTTAGGTGCTTCCACCCCTACATTTCAAACCTAGCACCCTTCATCACTGGCCGCCTATCAAGTCCATCTTGCCAACCAAACCCTAAAGTACCCATGTTACAAAATGGGGTCAATGACATACAACAGACATTAAAATAAGTTGCAATCAAATATAACCATAACATACTCATACCCCATGCCAATTATAAAATACTGCAAGTGATATACAGTATGCCATTTTTTGGTCTGTACAAGTTAGTTTTGGATAAACAAATAGATATATCTAATGGATTGTCAAAAGTATCAGCACAAAGGGTTTGGCGTTGGGCCCAGGTAAAGAGGAGACATCAGCCATCATGATGTGGTTGGATGAGCTGCAGCTGACTGGAAAAGATGAGACTTTGTCTTCTTACCTAACATTAAGAAAAATTAGGGCTTAAAAACGCGTTAGCAACATGGCCATGAATATCACAGCACAGCATGCATACAAAATGCACACCATGCCTGATTCGTTGGGCCATCCGTACGGCCCAAACAGGTTACCTATAGTTTATTATGACACAGAGTACAGCTAAAAAAAAGTATGGAGGAAAGCAAAGTAAAAGAAACATAGATCATGAGGTTTATAAAGACATTTCCTTTTTATGTATTACTGTCCAAATGTAACTGCTGCTCACTAAAGGCCGATGTTAGTGTTTAGATGTTAGTGTTTCCTAAGGAGTTTTGACCCTTAGGACAAGAAGTATGGAATTACCTTTTTGACATTCATACTTGAATCTGACTTGATCAACCTTGGCCATGACTTCTACAAGCACTGCTGGAAGCCACAGGCCTACACACCATTTGATTTGTTTATAAAGCGTTTTATATTGATAACATGATGGTCCGTTAGCCAGGCTAGTGCCGCCTCACTCAATATTGCATTTCACTACAGTACTACGTCAGGGATCTCTCCAAAGGCTTAAGTTTCCTTCGGTAAAGTTTTTGGGTGACCAATCAGCCAACAAAGGACAGGCTATGTCCTCGATAGGAGGGCTTAAAGCGATGTCACAACCGGTAGCGAATGCCCAAGAGTTTTAAAGTTTTAAAGAAAGTATCTGCCTGTGAGGAAGCAAACATATGCCAGTTGTGGGATCCCAGAAGCTTTGCACAAAGTGAAACTACGTGAAAGTGTTTGGTATACCAGGTTAATGTAAGGTGATCAGGGGACGTTTCTCTGAATTTTTCTTTGGGAACCGGGGGCCTTCCTCTTTCTACAGTTAATATCCTTAAAATAAGTAATGTTTCAGCTTCAAAGATCGGGGTTTTTTTTGGATTCTATCAGGGACAGACCATGAAAATTGGGGACTGTCCCCAGAAATCTTGCTTGTCACCCTAGTCTAATGGTTCATGTCATACTCAGACACAAAGTAAGCAAGGGAACGTCATTTCCACAGTTAATACTCTTCGATCCTTTCGGACAGTGTAATTATCCCTCCTCAGGACAGTGTGAGGGCAACTTAATTTGGTAAACAGCAAAACTAGCTATCAAACTCAGTATTTCCTGTCTTTTCAACAGATCAGTTTTTAAATATTTTGTCAACATAACTCTAGCCAATGGTCGTTCGTCCAGAAGCAATTATCACCGAAAGTCTTATACAAAGGGAAATCCAAATATTACTTTTTTTGGTTTCAATTTATTGAGGTGTTTGATGTGTTCAGCATGGTGTTTTGATAGTACTGGCCCAATATTTAAACATAACATAATTCATTTTCAGACTCTGAACACAATCAAATGACAATGGAGACGCACCAGCAACATGGATGGAATGATGATCCAATGCCACCACCAGTTAACCACTCAGTTGACAGCCCTAATCTGCAATAGACTCTACTGACAAATCATAAAAAAAGTTTAAATTTAAAATAAAATTAGCACTGCTAATCAAGCAGTAGCCTTGTCATGATGACTATTTTTGCTGGATGGCATATTGTTCCAGTAAATACTGCAACAGGCAATATTGCTGTCAATTTAGACCATTTTAAGCTAACTTTATGCACAATACAAGACCTCTCTCCACCAGCAGCTGCAGTTTTTTTGTTCTGAGCTCAGATGACCTAAGTTAGAAGTATGGCCAAATTTCGTTGCTCTTGCCAAAGACTGCCGACGTGGAGGCTAATTAGGAAAACACATTGACCTCATGTGCATGCAAGTTTTATGCGTTGACTTGGGAATGAATAGTTTTACAAAATGCGATACTGCTTCAGCTATCACACCAAGTTATCTATTCCTGCCCCAAAATAACTGTACACATTGACTGTAAAACCAAATAGTATTAAAGGTAACATCCAGAACATTATTATTGCAACATCACAACCACGTGATTGGTGATTATATTTCATCACTGTACTCAAAGCTACAGAAACTGCAGCAAACTACTAGAGAGATCATAGAGAGAGAGAGAGGATGTGTGTATTCCAGGTAAGAATGAGAGATATCAAAAACACTGAATGGTTTCAACTGTGTCCTTACCAGAGGCTTGGGCCATGACATTCTGCTGTTGCTGCTGCTGCTGTTGCTGTTGCGGTGGTTGTGGTGGCACAGGTAAGGGGCTGGCAGGAGCCTGATTCATCTGCAAGATGGCCTTACGGGGGTCTTGCCAGGTGGTGGTCTGATCCAAATGGCTGCAGATCAACATAAAAAAGTGGAGAATGGTAAGAAGAAAAACATTGGTATCAGGAAAGGACAATCAGGAAAAGTGACATTAATTGCACAAGATAATGATAAAGTGAGAAACACACACCTTGTAATTCACAATAAGTAATTATCTCAATATCCTTACTATGTGAACACAAACTCAAGACATATGGGGCTGTTTGTTTTGCCCAGACAGGCTCAGCAAATGGGAGTTTGACTCCTAACCCCTAATAGGAGGTTAGTTCAAATGTCTAACCTGCTTAGTACACAATCATTCCTGTTTTGACTTTGCAGCTTTAATAAATTTGGCTTCTTGGGTCTAGATATGGATCAGTGCAACAATTTTGGGCACTAGTAAACAATGATAACCTTCAAGCTTGAAGTGGATTTATTAATTTGCTACTTGATCATTTATCTTCCTACTTTTACCTGTGCTACTATTGTAAACAATGACCACATGTCTCTCCAAAATGGTTTATTGTGTCTTTTAATGTTTAGGTCATAATGAATACTAGTTGTATATTAATGATGATATTATTTTATAAAGAACACTGAAAATGAACTTCCACAGAAAACACAGCACTGCCTTACAACAGATAACCAAAAGAAGTGAAATAAAGAAAAAGCGCTTCCTAAACTGCCATACGATATAAGCACTGTGTTTGTCTGTGTCTGTCCTAGTGGTTCTCTCGGTGGGAACAACCCTGGACACATTTGTGAGCATTCTGACGGCATGTCTAATTACTACTTTGTGACTGTGTGTGGCTTGGGATGGGGAGGCCATACAGGAAAGCCCCCCCTCCCCGTGGCCAACCCCTCTATTCAGGGGGGTCAGGGTGGGGGCTCAACATAGGGGGTCCTTTTTCCTGGAAGCTCTATGGACACTGTGAAGTGTCAGGGTCTTTAACAATCTGGCGCCACATTTACAAAGCTTTCACCTGCTTGACAAAGGCCTAGACTGAGCAACAACCCACAAACCCTAGTGCTGCTTTATTTAAAGCTCTGAGCCCTCGCTGCAGACGTGTCTGGCCTCTGGCCGCTGTTTTGCATTTCAAGCCTGAATTTAAAAAAAAAAAAAAAAAAAAACTTTTCACATTACTATAGAGTAAACTTCCCAAGAGCGAAAAGATAGCAGTACCACATAAATACTACATGTATGTCAGCGGGCCATCATAGCAAAAATGGCGAAGAGATTTGAGTTTCTCAGAGAAATTCTGTTAAAAGTCATTGTTGTTGTTTTTTTCCCCCTGACTATGTAGAGATGACGCTTGCAAGAGAGTCCCTTTCCAAAACGACTGGGCCAATTTCTCTCAATGCGGTGGTGAGTATGAACGAGGGAGACAGAAACTGAAAGAGAGAGAATCGGAGCCCGAGATCTGAGTCAGCAATTCTGGCTCCCCTCCCCCATTCAGCCACCCATTTTCAAACCCCCCTCTTGTTTGTGCTTTTACTGATCAAAGGACCAAATCCAGCCCTTCTCCTCCTTCCCATAAAGCCTCCGCACCTCCCACAGCCTAGCAGTCACCCCACCCCCAACCATATCACTCTCTCTCCCTCTCTCTCCCCCTCTCTCACTCACACACACACACACAGTCCCACACACACTGGCCCAGGAAAAACAGCTCCATCCCAGGCTGACTCTCTCACCAGAGAGGCCCCTTCAACAGGGTCAGGAGGAGGAGGAGGAGGAGGAGGGAAGGAGAGGGAGTAAGGGTTAATGAACAAAAAAACGAGAGAAGAAAAGAAAGAAAAAGGCATGGGGAGGAAGGGGGGGGGCATCAGCAACTACGGAAGCAGTCTCTCTCAGAACTCCATTGGTTGACTGTATTGCAGTGGTCTTGTTACTATCCAAGAGCCCTGCCCCCTCCTCCTGTTGGAAACTATGACACTGTCAGTGAAAAGAGGGGAGGAGGGGGGTAATGAAGGAAGTCCATGGAGAAAGACAAGCCACACTTTCCTTTTGGGTTGCATATAGTTGCTAAGATATCTCATGTTAAGATTTTAGAGACTTGTCAAGTTAACTGAGTGTGATTTTCACTCACACATCGAGCATGCACAGATATCAAAGATTCACAGACAAATGTGTGCAAGTCCAGGTAACCCCCACTCCACCACCACCACCACACAGGCTTGCAGGTTTGTTCATTTGTCCTGAGAAACACTTGCTGTACTCAGTAGCCCCAAGAAGGGAGAAGATTTCAAGATCAGAATATTACACTTAATAAACCCATGCTGTTTGAATGAAAATTTGAGTTTTTGTGTGAAATTCAGTGGGTAGTGTTCATGGTGTCCAGTGCAAATTTAATCCACTGACTGATCCACATTCAGCATGGATTTTACCATCAGACAGAATACCACTAACAAGCTGGTTTTACTATTACAAGATAGTAAATAGCACCACAGAGGGAGGAAACTCCACAACCAATCTAAACAGCACCTCTCTGAACTGAGGAAAACCTTCACAGAGTTCGTAAAATATCCTTATGGCACAGAAATAACACACATAGTTTCAGCCATTGGTGACATCAGAATGAGTGCATCTATTTGTAATGTTAGCGCTAATATTGGTGTACCTAGTCTGTAAGCAATGCCATTAACTAGTTAGGATGCCCAGTAAGCATGCCAAGTAACAGGAATGCATCAAACAGTATAACTGTAGTTCTTAAAGTAGACGTTCCTCTAGCTAGCCTATAAAACAAGCAAGTCTGATAGCTTTTCATCCAGCCTGCCATGATGATATCAGAATGCCTTTGTAATATGTTTCAAGTGTCCTTACTAAACGATACACCTCAGCAATGAAAATTTCAACAAAGAAAAACAAATTCGACCACTTATCATGGCACCATCAAAAATTATTGCTTTTAGCATGAGCTAATCTATATAATATACTGTTCTTAGCACTAAATTAAATAAACTATTTTGCTTAAGAGAAAAAAGAAAACAAAGTACTATTTCCCTGAAGTTTGTACAGCATGACAAATTCCTTGGAGATGAAAACAAAACTATCCCCCTTTCCTCACTAATTATGTTCCGAACATTTTTCTTTCAACAGAAAAAAAGCAGACAACCCTAATAACATGCAATTATTGTTTCAGAGTACACAAGACAAAGCTTTTCCTTTCTGAACATGTTTTCAATAGTATACTCCTGATAAATATAATATTAAGTGGAGACTAGTACACTTGAAGGTAGGCTATTCACTGTCAAAAACACTGTTTTGTTCTCAAAAACACTATAAAAGTCAGTGGTTTACCTTAAAGCAGATAAAACTCACCAGTCAAAGATGCCCTACCATATTATGCATGTGGACAGAATACAGATATCGATTTCAAAAGTTGATCTGATCCTTTTAACATAATACATGCAAATCATGTGACATTCCGCTAGAGAATGAACATTTTCTCTGTTAAATTATTAAGCTGTTTTTGCATAGATGTCACTGATTAACCATTTTAACCATTTCTATTAGCCACTTATCTAACAGATGAAATCTCGTCCACAGCATAGCTGCAAGGCAAAAACCTTTAGAAACATGTAGAAAATCAGGCCCCATATGATCTAGACCAGGAGAGCAAAACTAATACCATCAAGAACAGTCTTGCAAAATTCATTTAGTAAGCTCTCCTTCGGGCATACAGTAACCTATTTCTTTCTTTAAGGCAATGTAGTTACTGTCAGTGCAGATGACACAGTGGCTCATTTGTTTCCAACTTAAATTTGTTTGCAATCAGGTGAAAAGAGATGGTATATAGCAGTATGCATGTGTTTGTGTTTGTGCGTTTCCGTTAGTACACAAATGTGTTTGCTGGTCCTACAGTGTTAGTGAATCACCTGGGTGTAACGTGAGCTATCACCAAACTCACAAGATGGCTGGCTCCAGCTCCCTTAGCACAGGCCCTGTTTATAAATAGGAGTCTCTTTAAAGCCCTTCTGCTGGGGTTGCTCTGAGTGCAGACTGAGCGTCTGCAGCTCTCCAATCTAAAGCAGACAGAGGATGTCCCCATGACCACACCGAATGGAAAAATACACTCCACATGCGAGGATTTATGCACTGCTGACCCTGCTGCGACCCCAAAAACAACAAACTTTTGAACAAGTCACCATGAAATGATAAGAACCAAGCAAAAGCAGGAAACATCGCTGCATCCAGTGCAGTGCAGAATTATGCACTCGTTTATGTCTCACTCTCTGTGTAAGTCTAAACCCCACTGCGGCATCATGGAGAAGCACAAACAATAGTATTAACAAAGCACACTGTGATTCTGATTCTGAAATCCTACCCTCCTACAGAGACATGCAATCAACCAAATATTGTACAATTCTAGTATGCAACAAAGTACATCAAACTCTCTCTCTCTTTTCTTACTTCCACACAAATAGTCTAAGGAAAAGCTGAAAAGTTCTTAACATTAAAGCACAGAGATTAAGTAGGAGAATGCCCACTATCTCTGATCTGTTTGTTACTACTGAACATCTGATCAGGACTGTTTTTTCTCAATTTAAAGGTCAACTATTAAGCCTACATAGGTTTTTCCATTTTAACATATGGAAATGTAACATTTCTTAACATAATTTTTCACCATCAAATTGCATTTGCATTTTCATGAAGACATCAACAAGGCTTCACATCACGCAATCTCCTCTCCACATAACATTGGCACAACAGGCAGATGTTCCCCAGATGTTCCCTTTTAAAACATCTGGTTTTGAAAGCGCTCTTTTATCTATATTTAAGTGTAATCACCTATGTCCAAAATCAGCTGCTCCCAGGTTTGACTAGTACACAAAGCTGTGTGAGAACAGCAATGGAGCAACAAACAGTTGAATAACACACAAACACTTTATTCATTCTGCATTAAACGTGACCAGGAGAACAGTTCACACATGATCGTTCAACTAAAGGAAGACCAACCAAAGTGCATTACACAGAACTCCAACACCAACTCTACCATTTAAAAATGTAATGTCACACACATGTAGAGGAACAGAAAAAGAGAGAGAGAGAGAGAGAGATACAAAAAGAAACCCCAAATCTCATTTTAAAAGATGCATCTTCTTGTGTGTATCTCATAAATCTTCCCCCTTCTCAGCCCTGTAATTACAGGCTATACATCCCAACTTCAGCCTCCAAGAGGACTCCTCCAGGCTTTAGATCGACTGCACAGTCAGGGCCACTGTTGCTCTTTCTCTTTCACTAACTCACCCACTCTTTCACGCTCATCCCACTGGCAGATGAGGTTACCAGATCTGCCTGGACTGTGTACACTCACTCCTACAGTGGGCCTTTGTTCCCCCCTTGAAACCTGATCCCAGGGAGACCACGACAGACACAGAGCCCAGCACCACACACCGAGGGGAAGCCAGACAAGTCCAGCCAGAGGGAGGCCCTCTGTGTTTATTGAGACCAGACAGCAACCTGGCCATGTGTATTCAAACTACACTCAGGACAGCTTTAAACCTATTCTCGTACCCAAGATTACCCACGAGGTTGATGCCTCTTTTCAAAAAGGTCACAAAATGCAGAAGATTTGCCTAAAATTTAGAGGTTCAATTGTTCCTGCCAGTTTTTGCCTTTGGATATTTCACAAATGAACCACAAGAATCTACTTGAGGATGATGCCAGGATATCACACAGTCATTGAGTCACTGGACTAAAAAGATGTATCGACCAGCGAAACAATTATAATCTCCTTATGTGCAATAATAAGGAGAGAAAAATCATGTCTACTGGATCCAATGTTGGAATTACAACCTTACTACAGTTTGATTACCACCAGCAGAATACCCGACCATAGTAAAGGAGTTAGATACCCAATGAACCAATTGTGCACCGCTAGCTGTTAGCTTGCTTTCCAACTTGATAAGGGGAAAAGACTGATTTTCAGATAAGACTGATCTCACTTCAGAGACAGCACTTTATGGAATCGAAGAGGTTACTGCATACAATAAATGATTCACTGTGTGACTATTCATAAGATGTAATGTCTGTGTGAGGGACTCGCTCCGCTACATTCCAGGAGCAGGGGTATACTAGGAAGTGATGAGGCCATATTTCTTGCTAGTCTTGACTCTTGACAGTATTTTGATTTCAAGGGTCATATGTTAAATCACTGCTCATGGTTTCCCCTATACAAAAAAGCTTACTGAAAATATGTGTGATTTGCTTTATTGTAGTCTGTAAATGTTCCAGTTAGGAGAGTCTTTGAAAAGACTTTTGTCACAGTCATTTGTTACACTTTCTGCTTGAGTGCTCAGTTTACTCTGTCTCTTTTGAAGGGAATCTACAATCTGATCACTGCAAAGCTATTTAAGTAGGACTATTCACATTGGAGATTCTATAACAAGTTATCCATAGTGTTTGCAGTTTATGTTCAAGAGTGAAAGGGTCTGATTGGTTAAAGTACCATCTAGCCTTGGTAAATGACAGACACAAGTTAATGACTGACATTGTCATGACAATTGTCATGACTTATAACTTTTTCAAAACCTCTAGATACAGGAGTACATCCACTGCTGAAGCACAAAACAAAAATTTGCAAGCATGATACGCAGGAAAATATGGTTCATTGGCTCTACGCTGGCCAGGGACCAACATCATCAAATTAATCGTATATTTAGTTATTTTAGTTCTAAGATTCAGTCACAGAAAAGGTTAATGCCTCTGAAAATGTCAATGCACTTCAGTGATAATACTACTGCAATCACTAACCCTGAACCTGTGGAAACTGTCAAAAAATAAACAAACCAACTCACTTCAGAAAGTATCTCTGTCCTGACGCGGTCTTTGCCATCTCCCAGCCAGGGGGCAGGGGCATGTCGTCTGGGATTTCATAGGAGGACTGGCGAAGATGCTGTGGGGAGGTCCCTGCTGGGGTCAAGCCACTCAGGGTGCCAGGAGACCCAGTGCCCAACTGAAGGGAGGCGGGGGAGGAGTGGGCCCGGATGTGCTGTGGGGTGAGAGTACCTGCTGTCCCTGCATCCGTACTTGCCTGCACACACAAACCAAGAAGGGGAAGAATAAGAAGGAAGTGGTTAAAGTTAAGGGTTAACCAGAGACCAAAGGCTTGACCACAGATCCAAGATATATCCATGGACAGATAGCCTGGAAATGCCTTTAGCAAAGCTTTCAACATTAGCTGAGGTGGTCATTTTTGCTACTGTTAAAATGCCTTAAGCAACTATCTTTCCGTGAGAATGCCTTTGCTTTGCTTACTATAGTTCTAAACAAGTTTATTTAGTCCTATCATCTGTATTAAAAGGCCATAGTGATAAACATTCAAAAGATTTACAACAACAATAACAGCAACAACAATATTAGTAATAATAATGTCATATTTGGACATCGGTTGTGACCAAGAAATTCAGGTTGATTAGTCTACCAGAAGATTCTTGTCAATATCCAAAAAAATCAGGTTGATTAGTCTACCAGAGGATTCTTATGGTTTTTGACCTAGCAGGGTGGTCTTACTTGTCTGGAGTGAGACTTGGGCTCTGGAGGTTTGAAGAAGGAGTCCGGCAGTTTTCTCATCCTCATGGGGACAGAAGGGGGTACAATCGCACTTTTCGGGTTCATTACGGCGTTGAAAAGAGCCTCCAAATCAGTCTCGGAATCACCCCGAACATGGACGATTTGGTGGCCGGCAGGGGGATTGTGCTGGCTCGGATCCATAGTTCCAAAGACTGTAAAAAAGTTTTGTCACGGAAAATGTTGCTAGGCTAACCTGTATCAAAAAATATATAATACAATACTATATTTTGTCCTTCAACGAAAAAAATATCAATCCACGAAGTTAGATAGCACAGCGGCCGATTGTCAGGAGAATCCTTTTAAAAAGCAATTCAACAGTTTAACTGCTCATTCGACAGGTCTACCCTTTTATCGTCCGTGTTAACCTAGTTAAATAAATCCTGCGAAGTACAGGCTACTTTATTCGGCTATTACGAAAGGACGCAGCCAACTCATACATGTAGTTGCGCGCATAACTACGGACTCTTGTAACTTCACTAAAACGCAGAAAAATAGTATACAGTAGTATTTTCTAAGTTATCAAACACGATGCTTAGGTATCCGTTTCCAAAACCTAGAGGCTCCGTAGCCGCGAATGCGAAATCACAGCAGTCCCAGTTCGGGATTTTTTTTTTACGCCCCAAGTTGGTACTAAACTTTGGGCAGGACATTAAACTTTCTGAGTCATGTGATCTGAGTCACAGCGAGTGAGGCGTGGTCTCATTCTGCACCCAGCCAGGTCCCCATTTTACACGAGCTGTGAAGCTGTGTGACTGTGAGGATGCGTGAAAGGACACGAAGTACAAGTATTATTGTACATATTGCATACATATTGCATAAATATGATAGTGATTGTATGAGTCATCTCTCATAAGCAAAAACAACTATATTATTTTTTACTTTCCCATCTTGAAGTGTCTACATCTTTGATTTACCTCCTGGTAGACTAGCCAGTTTCTACTTTTACAGCTCAGATTTAATTTTAACATTTTAATTTCAGAACATGCCTCAGACTCCTCAAGGTTTACCTCTTGGCTGTCACTTAACAAAAACAACAAAACTACTCTTGAATGGGTTCCCTCTTCATGAATGAATAAATAAATCGTTTTTCTTTCTTGGCAGCGTCATACCATAATAGTTCCATGCAGTTCCTATTGTTATGCTAATGCTTCCTATTCCATTGAGATATCGTTTGATCAAGACGCAGCCCTATGTGGACACAGGCTCTGCAGCTTTCCCATACTTTAAGTGACTGAAAGACATAAATAAGACACAAAAAAGGATCTCAGAGTCCTCAGAGAGAATTGAAGGAACTTCAATTAAATTGAAACAAAACTCAATGGAATTGAAATTGGATGTAGGCAATAATGTTACTATGTAAATGTCATCCAACAATTATATGACTTGTCTGCTGAGTTTCAGAACATGCAGTAGGCTATAGGCTCCTTTACTGTTCTCTTGATGTTATTTCACATGCATTCCATAATAGCAGAACATTTTTCATTTTGTTGTCAATAGTGCTTCCCCATGTGTTGCCTACCTTTAACCTGTGTTCATGATCAAATTAGATAACTTTTTCTGTTTTACTTAAAAGTGCAGTGATAGTCCGGTAGTCAGTTACACTTTCTGTTAAACTCAGGCAAATTCAGTACTCTATACTCTATTCTATACTTCTTGCACAGGGTTGGATAAGAGAACTGGCTCTGATGAGGCAAACATCTTTTCAATTCTTTTAAGTTCTTTTCATTCTTTCTTGAAATTTGAAATTTTAGATTTTTTTTTATTAGAGTGGAGAGTGGAAGAGTTTATCCCTGAGTTCAGACCTGAGACTGAAAGATGGCAAGGAGGCTAAAAGCCATGAGTGCTCCTGTCATTCAGCTGCAGATCTCTTAACATACATCTCACACACTGCCCTGCAATCTAGGCCCAAGACTAATAATAAAAAAATAACTTTCATAAATAGACAATGTTCTATATCTCATTTCTGCATCTCAGTTCTGCACAAATTAAAAGACAAAGACAAAAAGTGATTTTAACTTTGACTTGTGTTATTGTGTCGTGCAAACGCATTAAGTTTCAAGAGCAAAACACACAAAGAGGTGTGTCAAGATATTTTGATGTCGCCATAAATTCTATTATGCTGCATGAAACACAAGCACAGACACAAACACAAACACATCGAAAACCATCCCATCAGAGCTCAGAGCAACTGATGACATGAACTTTAGTGACACCTTGTGGTGAGAAAAATATGTGGTCTCAAAAAAACATTGTCCAGATAATGATCTCACTTCCGGTTTAGTGCCACCTAGAGGACAAATTAGTCAAAAAAAATTCCAATTTAGAACAAGTTCCCCATAAAAGCTATTTTTAGTTCTGTTGCATCTTAGTATTGAATATTTGACAGTTTAATACACTTTGAATTTCCCCATTGCTTCAACAGCATCAATAGGCCTACAACAAACCACTGACAAAACCTGTCTGATGGGGATGGACAACTTTGGAGTCCTTTGAATATGTAATGTTGTGGACTGGTAAGCAGCTGGTAAGCAGCTCCATTTAACAGAGACTGGGTGAAATTAGACAGTGCAGACTGTTTCACGGTGGAAGTGTGAAAGTTTTAAATGTCGATAAAGAGGCTGTCACACTAGTATAGACCACCACAGCTGAATCTGTGACCCTTTTCTTGTGAGAATTAATATTTTAAAATCACTAGGCCACTGAAGATCACCTCTGCCCTGGATGATTTGTGACACACCCAAAAGTAAAAAAAAAAGTCATACAAACCAGTCAGAATAAGAAATCTGCTATCCCGTACAATTTAACACAAACAAACACTGCAGATGGTTCATTCTTGTACCCTGCTGTTATCCAGCTATCTAAGGTTATTGCTTGTCTCTGCGTATCACTGCTCACACGTAAAGGGATGAGATGGAACAACTTGATTTAGTTTCGGCACTGAAATTCTAAAAGGCTTGTAGAACATTGCATAAAAACCTTTTACTCCCATCCTATTATTTCACTAACCAACAGTTCTTAGATTTTCTCATCACTCTCCAAACTATTTTCCTAGACAGCAGACTACAATAAAGGTACAATCAAGGATAATTATAATGTCCATTATAAAAGAAAGAAAAATATAGAAATGAGAATATGTCTGATTTAGAATAACTGATCTTCAAACCTGTTTTGCAGGTCAGATCATAAAGGTTTCATCACTTCAAAGCTGGTAGACCAATACCAAATTCTTTAGTGGTACTTTGGCTTCCCCCACCACTTTAAACAAGTCGAGACAAGCTAACCAAAGGCAAAGACAAGAAGAGGTGGGTGGGAAAAGGAGCTCACATACCCTGTTCAAGACATCTGACTCTGTCAGTGTTACAAATAGCCAATTAGCCAATATGAGAAGCTGAAAAAATGGATTTCTGAAAACAATTTTCTGAAGAAACGGTTATCAGTATTTCGATTTTAGTCAATATGTGAGCGGGAACTGTCACATCAGGTAAAACCAAAGATGTGGCAAATAGGAACAGGTTTGGGGTTTGACAACCTATGCAAACCTGCCTTACAGGATGAGAGGCTCACTTCAAAACCTTTAAAGTCACTAGCATGTCATCACTTTGCTCATCCAGTGGAGTGAGTTAAAGGGAGATTTACTCCCATTTCCAACAGTCATACTGAGAGAGCCTCTTTAAGGAACAAACACAGAAAAACATACATGTCTAAACAGCAGTAAAAATATTTAATTATAAAAATATATAATTTTATTGAACTCATTACAGTTACAACAGAATTGTCTGTAGCCACGATACATGAAAGTAGTTTCAAAATTAATTAATTCTATCCAAAAAAAAAATAATAATATGTAGAACAATGTTTAATTACTATGCAAAACACAAACCAACGTACAGTATATAAAGTGCTTGAGGCCTCAACAGTTTTAAGGACAGCTAAGTCCCAGTATTAGGCAGACACTGACTCTGCTATCAGTAGCAATTTCGCCTTGGATCAATGGGCATTGGACGCTGTATTGAGCTTTCGCTGACCAGAGCTTGATCTCTCTCCAAGCTTTGCAGACATATTGTGCTAAAATGAAGTGGACATCGTCTTAGCATGGACACATCAACCAAAAGATAACAACATGACAGGGAAATGGAAATCTGCAGTCATACTTACATGTGTAGCTTCGGTGTGGAAGAGTCTCTTCACTGATGGGTTGCCTCCAACTACATCTGTAAACAAGGGAGCCACAATACAAAGACTTCTGAAATGGCATACTTCAGTTATACAAACAATTTATATAAATATTATATTATGATTTAATAGTATAATGCAATTTAATATTACTATAGTTACCCATAACACTACACAAAGTGGTTGCTGAGACAGAGCTGCAACAGTGTTAACAGTAACATAGCTACATGGTTGCCATGTTATATGTGATGGGTAATTTTCATAGTGAAGTTTGCATGGAGATTATAGCACCTATGCAGTATAACGCTGTGTGATGATTCTGGATAGTTGCTATGGCATAAAAAATATATATTTTCTATCACATTTCTATCACAGAGCTCTGGCCATACTGACTGAGAATTTCAATGTTGACATTGAAAATTTTGGCCTGCACTACCTGTTTCAGCCCTTCATGGGAATGGCTGTCCATTGAAAATCAATGTGTTTCAAAGCCAGCCTCCACTAAAATACTAAAATATAAAAACTATGTATAGTCCATGACATGAGGAAAGTTGGGACCTGTTTCAATGCATATCCGTAAAGAGGTGGGGAGAGTGCATTATGACCCTATCTGGCCAAGGGCCTACTTGTTTAATCAGCATAATATAGAATACAGAACAGCTGTTATAATCCCATTATGTGATTGCTTTTTAATCTGCTTCAGATCAGTGTAACTGGTAGCGCTTCATGTCATGCAGTGCAGAAGGTAGAGTTACACTGAAGCCGCTGGTTGATCCTGTCCAGAGACTGCTGAACTCTCTGCTCCTCCAACGACAGGCCACTGAGGCTCAGAATGGGAGTGTGCTGAGGTGACCCCATCCTCTGGTTTGGCCCTGATGATATGTGATATGGTCAGATTGTTAGTGTTCACTGATAGACCACTAGGTCTAGGTAAACACTATTTGCATGGGAAAAAAAGCATAAGAACAACCTACTTGGATCATTTACAGAACTACTACCTCTGTGACATCATCACAACCCTTTGACATACCTTGATCTGGAACTTTATTTGGCAAAAGTATGGTCATCACAGGTGCCTGTAAAAAACAATACATATCCAAAGCAGGGAAGAACATGAGTTACAGTCCAACTCTATAATGATTACAAGAAAAACACATTCTAAATGCCATTCTAAAGGAACCCAAAGTTAGCATAAACTGTGCATCTGTCAAATGAGGAAGGAGACAAAAGGATTAAGATTTAATACTTTGCTTGCCATACCAACATGGCAGACTGCAATTTGGTTTAGTGATCTCATTACTACAAAGGACACATGAGAACACGTATGTTCAACTGATAATAAAATAATTAAACTAACTTTCTTTGCATTTTTGTTGCTACACCATACAGCGTCCATATAAAAACTACACTGCCGTGGTGTGATGCCAAAGTGAAAAATCTGATCGCTGCAGACACTGTGCCAAAGTACTCATGACAGAGTGGGACCTGATATCTATTACAAGACTGGTGATGATTAGTTTCATCCTGGCAATGAACTAGACAGGAAATTGAATACCTCCACACTTTAATTATTTAAAAATAACCCATTTAACTTTTTACCACACCAATGTCATGGAGAGGCAATGCTAACCAAGTAGTGAGATGCTAAGTGTCAGGCAACATCCACATTACCATTAGCTCAGATGTTAGTTTAACAACATTTTTCAGTGGGAAGATGGCGTGTTGTTATTGTTTTAATGAAAGACTTTACCTGGTTGGGTGCGCTGACCTTCCTATTCCCGGAACCAGGCATCTGGATCACCTGTTGTACCAACATCTGTTTTTTGCTCCCATTCACATCTGATGTGGTTCTTCTCACAGGACGCCTGCCTGATTTCAAATGGAGACTGGTTGATGGCTACTCAATAATAACTGCAACCATGTTTTCCCCAGCCCACTCTACCAGCACACCAGACCACAGTGTTACTCTTATGGTCCGTACTGTATTCTATTCATGAATAACCCCTATCCCCCACCCTCCTTAACCTTATTTAGGGTTCATTCTCACTTAAGAAGAGATGCTTACAGATGGCTGTACTGTAGTAGTACACACATACACCTCATGCAGACTTAAACAAAGAGTAAAAAGACTGGGATGGGATAGGGCATGTGTTCTCAACCACACATTAACTGGAATAATGACAGCTACCACATATGTCATGGGCAGACATGTGCTCATCTTCCCTTGGTCCATCTGTAGAGATGACGACATCTCCAAGCACAACCCTACCCACCTTCAACAACTGCGTCTGCACTTCAGAAAAGGGTGTGCCATCGCTTTGAGAGCAGTTCTGCCATTTGTTCAGCTTCTTTCTTAACTGGATTTCCCTGGTGATGTGTTTTTTACTGTGCGCTGTCTTCATTCAAGCCTTTTTTCATTGCCAGCAATTAAAAAAATGAAGGAAAGACAGTGCCACAAAGGCAGAGCAAAGACGTACATTACTTACATCAAACACTGAGCTTACCATTCAAGGGGGAAATATAAAGACCTCCCATTCCTCCAAATGATCTGACATCTCCAGTCATACTGTCATCTGTGACAGCCAGTTGGGCCTGGCTGGCACAATCTTCAAACACAAAATATTATGAGCAATTACTGGTGAACCAAAACTGCAAACAAATTAATCATCTATGTGAACTAAATATGTGTAAAATGTAGACAGTAATTTATATTGTCTGGTAGGGTTCCAAACTAACCTTTTTTTTCCTTATGAAACAACAAAACTATTTAAGCTGAATATAACCATATCATTTATCATTGTGACTGCAAGAGAAGTTTCCTTTGAAGTCACCTTGGATAAAAATAAAATGGGATCTCTCTTACCATCCTTGGTGGACAAGGCACTTCTGACCCCATTCCAAAGCTGAGATATTTCATCATCTGTAGGTGTGCGGTTCAGGCAAATGCCATTTTCTCCACAAGCTGCTCCACATCTCCTGGCACTGGCATGGGTGCCATGTTGGCTGGAGGGAACTCTGCCCTTTGCCAAAGTGTCGGATGAGGGGCAACCATACAGTGGAGGGCATGGCGTGAAAGTAACACCTTCATCAGGCGGAGAGCCAGCCTGGCCATCTGGGTTGGGTCTATACAGAGTTCTTTCCATGGGATTGACAGACCTGCTATGCTTGTGCTCGTCAGAACACGTAGCCTTTGTGGAACTAGCTGCAGTCTTTTGATCTGAAATCTCAGGCCTAGGAGGGGGGCAGGGCATGATCATCTTCCTCTGTTGCTTGATCATGTGGCTAGCCTCTGTGGCGGACTGGGGTCTCAAGGTGGCATCCTTCCTGACACGGAAGGGAGTGTGTCCAGTTCCGGCTCTGGCCGACCGCACTCTCCTGGGAACTTTGGGGACACTCATGCACAAAAAGGCTCTCTGTGTCTTCAGGCCTTCCTGAGGGTGTTGCTCCTGTGATTTGCTGTCCTGTGCCGTACAGTCTGTCCATGCCTGTCTGGCAAACGGACACTGTGGGGCAGATGGAGCAGCAGAAATGGTGCTCACTGCTTCAGTGTGAACACCAGCTGCTTGGCTCATTCCATGCTGGTAGGCCACTCGTGGTCTACTTTTAGTTAATGCTGAATCATTCACATCATTAATAGTTTTGTCTTGGTTTTCAACATTTACTTCATCAAACCAACGCAGTTTCTTTTTCACAGTTTTGCCATCCTCCAGCTCCTTCTTTTTCCCTCTCATCAGCTCTAAACTGTCTCTGAGGGACAAGGCCATGTGCTTTGTGATGATTAAATGGCCTGAGCTGTACTGGTACTTGGTTTCTTCTGCTTCGTATTTTGATCGTTTCTTAAGGATGCTCTTCAAGATTCTTACTTCTGTGGCCTTAGACAGAGGACACGTAGTCATGGTTCGGGAAAGCATTGCATTTGTTTCTTCTTTGTTCATGGAATCTACATGTGTATGTGGCTTGTTTACCTGATGTGAGTGGACAGCTTCATTTGTTTGGCTTTCTGGTGCTGACACTCTGTTAGAGACTGCATCTGTGGCAGAAACAGCATTCTTATAAAAGGTAGGTTTCTGCTTACAGATGTGTGAAGATGTCTTTTCTTCCTCTGTGGCCAACTGGTCCTCCGACTGGTCTTCCTTAGTACTTTTCAGTCGGTCTGAGAGTGTTCTGTATTCCTGACCCCAACATGCAAGCTCTGTGCATCGAGAGTCTGCGCAGGCTGATGTTTTGCTCTTTGCTTCTTTGAGTTGCTCAGCAGTTGCAATGGTTCTACTACAGCTATGATGGGCCATAGTACCTAGATGGTCCTCCGTTCTTATTTGAGCACTCAAACAATGGCAGACAAAAGTGTCCTGTTCCTGGGTGTCCTGGGATAGGTCTTTAAGGTTGAAGTGCCCTATGGCTGGTGTGAGGCTCTGGGGATTCCCAATCTCTTCAGGAAGCTCATCCCTCAAGAGGGCGTGTCCCTCAGAATGGTCAACTGCTGCTGAAGGTGGAAGCAAGAACTCAGAAGGGCATTTTTTTGTCTGGTGAGGGGCAGTAGGTGACAATGGGTGTAGTCCGTTAGAGTAGGTCTCTGGCGACTGTAGGCTGTCTTTCTCTGTTGGTGAAGACTGAAAACATCCTCTAGGCTTCAGGGGCTGCCTCTGCTTAAGCTCTTCTATTTCCAGACTGTCCTGGCTGGACAAGCTCTCCGTTGGACTAGACAGATTGGCATGTTCTTCCTAAAACAAATAAACAATGTCATGTATTTAGAACAGCTGTGGTTTGAACATAGTCTGTAAAGTGTATTTATACAGAGTGTTTAAGACAGCACAAAATTATCAGGAACTCTGCAGGCTACTACTACAGACTACCATGTTTTGATAATCAAAATCAGGCAAATCCTGAGCGAATCACCATTGGCCTGTCTGAATGTTATGCATGTTTTGGCACATAAAGAGCACTCAAACCAAAACATAACATCTACACACAAAGCATATAAGCATACTCTGCTCTTACCTTTCAGATGATACTTCTACATCTTTAAGGAGCTTACACATACAGAGGGTTAAGATGGATTAGCTATTGCATAAGGCTGGCCATCTATTGTGATCAACTTAAGCACTATCTCAGAAGTGCAGATGGATTCTTAAAAACATCTCAACAAACGTACCCAAGGGTAAATTCCTTCTCCATCCTTCAACAAACCCTGGGCATCCTGTAAATCATTCAGAAAGAATTGCTGACTGGTGCTGTGGTTTCTCTGTCTCTCGTTGTGTTTGGTGTTGTCTTCTATGGCCAGCAGCTCCCTCTGATGTCCAACAGAATTGGAGAATGTGTGCGGCCTTGGGGTAGGGGTACTGTTTCTGTAAAAAATATATAAATAAATAATACAGTGATCAAAAGCTATATTTAACTTAGCTTTCATCACGACCAGCAACATCACGACCAGCAAGAGGGTATGTTAGAAAGCACTGCAGTTACTAAGACACAACATGGTAAAAACAAAACCTGTGCACTAATGCATCGGTATAAGAGAATTGCTGTTTACACAGCTTACCTGCCCAAAGCAGAGGGTTTTGTATAAGTTCCACGGGCATCTATAAGGCCGAGTGCTTCATCAATATTTATTGCCCTTTTCACAAATGCTGAAAATTAGATTGATTGTCAGTTTGTTGGCCCTAAAACAAGCATAAAAATCAAGGGATGGGAAAACACTAAGAATGTTGCCCACATTCAGGTGAACACTGGTTTACAAGACTGACCTGGCTTCCTCCTCTGAGAAGGGCGTATGTGTGCTCTCTGAAAACGCTCAGTAGCATCCTGCATCCTCTGCCTGCGCAGTTGTAGGATGTTCTCCCTGATTCTCTGCTCCTGGGCATCCCACTGTCTTCTGCGGTCTTCCAAAGCTCTGATAAGGAAAAGGACAGACAGTCGAACAAATCATCATGGTCTAAACACCAGTGATTACCCATACTGTTACTAAGAACAGCCTATTTAGGATCTTTCAATAATGGAACGAGTTGAAATTCTTGTCACTGCTTGTATTTTAAGACTAAGTCATGCTTTGTGGTCAAACCTATGACACAGGCATCAAGAACAAGAATGACTGCAACAAAAGGACAACTTACTTTCTGCGTCGGCTGGTCTCTAAGGAGTATTTGTGGGCACGGGCTCTGCAGGTTCTCTGCTCCTGCAGCAACAGTTGCCGCTCATTTTCATGAGCTCCATCATAATCCATCCCACCGTTTCTGATGTCCAGAGGTCAAGGATGGTCTACAGACTTTGACTCATTGTAAACATGTATAGTATATTGAGGTCCTGGTGCACGGCTACTACATCTGGCCTATGAATAAACAGAGAGGCTCTTGAAATTAATGCAATATTCCAAAAAGAAAAAATGTTGTCTAGCCCCAGGCTATCTGTTTTAAACATGAAGACTCCTATAGGCAATGTCACATAATATACTCTAACCTGTCATATAGGCTAATCTCCAGTACAGATAACGCCAATTGACCAACACATGGCACACACACGCACCACAACTTGAACACCCCATGTTTTTTCGTTTTTGATGTTTTATGTTTATGTTTTTTTTTGGGGGGGGGGGCAGTGGGAGAAATTCGAGTGTTTACTTTTATAACGACACCGCCTATCAACAGGAGGATACTAGTCACTGCGAGTAAATTTTCAACGGCAAACTTGGACAAAGTATCTGTCGACACATGTGTGATTTGCAGAAGGCTGTAGACCAGTGCATAGCAAACTCCTATGCCAAAGGCCTTCGAACTGGAGGGGCTAACAAATAACGTTAACATGAGCTAACCAGCTAAGTTGATATGGCTGTCCGCGGTAACATGCTTAGTATCGTCTGACAGGATCAAAAAACATTCAGATCCGAAAGTTTAGTGGCAAATTACCCAATGAATCATCCGCAACAAAACGAAAATCTGTTTATGAATGAGCTAACGGTAATGAACTTAGCAGCATTAAAGGTAATACTTAGCTGTCAAATCATGTTGGCAACCATGTTGACGCTCTTCCTTAACAATACTTTTAAATATACTTTTCTTACTGGCAATACTTACTTACAGTACTTACATGTAATGCAGATGGACCTGTATACCAACCAAAGAATGGCCATGACATGCTAAATAGCCAGTCTGCGAGGGATGGAACGTCCAGACATGGGGGAAACAAATCAAGGTTACCATAGTAACCTACCAGGAGGAGGTCAGGTAAATAGGCCACTTAAAGCCATGCACCCGCGTGCACCACGCGTAATGTCAGGTCACATCGGATGAATGAGAGCAGCCTGCCTTTATGACAAGCAACAAAATCCTTGAGGTATTCAGTTTCCCAGAACAGAAAAGCTTAATGAAATGTAGTAACGAACACAAACATTACCTGACCAGGATAACAAAAATGACAGAGGAAGGAAGGCTTTGCTTTACTGTATTTTACAGACTTGCAAAACTGGCTCCTTCATGAAGTTTAAGATTTATTTTCATAGGCAGGTTGCTATACGATCTGATGAGTGCAAAGCATGCAATGCATATTAAGGTACAAAGGTAGACACATCCATCAAGATTTCAAATCATTAAAAATGTCTTTAATATATATATATTTTTCTCATAAAACAGTGAAAACATAATTTACAGTTTTAAAATATACACTCATTGTTTCAACATCCCAAGGGGAAATGGAGTCATAAGCACAACACACTGGAATTTCATACAGCAAAACAAAGTGGAATTACAACCCAAAATTTTGTACAAAAAATAATAAAAAAAGAAATCAAAACACTTCAGAATAAAAAAAATCATAATACAATTAAGTACCCTTAAACTTTCTTCTTCTGTGGCTGATGGGTAATAAATTATGAAAATAACAGCAAAAGCTTGTTCTGTTATACTTTTCTTATAATTTTTTAACACCAATGCAAATAATTAGTTTAATTGAAGGTAAGTTTTTGTGGGCAATACATAATTCTGCCTGTAAAGACAGCCAGTCACTTGATGACAAGAAGGAACTCTGCAGCAAAAAAGTGGAGTTTATAAACTGCTTAACACTGCACCTAGCTCAGCCAACACAGTCCAACATGACCAGAAAAGTTAACAAAACGGCATCTAAAAATGGAGGTTCAGAGTCTGTAATGACTCAACAAATTTTTTTTAAAAAAAGGTTTGTCATCGCTTCCATGTCATCAAAGGCAACTAGCTGACAGCACAAAATATGTCCATGTACAAATAATCAATAAATAGATATAAATATCAGACAGAGGCCTGAGGGGACTAAAAGGGACAAAAGCTTTGAGTTGGTTTAGGGTAAGAATGATGCCAGGGCTCAATAAGAGTTTGTGTACCTGTTGTGACAATGGGTCTAGTTAAAATAATCGAGATCCAGCAACAAACCAAGCATAATGCTGCCATCCACTGTTCCATGGGAGTATGACAGTACAGGCACTAATCCACCTCTAAGAACAGCTATTGGTTTTCAACCAGTCTCTACCTAAAATACCTTATAAAAGATCACAGACAATTAAGCCCATCCACACACACACACATAAAACTGAATACATTACAGTTGTTCTCTATTGTAAATAAGGGTTATTATTTTTTTCCTCTGTATTCTACTATGAAATCTGTCTATAGGTAGCAGCAGCTGTCAAGTTGGGAGTTGGAGAAAAACAGTGTGAAAATAGCCATGATTCCACATACACACACACAGGCTTAAATCACAGCACAGCACACACAAGGGCAAGGCCTGCTGAACAGAGTGTAGGCATTCTTTTTTGTTGCAAGGATCCTTGACGAAATCACAGTATAAAAAGAGTGGTCCAGTTGCTGCCAAAGTATTTCTATACAACTGATACAAAGAGTGCATGGTTGCATCATCTCTGAGAGCAGTGCCTGATTATGACGGTGTTCGTGTCTGAATATTTACCCTTTTCAGTGGGGCACAATAAAAGAGTGAAGTCATCTAACACATAGGCCTACTTTAGAAGTTCCATCCATTCCCAGCAACATTCAGAGGTAAGACAGAAACGATTCGCTAGAATAACCAGTGGTGGTTCATTCAGCTAGCATGCTGCATGCTGCTGAGGAATGGACAGGGACTATCAAGTCTTTTAGTATATAGTGCAGGTTCCAGTCACCACCAAGTCCAGTTAGTTTGGAAAACGAGATTCTTACTACACGTCCCCCACTGAAAGGCTGAACAGCACGTGATGTGATTCAATTACATCAAGAACATAAAGGACAATTGTAATTGTAGCAAAACAGCTGAGTGTAAAAAAGCACGACCGTTGAGATGTGTTTGGATAGTGTTACACAACAGATTCAAACCCCCTGATATTAAATTGTACATCAAAACCCTACTTTACTCCGAGTAGGAAAGATCCAGAAAAAAAGTGGACTTGTGCAACATGGTATCACAGAAAGCCTCAGTTACCAGCATCTATAAAAACCTACACAGTATGCCAGGGGCGTGCAGACTTAAGGGCAGGGGCCCAACTTATTTCAAAAGGCCACTGTGTGAGGGGAGTAGCTATACAGCCCAAACATTGGCACAACAGCCTAGTAAAAAACAGCTTTGGCAAGATGACCCATAACAGATAACAATTCATATAAGCGTTGTTTAGGCCCCCTCTTTGTATCCCTAAATAAGTTTGCATCTCATAGAACTGCACACAATACACTAGTCCAAATTCTAGCTAGGTCACATAAGTACAAAGTGAAGACTGACAGTAAAGTAGCATTGACATTTCCTTTGATCTGATTCATAATTCACAAAAGTTTGTGAAATAACATAAGAATTTTTTACTCCATTGATCCAACGTCTAACTTAAGATTTAACGATTGCACCAGTAATCGTTGCGTACTTCTCATTTTGCCATGATTGTTTTGCATATAATCTAACAGGTGTAGAAAGGTGCACGGGCACCTCTGGTATGTTTTAAATACTATGATGGGCTGAATAGGTATGTTCTCCTTTTTGCTAAATGATGCCCGCGTGAAATTAGTGTGGTGCCTGCCCACATACAATTTCATAGGTTTTGCATAGCTTTTGAAGTGTTTTGGCCACTAAAGAAGGGCACTGGTTCTGTGACAAAAAGAGAAGAGATTTGGGCTTACGCAGATGTCCCCTTTCCCCCAAGTGCACACCACTGCAGAACACTAGCGTAGTTGTGGCATACATGTACTGTCTGAAGACTCAGAGCATTACAGCAAACTTGAATTCTACAGTACCATAGCTTTGTGCGAGACAGAGACAGACCTTGATCTCTCCTACAACTCATTTTGATTTGCATTTTTTTTCTCATTTCTCACTCCTTGTTCCTCTTTTTTTGGCTGAATGGTTTCAGGTACAGTATTAGGCCTCTCAGTGAGAGTTACACAGTTCAAACAGTACGTAAGCAAAAGTAAAGACAACAACAACAAAAAAGAGACTCATCGAGTCATCTGAAGGCAACTAAAACAGTTCAAGGAAAATTTCAGAGCGTTTCAACCCATGGTTCTGTTGTTAGAGGTCACCAGGCGCTGTTGTTAGAAAAAAAAAAAAAAAAAGATAAAATCTGGCGCAACATAGACTGGGTAGCAAACTGGTAACAAAAAATAACCAAAGTGGGGGGCAAGGAAAGCAAAACTGCCCCCATTCAGTTGGCATTAGATACCAGTTTACTCCTTGGTCTATTTTGAATCAAATTTGGTTCTTTTTCCTACCACTAGCATTCAGTGGCCTGGCACAACAGGGCTATGGGTTGAAATGCTCTGGAATCTCCCTGTAAGGGAAACAAGTGCAGACTGACTCTACTTTAGGTAGAGTAAGGGTGGGCATTGGTCCGGGAGGAATGCGTTCACTGTGACTTGGGACACAGTCAGCCAGAACAGTGGGGTCTGGAACCAGTAACTGGGCTTCACCTTCAGCAACCATGCTGGGGGTTTAGCTCGAGCGGTGCTAGGTAGGTGAGTCTGAAGCTGCTTAATGAATGGGAGGCTATACATCTCCATAGGATCTGTTTAGATGGAATGCAGTGTCAGAGAGATAGATAGACAGATAGATAGATAGATAGATAGATAGATAGATAGAGAGAGAGAGAGAGAGAGAGAGAGAGAGAGAGAGAGAGAGAGAAATATATGCATTTCTCTATATCCACTTGTCCCTGTGTTTTGTTTTTTTTTTGTCCCACACATACTCTCTCCCCCTTCATTTCTCGTTCACTTCTTGTCTGTTCCAGGGTCGTTGAACATCTGGCTGAACTTGCGGAGCTGTTCAGAGGTGGTCAGCGACTCCTCTTGCAGACGCTGGTTGTTCTCTCGCAGGTTGGCCATCTCTGCCAGTAGTGCCACCTTGTCTTTTTTCTCCTGAGGTAGACAGAAACCGTCAGGAGACAGAGACTGTGTCAAATAGCAGAGAAAGCTGGACACATGCAAACAACTGACTTCTACACAAAATCCAGACATCCCTGAAAACACTGAAAGCAGATATTTTTTTAAAGTAGATATTTCTTTCTATTAGTCCCACAGATAATGAGGTATGTTCTTTATGTGACCCACCTTCTCAAGGTCATTGTTCAGTTGCTTCAGCATCACCTCCAGCTGGTATAACCGTCCAGACAGGTCACCTTGCACCTCATCACTGTAATAACACAACAACAGAACACAACAAGGACATGGTTTGTAACACTGTAAACACGGTCAGAACTGCAAGGTCAGAATGAGGGCCCATTAATACACCATACAATTCAACAGTTAAATACCAGTCTTTTGGTTTTAAAAGATTTCTTAAAGAAGCTATGTGGAATTCTTTGGAATTCACTCATCTATTGACTTACACTTCCTTAAATATAGGGACTCCTGTGGTACAATGGGACATTGCAAAAAAAAAAAAAAAAAAAAAGAGAGAGAGTTGCCCTGATGCTTTCTGGTTTGCACGCTAGCTACATAAAAACACTGAGCACAGGCTTTAAAAAACAAAACAAAAAAACACCTCTTCAAAAGAAAGAAAAAGCAAAATATAAAGTTGGCCTGGTTATGACTGCTCAGATCACACAGATTCTTTCGAACAACTGACTTGCTGATTCAGGTTTGTGTATTTCAGTCTGCCCTTTAGGAACAGCAGGTCCCAGAAAAGGTGGCAGCATACTCTAAGGCATTTCACGATACAGCCATATCATACCATCACATGCAAAAAATCTGATTCAATCAGTCATCTGAAACACAGAAACCTCAGTAATTGCACAAGTGTGTTAGATTTGCAATAAAAAAGATGCTCAGCTGGTACGCTTTAGGAAGTCTGTAGAACATTTAAAAATCAGGCGAAAGGAAAATTAGCACTGAAGAGACGGTTTTATACATCCAAACATACAAAATGAAGAGACTGAAATGAAGGAAAAACGTACAAAATGAAAAAACCCTGTATGTAAAAGAGGGTGACTCAGCCAAAAAAGATGCCCACAAACACACGCACAAACACACGCACGCACACACACACACACACACACACACACACACACACACACACACAAGCACAAACACACAAATAACTGCACCTACACATGATGCATCATGCACACTAACCTGGGGCTTGTCAGGTCGCGTCAGGGATTCCACGAAAACATTCAAGCAAAAGAACTTTTATGAACATTTAATTCATGCAGTCATGGAAAAAATTCCATACTTTTTGATTACTCTTTACTCTTTATAATCCTGTACAACTATATTAGTAGTTCATCTTTTGAATTAATCCGGCCTTAAAATACAAAAAGCTACTCCATAATACAGGATACATACCTGCTGAAGGTGGGGGTTGTTCGTGGCGTCTGTGGTGTGTTGAAGTGCACAGGGCTGACAGCTGGTTGGCTGTCTTGAAGTCCAGCATTGGGATCCGACAGAGAGAACAGAGACACGGCCCTTTGCACTGCAACACACACAAAAGCATTTGAAGCGTTTGAAACCCATCCAACACGTATACGTTCGCTTCACAGTGGGCAGATACTTTCTGCTTCAATCGTTACTGTTTGGTGGCGACGTATGTTACACTCTGTAATGCACTGTTTGAATTCAACGTTATCGCATAGACGGTACAAACCGAAGCCTACAGATGGACCTGCTGTATGACCCCCATTTTTTTTCCTTCAAAAATATAAACAAGTTCTTGATCAGTCATTGCCTTGATACGCTATATTAACAGCAAACACAAAGTACTGAGATGTTGTGGTGCTGTTTAACGTGGGCTTCAGGTGTCCTGAATGTTAGTCTTAGACTGGACGTTGGCCTATTGGGATGTGAAAGCTTACCCGTGCCACATTTGTGGCGAGCTATGTTCATCCATCTGTTTTGTGGCAGTCATACTTGTAGACAGCATCACAGCAAGTAGGCTACATGTCACAAAGCCTGCACTCGTCTCATCTTCATTTAGGATACTATTTCCTCAAATGTTTCCCAAACTCTGCTTTATCTAGCCCTCTTTTCCCTGACCATCTCCATCATGCCATGCATGCATGCACCATGTGTGGAAAGTAATAGCGCTGCATCTTCGTGCCAGACATTCAACCAATAATGTATTTTAGCATATATGATAGCCTTTTGCATTTGCATCTAGGCTAGAAATATTTGTTTAAATATTCATTCAAATATTCAAGGGCATTCATGATTTTCACTGGTTTGATTGAACCTGACCCTAATATCTAAAAATTCATTTTTGGATGACTTTATGGATCGCTCAATTCAGACCAACCCGCACATCACTGATGTAAGCGTATGCATCCATAGACCCTCCCTGTGCAGGTGCCCTGTGACATGCACATCCATGCTCACTCACCCTCATATGCTTTAGCAGCATTGACCAGGCTTGACCACTCCAAGCCACAGGCAGTGTCTGGCAACGGCATTAGCCCTGGGTCCAACCGCCGCAGTGGAGGGACCTTATCCATCATTTCGGAGAGGGACACTTCAGATGCTGACAATGGCACTATAAACAACCACGGGGACAGGAGAAAAATGCAAACCATCAGTCCTGGCAAGAAATGTGACTTTAATTGGAAATCTTTTTTTCCTTCTTCTTTCTTCATGACACCATTTATTGTGTGTAATAGCAAGTGACTGGAGGCGCATTTAATATTACCAAGCCAGCTGCAGCAAGTTATGTATTCTAGTGGCCAGTGATGCATTGTTGGTGGCGTTTTCAATCCAAAATGCATCGCTGGATACAGCCGACTGCAGTTGGCTTGGTAAGGTTGAACGCGACCTTACCTTACTGTAAATGAGTTAATGCATTTGTACCTTTCTTCCCACCCCCACTAGCTGCATGTTGTAAGTGGTTGTGCCGTCGGTTAGGGAGAGTGCAGCTGAAGAGGAGGTCGCTAGAGGCGGGGTGGCAGTCAAACAGGGGTGTGGTCGGGTAGCTGGAGTCTCTGCGACTGCTCGACAGGCTCTCGTCGGAGAAAGTGCGCTGCAGGTTACGCCGCTGACTCTGCGTGCACACACACACACGGGCAAGAAAGAGAACAATCATGAAATATCATCCAGCAGTGTCAGAGTTATGATTACATTTCTTTGCAAGAACATCACACTTCTAAGCACCTGTTCTCTGTGTTGTCCCAATATCCCCTAAAGTTAGCATGCTAATCAGCTAATATTGAGTATTGTAATACCATGCTGTAATGTGGCCGCTGTCTTAAATACAACACAACTCGGTGGCAGAGTGCTGTGTGACTCGATTCAGTCTAGGATTGTGAGTGGTACCTTCTCTCTCGGAGGGGTGGTGTCCGCAGGGTTGTCCATGATGATGAGTTTCTTCAAGTCATCCTCTATAGTGCTCTTGTGGGATCGTCTGGGTGAGCGCAGATCCCTTAAAGATGCTCTCAGCCGTGGCTGCCCAAATACGTTCTTGCTATTCATGTCTACCTGCCTGCTTTTGCTAACACACACACACGTTGTTCATCAGCCTAGCTGCTCATGGCATACCACAAATTCACAAAATCAAATATGCTGATTTTGTGACTATGAATACCCTTTTCCCCCATGCAAACAGAAAACTAATCCAATAAAGCTACACACTTGTATTACATAGATGACCTGTTAGTCATACTGCATGTGTAATAAGGTCTTGTGTATTAATGTCTCATTACAGTACTCCCACTACATTACAACGGACACACGCACTCATACAGATGGAGCCATTTGTCTTTTGTACTTCTCCGTCGTGTGTCCATGTACGGTGGAGCACCAACACACACTACCAAAAACTGGTTGGAGTGGCACTAGTCTACCCACATACCAGTGCAATATTTAAAAACATGTTTAAATGTTGGAAACTTTGCTGATACAGAGATGGAACATTTCTCGATAACCAAGTTATTTTAGAGCAACCATCTTATTTAGGTTTCTTTCATCCAATGTATCTTCTGTTAGCATGTGAACTTCCCATATACCTGCCTATAAAGCCGCACAATTCTGGAAAAAATGTGATTTCTATTTTTGACAAGAATTGAGATCACTATTTTCTGCATATTTTTTTAATAAATTGAAATGCCTGTTTGAGTTTAGGCCCAGAATTATTTGTTCCCTAAAAACAGTAAGATATCAAAAAAGTCTGAAATATCTGATCATGCAGAACATAAAGATAGCCTAACTAGGGGTTTGTGTTATTTGTGAGGATATATTGTGAGATGTTAACAAAGCGTGTGTGAGGGGAGGAAAGGTTTATAAAAGAAAACGTGTTGAAGTGCCTAGTGTTGAAGTGAAGACTGACAGGCACAGGCTTAGGCTGTCTTTGTTCCCATGACTGTACACACTACTCCTTGTAGTGCTTTTCGTTTGGTTGTAGAGCAGCTTCCAAACCATGCATTGATGCCTCAAGTCAGGATGCTCTCTGTAGTGCCTCTGTAAAAGGCCTTCGGGATCTAGGATTGCAGACTAAACTTCCTTAGTTGTCTGAGGTGGACCCTTTCCACAGTAGCACCGTTGATAGTAATGGGGTCAAATTGGTATTTCCTCCTGAAGTTTACAATTAGCTCTTTGGTCTTTGCCACACTGAGAGATAGGTTGTTCCCTGACACCACTGCATTAAGTTGCTGACCTCTCTTCTGCAGGCTGTTTTATTATTGTTGGTAATCATACCGATTACAGTGGTGTCGTCAGCAAACTTAATGACCATATTAGAGCTATGCATAGCCACACAGTCGTGAGTATACAGGGAGTAAAAGAGAGGGCTCAGGACACAACCCTAGAGGGCACCTGTGTTGATGGTCAAGGAGGATGAAATGATGGTGTCCATTCTCAACACCTGGCGTCGCCCTGACAGAAAGTCCAGGATCCAGCTGCATAGACTGGTGTGTAGACCAAGACTCCCGAGCTTCTGTCAAAGCTAACAAAATAGTTAAATGCAGAACTATAATCTATAAACAGCATCCTTACGTAAGTATCCTTCTTCGCCAGATGTGTCAGGGAGGTATGAAGTGTGGTGGTGATGGTATCAGTTGACCTGTTCTGTCTGTAGGCGAACTGATGAGGGTCCAGAGTAGGTGGAGTCATGCTGCAAATGATGTTCTTGCCACATGCTTCTTGAGTCATTACCCTCCAGTTGTTCCTCAGTCTTAGGCCTATAGTCCCATTTTGCTGCTTTGATTGTTTTACACAGGTCATATCTGACTTTTCTCTCCAGCTCCTTGTTTCTGGATGCAAAAGCAGAATCGCAAGCCCTGAGAGGTCCAGTGCCGTTTATCCATGTTTTTTGATTAGGATATACCTGGATTGTTTTTGTTGGAACAACCTCTTCCAAACAGAGGATTTCACCATTTGATGTGTCACAAAACACTCCCCCGAAAAAATACGCTGTCCGATTCCTCAGACCAACAGTGAACCATCTTGACAGTGGGTGCATTTATTAGGTGAGCGATAGGCTATATTGCGGCCTCGGACGAAAATGCAGAACTTTCATTCTCTTTAAGGCAATTGTCCTCGTCTTGTCACACATCCCTATGATGTCATTATGAGATTCAGTTTCGTTCTGTTTTATTGTTCTTATTATCTCTAATGTCCTTTTTCTCCCTAAAGACCCACACAGCTAGACAATATTTAGGCCTCTAGATTACGTTTGGTTAACCATACCTACAGGTAATTATGCATCACAATTGCTATTTTGCAAACCAGGGCTGTCTATAAAAATCGCCGTTTGTTTGTTATATTAGAAAGTCCAACATGAAAAGAGTGAAAGAATGCATTAAGGACATGTGCAATTGGGGTGGAAGACTTATCTTCATATGTGACAGTTATAGGTGACAGTCCGGTAAAGTCTGTTCCTGTTGCTGTTTGCAGCCACTGCTTCTAAAGGTGTGTAGTTAATTTACGCATGCTCAGAGAACTGGTTCAGTTAGGATATTCAGCTGATTCTCTTTACTACCACCTGGCTTTAATCATTCATGTTGCAGTCTATTTTTCTCCTTAGCATAGTTTTCCTAAACCTGTCTTGCACTCGCTAATCACTGCACTGTTTCGAAAACTCTCAAAATGCTGATTTGCTGCTACACTAAATCATGTGATGGAAAGGTTGACTTGTTATTGGCTAAGGTGGAAAGCAATGACAGCAATGAAAGCAATGCTTGCAGGCACAACTCCCAGAGGAAAAAGAAGTGTTTATATGTGATGCAGCACGTAAAATAAAATCAGATCATATGTAGGTGTGAATCAAAATCACGTTTTTTAACCTACAGCCTACAAAGTGCTGCCTGGTGATGAAGCACTGATTTCAAAACGTACAGTACTGTACAACTGGGAAATCATTCCACTTTATTCAACACAATGTCTGGAATTATCTTTACAGCTTGAACTGTGAACCAGCATGTTGCTAACTATTTCTAAGGTGGAATGGTGAAGTCAAATCCAGGTGAAAATTAAGTGAGCAGGCCAATCAGATGCGTGCTGTAGGGTATCTGTAGGGTATCCATAGTTTTGACGAATAATACAAAATTTGTGAGGTCTCCATCATCCTCGGGAAAGCTGTTCGGAGAGGGCTCTGCATGTCTGCATATTGACAGATATGGATGACCATAAACTAGGCTTTAGGCTTACCTGCTGCTGCTGCTGTCTGAACTGCTGGTTCCAGTGGTGCTGGTGGCTGTGCTGGTGCCCTGTTTGGTTTTCCCATATAAGGCCTTGGGTGAGGACTGGGCAATGCCCAGTGAGCCTGTGGCAGTGGAAGGTCTGAAGGGCTGGGTTTTCTCTGCTGTGGGGGTCTTATACCTCTGCGGGGTGTAGGCCCTGCCAAATTAACATAAATACATGCAAATTACCAAATAAAAACATTTTTATCAGAAATTATGTTGACTCAAAGTAGATGGTGAAAGATGGTGAGTTCATTTTTGGAAACCAAAAGGTTGCACAGACTAAGAAAGAAGTCATTAAACTTATAAAACTGCTCAGGGAGAAAGGTCTTCACTCACTTTAACATTATTAAGATGCTACCTTAGGGTTTACACTCTCCAAATCAGGTTCCCTTTTAGTGTACAGTGTGTACACAGATACCCAAAACAGACTCATAAAGCCATACAGCCCAAAAGTTAAGGACTCAACCACTCATTCACACACCCCCCACCTGGGTTTGAAGCTCTCGCTGCTGCTGGTTCCCCCGGGTGAAGGGAACGTGCGCGTGCGGTAGCTCTTGGCTGGGATGCCAGGAGACGAGTCCCTTTTGGTCATGTCCCCAACACTGCTGGCCCCAGAGAGCTCCTGCAGGCCGCTGTAGCTGGCCGAGCCTGACATAGGCTTGGAAAAGGCGCTTGTGTGCCCACGGCTGACCCTCCCGCCCTGGGCACTAGGAGTGTGCAGCATGTTGGCATCGATGCCGCTGTCGTTGGAGCTGCCCTTGGCACCGAGCTGCTCTGGGTCAGGGTCAGGCGGGTCGCTGAGGCCCCCCATGCCTCCAGCGCCGCCACCAGCGCCGTCAAACCAGCGCTCGTCGCTGTGACTGCTGGACGCGTTACTGGAGAGGGTGTTACTGCTAGAGTGGCTCGAGTACTGTATCTCTCCCTGGAAAGAGGAGAGAAGAGAAGAGAAGAGGAGAGGAGAGGAGAGGAGGAGCAAAGAAGGAAGAAGGAGGAAAGGAGAAGAAGTTCTTATATTTATTTTTTGTGTAAATTTCCAAAATTATTCAAAAAAAACTTCATCACACAAACTGTTCCGATTCATTATTATGAAACATCAGCTGGAGCACATCCAAGCAGAAAATGATCAACCATGGTGTGCAGCACTTATTTCTGTGATGTGTCTTGTTACACATAAAAACACTTCATGGATGTTTTGCTAAAGAGGCTCTTAACTGTGGATAACTGTGTATAACTCTGGTTTGGTAAGTCCCATAACAAAGATGTATTTCCTGAAGGTGTTCTGTGCACTCACTTTTGAGTGCCGGTTGGGTGATTGATTCTCTGGTGTGTCTTGGCGCCTTGGCTTCCTCTGATTCACACCGGCAGCAGGAACACCACGAGCATAGGCAGGAACATGCCACAGTGGTTCTGAATGGAAGCGCACGCACCACACACACACACACACACACACACACACACACACACACACACCACACACACACACACACACACACACACACACACACACACTAAACTGTGACTTGGGTTTAGAATCCATCCTTTCATAGTTGGGTGTGTTTAGTTGGTTTATTCACATCTTAGTAACAGATAGATCTTAGTAGCACACAAGATTAGTGAAGCCAAACCCCTCTTAGACAGTCAAGATGAATGCCCCCCGCACTTTCTTGCTGCTATCACTTATATTTATGTAGAACAGTCTTCTGTTTATAAATCACATCACTAGCCACAGTGCTCTGCTAAAAGCCATGCCCTGTCTAGCGTGTTTGTTTTAGGTCACCTGTAACTTGACCTGCCTTGTTTATAACTGTGTTGTACTGTATGTACATAGGTGTACAAGAGCACGCATGCATGTGTAGTTGTGTGTGTGAGTGCGTGTGTGAGTGGGTGAGTGAATCTGTGTAGTCCTGCAATAGTGTATGTAGGCACTATTACGTATCTGTCTTGTCCATACTGTGTTTTAACAGTTACGTGCATCACCAATTGTTCCCGGTGAAACGTTGTCTCGTCTCACTATGTACTGTGTATATGGCTGAAACGACAATAAAAACCTACTTGACTAGACTTGACTTGAATGAAGCCATTTAATCATGACCGCTCATTCACATTTTATGGGTGTAGCCAATTAGACCAAACAATGCCTGGGGCAAAACAGGAATAACTGATCGGTGTCAATGGGGGAGCACTCCATTGAGGAAAAAACAAACAAACAAACAAAAAAAAAACATATTCATCAGACACACTTGTTGACATAGTTGGTAACTTGTAATTAAGATGTGAACATGCATTAAAATGTGCTGAATTGAAATTGCATTGAAATGTGTTGTTTTCAGACCAACATGCTCTACACTCGCATGAATGTATGTATGTGTGGGTGTGTATGTGTGTGTGTGTTCATTCTTGGCCGACTCCATGGTAATTTCCTGCTTTACACTTGCATACGTGTGTACATGCATGCTGTATGTACGTGTGTGTGTTTACCATTCTTGGCCCTCTCCATGGTGCTTTCCTGGCTTGTGAAGCCTGAAGAGTCTCCACTGGAAATTTCTAGACTAAGAGGTGGCTCATAAGGCAGAAGTCCACGCTGGGTGGCAAACCTGCAATGATTGTATGAACACACACACACACACACAATACTGTTATTGAACTTTTGAGATAAAAACATTTCAGCTTAATCAACTGCTTCATTGTGTCAAATAACCTTGTTAAGACCAAATGTAATTTTCTTAAACCTCCAGTGACAAACTGCTTTTGTTTCAGGCAGCTTCCAACCCTCACATGCTTTGCAAAACCCTTCATAATTCAATACCATAATCATAATTCAATAGTTCAATAAGCCACTGCTTTACAGAATACAAATCACAAAGGGACAATTTATCTCATGGCAGATCAGGCAACTAGATAAACAAAATAACTAGACACCACAGTAACATCTACAATTTCACTGTATGTAAATTTAGAAAGCATTTTAAGACTTGTGTGTGTGTGTGTGCATATATATGTGTGTATATATATATTAAAAAAAAAGTTGAGACCAGAAATCAGAGGCAAAAACCCAAACTAATATCTTGGATTTTCGACTAGAAACTATAGTTGTTTTGTTTGCTCCTGGGTTTCACTGTTTGTCATTTAAAACAGGTTAGGCAGGACGAGCACAGATGCAAATCACACACTCCACCGTGTTCAACACGCAAGCCAATGGCGTCATTTTCGTTTTGTGACTACGACTGTAGACATCTTCATTTGCTCATAGCGTGAGTTACATAGATCATAGATACATGTCTCTCAACGTAGCTGCTAGTACACAGTAGATGCTACTCTGCTATGTAATGTATCCGAGTCAGTTAATATTTTATTAATAAGGCATAAATATTTCATTAATGAAACCCCCACTGTCAAAAACATCTAGGTACCATCCTGATATATACAAACACCCCTGAGCTACATCCACTGCTTCAATACATTTTATTTCACAAATGAAAGAAAGCTAAATAATTCCAAAACAATTATGCATTTTTCAAATATTTACAGCCTTCAAAATCTCTTGGTAAATCATGCTGAAGGTTTGAAGTGTTACTTTTACTTCGTTCTCAACTGACAAAAGACTAAATTCAGAAACGGAAAGAGTGAACTCAAACTGCTCCTTTCATTAGGAGAATGCACCCCCTGAGCCGTCTCTTTGCTTGTTCAAACTTGTCTGCGTTCGGCGTGAAAAGTGGGTGCTGACCTGTCTGGGGATTTGTAGTGCACAAAGGGCCTGCTGAGTCCTGGCCCCAAGCCAGCGCCAAGCCCTGGGCCAGGGCTGGAGAAACTGGCAGAGGGGTTCCGGAAGGGCAGGCTCCTGTCGCTGCCTACCGGAGGAGACATGCCGTAATGGTTCTCCGGGTAGCTCACAGGCCTGGGAAAATCAAGGCAAAAACACTTCTAAGTGAAGGGACCAGGACAGGTGTTTGACTTTTTGTAACTGAAACTGCTCTATATGTCAATCCTATTGAGAGGGAGCACAGAAGATCTCAACACAAAGCAAACATAGCATAGCACAAGACAAAAGCACTTCTTCAAAAAGCAATTCTCCAGTGTTGTATTGTATACCTCTTGTTGGAGATGTGCTGAGGCTCCCGGTAAGGAATGGGCATCAAGGCCTTATGGGGGCGCCCTGGAAGAGGCATGGGCCCCACGGGGGGCCAGCACTGGGGGAGCGGGCTGGTGCCAAGCGGTCGGTCCCAGCGCCAGGCAGGCTGGCGAAGGCTGGAGTGGTAGGGAGCAGCGCCCAAGGGCTCCACCTCACCTCTCTGCTCCAGCGTCTTCATCTCATACTCCTCTGTGCACCCCCTGCCACAAGTCGGAAACAGGCACAAATGCGGACACACTGATAACATTGTTTCTGCAGGTTTCAACGACTTAAATTTAAGACTTCTTAAGGCCTATTCATGACTATTAGGATTGGAATTTAAGACCAACATGCCCCTCTGTACGGCAAAAAAATTGCAGCGCTTCACAGAATTTGAAATGAAATTTATGGATTCTACGTCCATAGGGTATACTTTTAAATCATGCTATCGACTACAACTAACTAAAAATATCCACCTGCCCTCAAAAAGACACAATTCAAGCAAGTGGCATTCACGCTGTTCACATGAAATGCACTACAGTGGTACATCTGCTGTAATAACTCTTAACTCAAATCAATTTAAGACCCAAACTAAATGTATTTTAGACCCCTGCACAATATCTCACTACATTTAAGACCTTTTAAGGCCTTAAATTCATAATTTTAAATTTTGGACCTTTTAAGACCCCGTGGAAACCCTGTGAAAAATGTTTTACTCTTATTCCAACGCTATGGTTGAATGAGAAAAGATTGGAAGAACAATGAAAAGGCTAGATTATGAAGAATTAAACAGCTTTACCCTTTGCCCATTACCCAGCAAACATCCTTCAGAGCTAAAACCTAAATGGTTCTTTTTTTGCAGCTCTCTCAGCTCAAAGTGTCTAACCTGCGCGCCTCTCCTTCCTCAAAGGGCGGAATGATGAGAACTTTGACGGTGACTGACGTGCGCAAGAGATCGATCATCTGCTCGTGTGTGAGCGTGACGGCCGCCACCTTGCAGATCTCCACCAGCCGGCTGCCCTGCCGCAGGCCTGCCTGCCAGGCAAAGCCGTACTCCTCCACCTCTGACACGGTGCCGTCCACGCGCACGTGGAAGCCAAGCTGGCCTAGGCCGTTCCGCCGCAGTGTCATGTCCGTTGTCTCACAGCCCACTGTCAGCGCCTGTACAGAGAATTCACAGAGAACAAGAAAGAAAGAAAGAGTGGGATGAAACGAGGCAGAAGAGGAATGAGTGTCATTTCAAAAATGTGATTAATTTCTATGATGCATAAATACAAGAACAGTTAAGCAGTTCACACCAGCAACAGGAGCGCTGTCACTTCTTAGTATCGCAGAGAGTTTGTTATATTAATTTAATTCTTTTGGTCTTAAGCTATAAAAATCACTTTGGCCTATATTTTACTTTTAATAAATGGAATTTAGCTATAGAATTGCTTCCAAAGGCAAATGTGAAACAAATTGTATGACCTTCAGCCTCACTGCTAAAAGATATTGTTTAACAAGTATAGTGTGAGAGGAACTTTATGCTCTTTGACTACTGTTTTGGTACAGTAAATCGTGCCGACTTATTAACATCCCAGGGCCAAAAACAAGTCTCTCTCTCTCGCTCCCTCTCTCTCCCTTCCCACAGACCCCAGAAAGGCAGTTTCTACATGTTCCTTTGCTGGCTCAGCTAACTTTTTCATCCCAAACGCTCACACCAGGATAGGGCCAGCCAAGCGCACATAAGCCAAGCTACAGTGCAAACAAGCAGCGGGAAGCCTCACCTTAAGCCTTTGAACAACCTCTCGGATGTCCTGGGCACAGCCCTCGGGCACTCGCAGGGAGATGTGGTCCCCGCGCCCGAAGTAGATCTTCAGGGACAGCCTCTCGGGCGTCCAGCCGATCACGTCGGCACAGAAGCAGTTGAAAACCGCTTCTTTGGTGGCGCAGTCAGCCAGCAGCACAAACTCCTCGGAGATGCCCAGCGCGCAATGCAGCTCCGCTGCGCCACTGCCGCCAAAATCCTGTGCCAGCACACGCCAGCTCACGGCGCCCGCGGAGCCCAGCTCAGCACCCTCGCGTGGCCGTACTCGCTCCCGACGCTTAGACGCCAGCGAGATGAGGTTGTTCAGCTTGCCCGAGGTGTCCAGAGGTGTGCTGCTGACGCAGTTCTGGGCCAGGTCGCGCAGATACTCCTGCCGTGTCCGCGTTGCCATGGTGTGGAACTTCTCCGACTTGTGCGCCGCATTCTCTGCATTGATCACCTTGGCCAGCAGGAAGCTGCGGAAGGCCTCGGGGTCACGGAAGGTCACATTGCTGGGAGGGATGGGAGGCCCAAACGGAGGCACATCTTTCATGCGGGTTACAGCCACACTGCAGGGAGACAAAAAAGCACTTAAAATGGCACTCTGCTCTGTTGTACATAGCGATAATCACCTACAGGCTTACAATGCTCAGACACATCTAGCCTCATAATGCCAGTTGCTAACTAGATTCACACTACTGTTGCCAAAATTTAAATGCTGCTGATCTCCTTCCACTTCACTGAAAGTGGGCAAAAATTTGTCACACTTGGTTTTATAGTGACTGTAGATGGAAAGGTTTTAACAACAGATGCGTCTCCGTGGTTAAAATGAGAAAAAAGGATCTCGCAGCAGGTGTGGAAAGAGGCCATTACCTGTAGCTGGTGCTATCAGAGCAAGGGTTGTGCACTCGCACGATGACGAAGACATGTTGGAAGTGTGAGCGGATGTTCTGCGGAGTGAAAGGCAGCGCGCCGGGCTCTTGAAAGATGATGGTAACAATGTCATTTCCTATGTGCCTCTTCCTCAGGAGCTGTGGGACATCAACAAGCATGAATGACAACACCCAGACAATGCAATAGACTAACTCGATAACATGGACAAATAGAGGGTAGAGAGCTAAAGAAGGAAAATTGGGTAAACCTAGGACAATGGGCTAAATCTGATTTATAGTTGCATTAACAGGAAAAGAGTTAGGAGGCCCACTGAAAAAGGTTTATCGTTTCATAATTTCAAGTGACAGATTTCTTGAAAAGCCTCCTGAACATCATCTTTGTTTTTCTTTTTTCAACAGATCACAAACAACTGCTTGGAACTCTCTGCATGGCTATCCGCTGACTGAACCGAACAGGCTAACCGAACAAACGCATCACAAGCATTGCAAAGCACAGTTAGCATACCTCACAAAAAATGAAAAATTCCACATAATAATGGTGAATGGAGGCAAGCAAATGTCCAAAGCATCTGAAAACCTCTAACGACTATGTGCCAGTGTAGTGATTCTTGTGGCGGCGCCTTACCTGCTGGGGATTGCTTGGCATGTAGGGGAGCATAGTAGATACATGAAACATGATCTCATAGCCTTGGTAGGTGGTGTACACAGAATGAGTACCTGTAGAGTCCGCTGCATTCAACACACACACAATAAGACAATAAGTTTGGAAGAGGTATGGTAACTTTGCTGTCTGAAGCAGAGGTTAATGTTTGTCTAGGTGTGTTGACTCAGTGTGATTGCATTGAATATAGGGCCACTACAGAGATCTTTATTGCTCTCTTTATGTTTTTGGTGACTGATACATTTTAGATGTTTAACAACAGGTGGGTGTGGAGATCCTTCAATTAGGATTGCTTGTGTGTTTTTTTTTTTAAATGCAATTTAATTCAATCTTTATTTCAGGCTTGCAAGAGGATCCACAGAAAAGAAAAAATAACACAAATAAAATAAAATAAAATAAAAGTGCACTTGAGTGTGTGTTACTCACTCTTGGTGTCGAGCTGGGCAGCGTACTTTGTGAAGCCCCTGAGGAGCACCTGGTCCCCCAGCAGCTGCAGGAAGTTGCTGAAAGCAGGACTGGCCTCCTCGTTATTATACATCTCCTCCTCTGTGCTCTGCCCCGCCCGGCACAGCAGGATGCCCACCTTATGCTTCTGACTCAACTGCTCACACACACACACACAATCAGGGAGAATATTTGATACAGGTGCTTTTTCACATATTCTCATTCCATTCCTACTTAGTAATGGTATCAGAGAGTTCACATGCACTCACACATAAAACAAACACTTCAGGGCTTGCTTTGTCACAATCCAACAAACACGGGTGCTGCCAAAAACCATTAAGCCCCACTAATCAGCTTAATGCTACACTCAAACTTCAAAGTCCAAGTTCTGGCCAGACCAGACATAGTCATAGCCACAAAAACTAAAAGCTCCCTGACACATCCACCCAACAACTTGATCTCACACACACTCACTCAGTCACACACGCACGCACGCAAATATCTTAACACCCTCACTCACCCCCTGCTCGTCCAGTTTGAGCAGCTGCTCGGTCACTTTGGGTGTGCTGAGGGCCAGTCGCAGACACGCCAGGTTGAGCTCAGGCACAATGTGCTCCAGCACCTCCTTGAGAGGAAGGCCGCGGACGGTGCCATGCCTGGCAGTGGAGGGCACGGCATCCTCCAGTATGGCTCCACGCAACGTCACCAGCTGTACCAGAGGACACGCAGATCAGGCTCGATTAGCATCACTGTCACCTAAAAATAATACTGCAGGAGACTACAACTGGAAAAGGTGACCCATCATATGTTGGATGTGCATTATGGCTCAGAACAAAGACCGCATTCGTCATTTTCAATGGATGAAAGTCACTAATACCGCTGTAAAGATCTGAGTCAGTGCTCAGCTAGCATATAAAATGTAGGGCACCATCTATAGTCAAGACATGTGAGTAAGAGAGAGAGAGAGAGAGAGAGAGAGAGAATGTGTGTGTGTGTGTACACACATTTCTATTTGTTCAGGAGCTAGTGTGGTTTTTAATATCAGTGGATTTGTGAGTGAGAGTGTGGCAAACCAGGGTAATGACAGGTGAATGGGGGCTGCTAATGAGGGGGGAAGTTTCGTCGTTGGTACATTGTGTGGCCTGAGCGTGTGAGAAAGGGAGAAGTCCTGAGGCAAGTGGGGCAAGTGACTGAATGTGAATGAGGCCAAGTTTGTGTGTGTGTGTGTGTGTGTGTGTCTGTGTCTGTGTGCACGCACTCCATTGTTCCTGCAGAGCAAATATGACGAAGCAAGGCAGCCATGAAATCCCAACAAAACCAACAGAATAACGCAGCAAAAAACACATCCATGCCCATTCACCCTCTTTCCCCTTCTCCAATTCTTACTGTCTCTCTTGCACACATTTTACCATGTAAGCCACGTTTTCACAAATAACTGAAACTAATGGCTAGTTTTTATCAAACCATCTCTGTGCATGGTGCCTTGCTTGCAATTGAATTTTCCTTACTATGTGAGTTAGATCTCGCTAAGGCTCCATTCCACAAATTCTTCAGCTCAGTGTGGTGTGTGTGTGTGTGTGTGTGAGCAAGTGAGAGAGAGGGAGGGTGAGAGAGAGAGAGCGAGAGAGAGGGAGAGAGGGAGGGAGAGGGAGAGAGAGAGGGAGGGAGGGGAGAGAGAGAGAGGGAGGGAGGGAGAGAGAGAGAGAGAGGGAGGGAGGGAGGGAGGGAGGGAGGGGGAGAGAGAGTGAGAGAAAGAGAGAGAGGGCTCCAGAGGGACAGTGTGGGAGGGAGGACACTCACAGCTATGTGCTGTTGAGGAGGATTGAGACCAGCTAACAAAGGGCTTACAGATGCCACTCTTTGAGGCAGGCCTGCACTTTGTTTGACTTGGCCTGACCCTGTCTGGCCGCAGCAGGTGGAAATTTCCACTGGCACAGTGTGAGGGTGTGTCAGTTTGTGTGTGTGTGTGTGTACACTAAGGGCAAGGGTAACGCATGTTGTCCAAGAATACTGCAGCATGACTTGTAATTATCAATCACCATCCTTGGAAGTTCAACATCCTTCTGAAAACACGCATGCGCGTGCACGCACGCACACCACACACACACACACACACACACACACACACACACACACACACACCTCACAAGTGCGGACTATGAGGCGGTACTGGTACAGATCCTTCAGGTCTCTGGTGTCTTCTAGCTTTTCCCTTCGGATACTCAGAGCCACCGGCCCCAGCTTGTCGTCCGTCCCAAAGTAGTTGTAGTGCTCTGGAAGCGAAGAGAAGCAAAGTCACTGACCCAGATTCAGAGACTTCTAGCCAATGCAATATTGTTAGGATTTCTCGTGTAAAAAGGCCCAGCGTAGAGCCATTAGTCGAGCGCACTGGAAAACTTACCTTTCCCCAGGAAGTGGTCATGGTAGTAGCGCGCTCCTAGATCCACATGCTCAATACACGGCAGTCGGAGTCTTTCCAGGCGTAATGCTTGCTGCTCTGGCGGCACCTCCAGCACTGACATGCTGGCATTGCTGCAGCGCGGCCAGTGCCTGCCCGCTATGCCACCACCGCCGCCTTCACCGGCCTCCCGCTGGTGCTCTGCCAACCCGCCGAGGAAGCTGAGGTTGCGTTCGATGTGCCCGCCCGTCTCGTTGAGGAAGTGAGGGCAGCTGAGGAGGAGAGGACTGCCAGAGTCGGCAGGGCCCGCGGGAGAGGCCGAGTCTCTGCCTGACGTCTCGTCGGCGCCGAAAAACCTGGATTCGAACCCACCCAGGTCCAGCGTGCGGGTTGAAGCTGATAGAGATACGGAGGCGGCCGATGCACCGGTAGCAGTGTTCCGCCGTTGGGTCTGGTATCCGCGCTGCGCCGAGGCCTCAAGTAGGTCAAACAGGATGCTCTGGGCGTCGTAGTGGGCGAAACTTCTTGTGCAAACCCAGGAGGGGCCGCTGCTGCCATGCTCCACCGCGCAGTCATCGGCTTCGCGGCCCGTCACAATCTCCCCGCGGCTAGAGCTGCGGAGTTTGCGGAAGAGTGACGAGGTGCCAAGGGAGGACTCCGTGCCACCGCTCTTCTTCCTCACACGGGTCTCTCCTTTTTCCTCCCTCGCCACGGCCGTCCCAGAGTCAGGAGTGTCCTCCGGCTGGGCCATGGTGCCGCCGCGCTGGCCGGGGCGCTCCTGCTGGAGATGGCTGAGCATTTGCAGGATGCTCAGCTCAGGGATAACCTGGACGTCGATGGAGGAAGTGCTGCCGTACTCGCGGATCATGCCTGCGCGGCTCTCTGCTTCCGACTCGTCCTGCTCGCTGAGAGTCACCTCGCTGCTGGAGCGCTGACGCAGGGGCGCGAAGGCTGAGGCCGACGCCAGGCCCCCACGGAAACCGGCTGCGCCCGCTGCCGCCATCGCTTCGCCGAATTCCGCGTCTCGGCCGCGCCGCCACGGCATGCGTGCCAAGGCGGAGGTGCGCGAGGGACGATCGACGGAGGACGGGAAGGCACACTGGCCATTCTCCTGCAGGGACTCGTAGGACTGCTCGCGCCTGGGCGGCCACTCCGAGATCCGCGCCCGCACGCCCATCTTCGGCACGGATACGCGACCAGAGTGGACAGAGGTGGCAGCGGCAGCGGCGTGGTCAACGGGTGGCGTGTGCCCGTTGAGCAGCTGCTGGGGGTGCTGTTGCGCAATGGGGGTGTCGCACACCCCTGAGTCTGTGTACATACTTAGGGGACCCAGCGAGCACTCTGAGCCACGGCACAGGCTAGGAGGGAGCGGGCCGAGGGCATGGCGAGCTGGCGAGGGCGCTGCAGGAAGGAGGAGGAATGAGGACAACCCACACTGCTGCTGCTGCCTCCGCTACTCTCAGTCCCCACATGGAGATGGTCAGAGTGGAGAAGGCCGGCTGCTCCACTTCCAAGCTTCTTCCAGTCACGGCACTTCAGCTGTTAGCTTGCAGCTCCACCTGTGAATGACAAACACAAGAGCCTATTCAATAAGCCAAGGCCGACGCGGAAGCCAATGAAAAGGTTAACAAAACCCAGCAGTGCACAAAAGAGAGTGAGTGTGCAAAGCAACAGTGACTTAAAGCTCACACACAAACACCACATAAATCACGCAGCAAAACAAAGGCCTTTTCTTCATGACAAGCGAATCTCCCGAGTTTTAACTAGACCAGTGTTCACTCTCCATTCCTTTCCCACATCCGAGAGGGAGGCTTCAGATAGCTGATGACTGTGTTGTGTGGGAGGTAGCGAGGCTGTACAAGCATTAAAGCATGCAGATAGAGAGGGGCATCAGGAGAGAGAAACCTGTCAAAGGCGCTGGCTCGGAAGTAATCTTAAGTCTGCTTGACAATCTGGGTCATTATACAGAGTATTATGGGTATCCTAATATGAGTCAGCTGACCAGTTCCCAGTGCAAGGTCAGCTGACTACTCCCATACATTATTACTGCAGACTTGCACAATGAAACCACAATGAAAAATATCTCTCCAATTTGCAAACAAAAAAATCCACAGTAAAAGGGATACAGAAGGGACCAAAAATAAAAAACGGCATCAACTGGTGCAATTTATAGCGCGGCCTTGACAGCAGTGCAGGTTTTGGGAGCTGGTGAGCAAGGCACAGCTGTGCTGATACGCCACCCAAGGACTGGCTTGCAGGGGTGAGAGATACAGACATGAGGTCAATCTGATGATATAACCAATGTCCAGAGGTGTGACAAGTAAAGTCGCAATGAGCAGAACTGTCTCAATCCATGCATAAATACACAAGGAACACCAACATCTCAAGACACATACTGGCTTAGAGTTTTTAGAGAATAGAGAATAACTATTGTAGCTTTTTGGAAAAATATCAGGTACTTTTTGAAGGCGTAAACATTTCAAGCATTAAATTGTGCTTGATACAGACACTCCAGAACCAATAACTCAAAATGAACATTAAAAAGTGTATGTTGGCAATGTGTCACACAAGTCACATGGCCATTAAAAAGCAGATAGAGCTTGGATTCAGCCTCATAAGTAAGGTCCATATTACATCTGTGGAGGGCAAATTAGACACTAACAATACCATAACATAAGCAAAGCACTGGATCTGACAGCCAAAGAAAAGATTGAAAGAGGATGACCCCAGGAAGATGTGTTACTGAGGACACACATGACAAGGGCTGTTCATTTGATGAACACCTAAGCATCAAGTCCAGCAACAGCCTTGTGTATAATACAAACAATGCATTATACTGTGCATAATATCCTACAGTTCTGCGGCGTCACATATATAACAACTAGAGAAGGGAAAGCTGTTGACAGAGTGGTTTTGGTTTTGCTCTGATACACTGGAATCAAATATGAAGGGACCAAAACTAGGAAGAAAACTGCATCAGTTGGACAGATTCAAGACCTTGTTGAAAACCTACACACAACTGAGTTAATTTCTGGGAAAGGCATGGTCAAAGGCTCCTATTCAAAAAACCTTGATCTGGGAAACTGAGACCGAATTCCCACCCAGGCGTACAATGACGAGGGTCACCGGAGAGGTATAATAGATTTGACACTCACTGCACCTTGCTGAAATGCTCTTGACACGGCAGGGTCAGTTTTCAGTCAGGGTCACTGAGGGTAATCCACAGTTATGTTAAAATCATTCACAGGATGTTAAACTATTGGTGTGGTAGGGCAGTGGTGGCATAGAGGTTAAGGAACCTGGCTAGCATGCTAGTAGCCTGGAAACTGTGGGTTCGAATCCCAGCTGCCTAAGCCTAAGTCGACTAATGTAATTGACTTTGGATGGATAGAAGCATCTGCTAACTATATAAATGTAAATGTAAAATTTCTCTTAGTATCATAACTTCCCAGATGAGCCAAGTAGGCTAATGCTTCAAACAACTGTTTAATGGATACTTCAACAAGTCCACCATCCAATTCATACCAAAACCTTATGTGTTGACTGCAGGGTGATAAGATGCAATGACACCTTTCAACACAACTGACATCCTTTCCCTTCTTTAACGTCACATCAACTGAAAAAAAAAACTATTTGAAAGCATCCAAGCCACAAGTGTTAACAAGTCACATGAAAGATGTCAACAACTGTTTTTTTTGGAGAATGTTCATTGCCAGATGTAGCGATACTAGTTTGCAAGGATGCATTTTAAACACATGTCGTCGTAACACAGTGACATAAAATTTGGACACTACGGCTTTCATGACTGATTTATATCAGACAGAACTGCTAAAAGTACACCCATTTACTGTTAATGGGTGCAGCCATCTTGGAAATTTGAATGCTGGGCACTTAGAGGTGAAATGAGCTAAAAAGTAGGGATAACAACTTCAGGAGGCATTCCATTTGATGTTTCCTGTTTGTGACTGGGAAGGCATCTGGGAAAACAACTTATGAGTACAACTAGACCACACCATTAACCAACCATTTCTATAGGGACAGGCTTAAAACAATACTTTTCTTCAAACACACGTCATCCTTGGCTACACCAATAAAGCCACTAACTTTAGCAATTCAAAGTGAATGCACAGGAATGCAAAAAATGCTAGGAATCACCCAAGTCAAATCATTGGGATGGGACAACACCCATTTTGGCTGGATTTAACTTACAACTTATTGTACCAAGGAAATAACATGAAACAGATCTGTTGTCAAGCGACAAACATGGGGCTGCCAAGTTTTGAAATGTACCCCTTAAACTCAACACAAATGCTACCATTTTGTAGCTTTACAAACCTTGCTAACATTGCTCCTTCCCAGCCACACTGTGACACTACCCATCCCTTTTCAGTGCACCAGATACCAGGCACTGGTACAGGCACAGGTACTTCACTGCTTTTTTCCCCCAACATGCAGGGCAGACCTACACACTTGCATAGAGGTCAGCACACTGAAAATGATGTAAGGCTGTAGGCCTAAGTAGAATGGAAACAGATGTCGACAGGACCCATTGACACTAGTTCTTGCAATCTATTGCTTTATATCTGCTGAAAAATTGTATCTGTGGAAAAAAAATTAGTTGTGATTTTCAATATTAATACAATTTTTAAATAGCAGTTTGATTAATTCTTCCATGCCCATAGTAGGCTGGAGAGACAGAGGTCATCCTCAAAATATCCATTCAATGCCACAGGAGCTTGACAGCTGACTGTGCAGAGCAGGCACTGTTTTGAAATCCCTTCTCAATTTCCCTTCAATCTCAGCATTAACTTGAAATGACATGCACTGCACATAGATAGGCACTCCCCCACCCTCTCTCTGTGTGTGTGTGTGTGTGTGTGTGTATGTGTTGGTAAATAGGTGGTAGTTCTACAGCCCTTAGTTCAGGTAGTTCCCGGCCTATAAAATTCACTGCAAGCCACTGTCAGGTGGTGTAACCAGTTATACCACTTGACAGCTACAAAAATGCCCTTTAGATATGTCAGACTTTTTGTATAGAGCACTACTGATAGCTGGAATAGAGCTTTTAGTGGTTGATTTAGTCATTCAGTTGTCTGCACGGGTTAAGTGTCTAATTGTGCTCTAATTAGTGTGTATTACACCAATCCAAGGCATCCCAAACATCAAAGGCAGCCACATCAGCCCAGTAACAGTGATGCAAAGGCAGTGCAGGAAGATGACACAGGAAGACAGCAGTTTTCATGGGCTCATAGGAAAAGACCATTTCCCACTTGTTTAGTAGTCATTAAAGCCACTGCACTCAAGTGGTTTGCCTGTAGCAGTCAAGCAGTTGGTAGACATACAAGAACTATAGGCCTCCTCTATCCAAAGCAACATAATAAAGTGGTAAGGATTTTTAATTAAACCATTAATTAAAACATTAAACCTACGCAAAATGTAGCCCAATTTTAGGATTATTGCCACTGTCATTTAGACTTCACATGCATGTTTAGAACAATGCATACCATGTGAAAACATCTGCTTATCACCGACCACTGAATTCCCAAGATTTCCTCCAACGTCATGAGTGGATGTCACTGTTACCTAGGTTTGTCAGGACACTATCATTTCTAACTGCAAAAGAAGTCCATATAGATGTTCTATACCAAGTTGGGCAGGGGGCAAAACTGCAGAGGCATTTACCGCTAAAACTAAATGTTAAGCCATCTAGAGCGTTTCCCACTTACTGCTTAAGCCATGGTGAACCACCATCGTTTAATTTGCCCCACTACAGTCTAAATATGGACCAAACATTTCAGACAGATCTTGTGCATGCATACTGACAATTCTGTATCTATTTTTTGCATTGTTTTCAATTCTTTCGTCAGTGCATATTCACAACTGTTTTTTTTTTTGTAGAAAAAACTGGATATGAGTGCACCACACGCATTCTAGAGCCCCCAGCCCCCACCATTGTCTCATAAAATCCTGTGGGAAACATTGCATCTATTTCAGCTAGTCTTCCATGTGTTCAACTGCTAGCGAAGAGTGGAAAGAGTGACAGGAAGGAGGGAAAGCATGGACTTTAGATTAGCTTTATATTAACGGAAGAATTACAGATGTGCAACTATTTAAGCAGAAGTTGTTCAATGCACTTAAAGATCACATCCTTGCCATTTCATCCCATCTGTCCTGCTATTCAATCAGAACTGACCAGGCTTCTAAAAGCACAGCAACACAAAGCTTAAAGAAGAATTTAGGATGCTGGGGAACCCTGCATTCCACAGTGCCAGAGATGTCAGCTACAGCAGCATGCATAGTGCTCATCATGCTGAGGAGGTGAGTCCCCCCATCCTAACAGGCTCAACATGCCCTGAGAGGTGTGACCAGAGATGTCTGGATAAGACTATGCATCTGACACTCACAAACACCAATTGAGACTACAGCACAGAACTGGGTTTTGCTTAAAAACAATTGGACTATGTTTATTTACACAATACAAATACACCCAGTGGCCAAAGCAATATACGAAGGTGAACTGAGAGATTAGTTTTGGTCTGGTGTCAGTCAATGCATGCTATACTTTTTGTGTTATTGTAGACAGCTCTTCTCAATCTTTTCTCTGAAATCATCAACCCATTCTTTCCATGCAGGCTACTTTCTAAGCAGGCTGGTTAAGTCATTTTCCTTTCCTTCAGGTAAATACCAAAATCCCAAATACAAAGAAAGCAGCAATTCAATAAACAATCGGTTACAATTCTGCAACTACCCACTTCCTATAGAGCAGCATGAATATTCAAAGTGTAAAACGCCTCACGCCAGACTAAACCAGGATCACAATATTGAATATATTGTAATACAGAAAGTATAGCATAAAGCCAAAATTCACGTTGGAAAATGATGCAAGACAAAGGTTAAACACGCACTGTGAAAATGATACTCACAACCGGTCCAGCACAACATGCCCGAGCTGTTTCTCTTTCACTGTAACGTATTTCTGATTTGATTTTTGTTACAGTTCTACACATTTTCTATTGACGGTTAACGCTTTGATTTTTCCCGCTTCAGAAAACAAATTCTATTAAATTAAATCTCGTATGTAATCAGACATGAAAACGTTAAATGAAACCCACAATTTGAATCACAGACATCTCGCTACTGAATAATCGAACGCATCTTGCCAATACTCTGTTTTACCGTTTGCTAAGAACAAAGTCGAATGACTGATTCATCACACACATCACAGTTCGGTTTGTCTCAATGTTATATACCGATATCAGACTAACGTTGACATTGTGCGGCTGAGCGTTGACTAGACCAACAGGTAACTTGCGTTCAGAACTCACCATCTTCCCAGCTACCACAATGCAGGTTAGCAAGATCCCGTGGCTAACTAGCCAGCTATGATACAGACATAGATACCCGATCATTCATAGACTTCCTCAATGCAAAGTACAAATATGAAAGGAACAGTCATTGCGCAAACTCAAAATATACTACCTGAAAAAAGGATTTTTAGTATCAAGGCAGCAAAATATTGAACAGCTTTGCTAGTTAGCTATGTTTTTACCGCTTGAGTTTCGTTAGACAAATGAAGAATTTTATGGAACTTGTAGTTTCGAAATTGAAACAATGGCTTTCCAATCATGGCAGTTTCGGGGAAGTAAAAACTACAAATTCCCAACACACTCATCCAAACAACGCGTGCGCAAATGAATGCAGCTGATCAGGAAGGACTACAACAGGATTCTGTTCACTCCTAGAATTCAATTCATTAAATCTAGAGACACATAAAATTCACGGCCACGTCCAATAATGTGACCCACAGATTATAGTTCAACGTTACGCATGCAAAATGCTCCAAAAATTGCAGCAGTTGATAAACACCACTGACTATCCTGAAATGACCAACGCTGCGTTAACATCTCTGAACTAACGCTGGGATAGCTGGGTTAGCCAAGTTATCCTAATGCTAGCTAGCTGGCTAGCACCGAGCTAGCCACCTCGCTTGTTAACTCGACACTTTGAGGCGCTTTCTGTTGTCCAAGATATACAGTAAACGCAAAGCCTTGGAGGTCAAAGTTTACCTTGTTGGATGATAGTTCCCCGCTGCAAATTAAACTAAAACTGAAACGGCGATGGCGGACATAAGTTCCGATATTTCACCAACGCCAGTGGCACAGTTCAACACAGTAGCTCGCCAGGGTTTTCCAGCTTGGGTGGCTTGACTGCTGGCAGCAAGTTAACCAACAGAGATCTGGTCTGGTCGGCACTCGGCACCTCTCACGCACGCGCGTGCGCTCACATACAGTACGAGTGCGCCTACACACACAGACAGAAAACAACGCGCAACGTGTGTTTTGACTGTGGATGATGGGCTTCTGCTGTTGACCACGGAAGTTTGGATATCTCCTGAATTGTATTTCTTTACAGACATGGCAGTAATGACAGCAGTTCTACGACTTTCTTTTTTAACGGATCTGTCAGCCTTTTACATTGAATAAAAGAGACAGTGATGAGCCTAGGGCAGACATAAATGAAAGGAAAGACCCACCTGTCTGTGAACTAGCCCAAGAGTCTGAGCCAGAAAATGCTTGACTGGATTAGAGCCTACCAGTTTGGACATGCAGTTCAGTTAATGCAGAATTAAACTTCTGAAGAGAAAAACCGAGACTGACAGCATAGAGATTTTATTTATGTTGGATAATTGGCTCTTTCTAATTATAAATAATAATAATAAATAATGATAATTACATTTTCCCACGACACCAAAATGACCAGATTTGATTTATGGAGAAAAGAATATGTGTATACCAGTTGGCTTATACCAGTGTTAAATACAGATTACTTATAATAGTGTGCATATTAAGTAAGCCTATATGCATGTATGTATTATAGATTGCTTATCTACTGTTGCTGCCTCTGTTGACCCAGCACATCCCACCTGTTACCCAACACCCCCATGCCATGTGGTACAGACAGCCTTTGCAATATGCATCCACTTGTTCCTGTTGTCTGCAGTGCTGCTCCTTGCCTTTTGCATCCCACCTGTCCTGACCCTGATATGGACATTCTTGAAATGTAACAAAATTATTCTGAATATATATATATATGCATATATATATGAGAAACAGTGTCATAAACCACTCTTTATCAGTGACGATACGTGAGAGTGCAGCAATTTAAAAAGTTAAGCTCTGACATAAAAACTTTCAAACATGGGAGGAGCTGAATCAGGACCCAACCTAGGCTTTCTTTCTCTTTGACCAATTATGAGGTTTACTGAATATCAAACCTGCAGCTAAAATGAACTGAATGGGGCACTGGAAAATTAAACTGAAAGTGAGTCTCTATACCCTCTTCAGTCAATGTTTACGGACGGTTCACTATTCGGTCTATGTAGTATCAAATGTTCTCATTCTTTTTCCTCCCGACATTACTCAGAGACCTTGAACAACTGGGCTATAGATTGATTCACACCAGATTCCTCCTTTAAACAACTGAGTAGAAATAATGTCAGCAAACATACTTATTAATCTCTATGAACAGATTGGATTTTTTGGCAATATGCCCTCTGTTGCAAAAACTCAAATCTATTGATAAATAAACAGCAGATCATTCAACACAATCTGTATTCTGATCAGCTGTGGTTCTTATGCCTTTCTATTTTTCTAAAATGCTTAAGCATAATTTATACAAATCCTAAATCTAAGTCCGTATAAATACTAAGATAAGAAAGTTCCAGGTTGTGAATGCCCTTTGTTATTTACATTTAAAACAGGCCTACAATTTCTAAAATGTCCATCTAGAAATTAACTTGCGTTGCCATTATCACGACTCTTCCAGCAGGTGTCAACAAAGCACAAAAAGAGTAGGCTAATCACACCTAAGACCAAATGTTAGCTGACCCATGTTCAGCCTTTGAGCAATTAAAATCAGGCCAGTCATCTCTTTTTTCCAGTTAAGACTGGATTTATATGCTGCATTTCGATGAGAATCAATGATGAGTGAATTTGGTAATAATATGGCTAACGCAGCTTTCCATGATATGTCACTGCAACAGAAAACAAATACTATAGGCTTATAATTGCAGGACGGTAACATAGAGATGTTTTTTGCTCTAAGCTCCATGCTCACTCAAACCTATAATAACATTATGCATATGAGCTTTGCGCAATATAAACCTATGGCATGACTGTGACTTCTAGTCCAGGGCCACATCCAGTGTTAAAACATATTGTGACTAGCCTATCTGAATTGGTCTGCATTAAATGCTTGTTATATGATTAGCAATGACTAAATCTATGTTGCATTTTAGAGTTTTCAGTGTAACGCGCAATCAAATGGGGGTTGGGGTGCGGGTGCGGGGACTAGTCTATATTACCCAGAAGGCTTATGTTCCACCCCAGCCGGTGCATTTGGTTAGAAAGTCAATCGTTAACGCTGCACCTGACAGAAAGCTTTATGGAGTGGAAGATCTTGAGACTCAGACTGGACTACTTGCAAACTCCCATCGATAGAAATAGCAGGAATCGTTTGACTGTTTTTTAATCATATTTTGCTTGAGGAATTATCGGCTATAATTTTATCGACGAACAGCTTACCACTGAAATGACTTGATGTACGGATGTTGTTGAGACAGGCTGCTAGCACACAACAACCATTCTGAACAGCGCATGAAAAGCCTCGAGGACTGAATTTTCTTTCTATTTTTTTTATTATCTGAGGACTGGACCGCCATCTCAACGTAACCTAATAGGCTATTTATGGCAGGGTCATAAATCGTGGTCTAAGCAGTGGTAGGCTACGGTTATTATTATTATTATTATTATTATTATTATTATTATTATTATTATTATTATTGTTGTTGTTGTTATTACTATTATTACTATAGGCTGGCTGGTATTATTCGTAGCCTAACCCAGGCTACATAAACCCTTCTCATCATGAAGTAGCATAGCTGGCATCACTGTTCGCTCATTTTGATGACGGGAATGGAAGGATGCTACCGCCAGAATCCACACGGACTTCATCGCAGTTTATTTATGACCAACGAGAAACGAGGGATTCGGCAGAAGATACGGCATTTTAATCGTTGTTCTTGAATGAATCGTGTAGTCTTGGTCTGATAGGTTTTCTGGCATTCGACATCATCGTCCAGCTGAAACAACACAGAGCGCCGTGACAGTGGGAGCTCATTGTTTGCATCGCTAATGTAAGATCATCTATGTGAGCTAAACCTGAATATCGCAGACTTTGTCGTATAAGTTAACATGCGAAAGATGTAGGCTATGAATATATAAGCCAAGTATAACTGCACAACATTATTACGGGCTGGTTACAGGATTATACTGACGTAGCAGGCTACGCTTCATGTGGGCTGTCTTCATTACGTTTTTTGAGCTTGTGGAAAGTGATTGTTGTTATGATTTTGTTAAATAATAACTCTCTGATTATGCCCTGTGTCTCTTAAAAGTGGCAAATGAGCAGTGTCAAGGTGGGTTTTTTTTTACAATTATACTTAGACTACTTGCCCTTAGAATGGACAAGTCCCGCTCTTAAACACTACTAAGGACATTACACTGGCTTACATGGGCCACAGGATTTAGACGAGGGAGCAACAGTAGGCTACACATTATTAGCCTAAGCTGTTGTTTGAACATAATGAGCTGGTTGAAGGTTTACCGTTTTGTCGTCAAGAATGTATTTATTTTTGTAGACATGTGGATGGACACGGTGCATGACAACAGTACTCGCTACTGCATGTTATAGAAAGGAGCCCTTTGACCTCACTGACAATGACAATCCATCTCACAGGCTATATGGGTCTATTTATTTAATAGTAAGACAGTGCTGTTGTGTAGTGCAGATCCTTAAGGACAGATCTTTTGACACAGAGCAGTCCGGAAAACAGAGGTGATGGTAGCCTAATTCACATTTTTTTTTCTATAGGCCTATCTAAAATTCAGGGTATAACAGTTTTTCTCAGGAGTCTATGGGCAAGTGTCATAAGCTCTTCAGTGTTAGACTATTGTGTATGAATAGCAAAGCCAATAATATAATATCCCAAATTTTGACTCAGAAGAATATGTCACCCTCTGATCTAGATCACGCCTTTTGTACATGAAGAGTTTGCATCAGTTACAACCCCAGTGGTCCAATGGACAGAAAGGACACTGCTAGTAAATGCCCTACAAGGTCTTATTGTTGGATGTATATTCAGGATGTCATTTGGCCATGAGGGAGTGGTTTAACGCTGCCGACAACATAAATGGGGACACAGACTATGTGCAATTAAAAACATCAAGCAGCCATCCAGCGTGGAAAATTCACTGACAGTCCTACAGGGGCTCTGTCCTTTGACTTCCGTGTGAGTTGTGTCCAGTGGGCTCTGCATGGATGGTTCATGCGAGTGGACAGAGGAATTGCCCCAGCTGTTGAGACCCCACCGCTGACGTTTGGTAGCCATGGAGCCCCATACGAGACTGAGTGGCAGTGGTTGCACTGCCTCCGTGCCCTGTACCAGTTGTGGGGGGTGCTACCCCCCACCAACCTCCTCCTCCTCCACCTCCTCAGGTCCCCCAAATATGACAGAGCCACCTGGCTTTGGTGACACAGAGAACGGGAATAGCTGGAACTCCTCGCTGGTGTCATCCTCCAGCTCCCCGGACTCGCACATTCATCCGCCTCCTGGAGCGGGTACCCCGTACTGGACAGCTGTGTTTGACTATGAGGCCACGGCGGATGAGGAGCTCACTCTGCGGCGTGGGGATTTGCTGGAGGTGCTTTCCAAGGATGCCAAGGTATCTGGAGACGAAGGCTGGTGGACGGGTAAGATTCAGGACAAAGTGGGCATCTTCCCCAGCAACTATGTCACGCGGCGGAGTACCAGCTACCCCAAACTGCCACCTGAGCGCTTGCTGGTCAGTGGGGAATGCCCACTAGAGATTGACTTTGCAGAGCTGAACTTGGAAGAGGTAATTGGCGCAGGCGGCTTTGGGAAGGTGTACCGAGGCGTGTGGCGCGGGGAGGAAGTGGCTGTTAAGGCAGCCAGGCAAGATCCAGACGAGGACATCAGTGTCACAGCGGAGAGCGTGAGGCAGGAGGCCCGTCTTTTCTGGATGCTAAGACACCCCAACATCATTGCCCTGCGTGGGGTCTGCCTGCGGGAGCCCAATCTCTGCCTTGTGATGGAGTATGCCCGTGGTGGAGCCCTGAACCGGGCACTGGCTGGCAAGAAGGTGCCACCCAGGGTGCTGGTGAACTGGGCCGTGCAAATTGCTACTGGAATGGACTACTTGCACAATCACACAATTGTTCCTGTCATCCACCGAGACCTGAAGTCCAGCAACAGTAAGTACTACTTCCTCGCACCTGCCACAAAGATGGTGGTGTTTGGTGTAGGTCAACAGTGTTATCTGTGAATAGGGGATCTGTGCCACAGTGCAAACTATTACTCTTATAATAATTCCACTCAAACCAGATCAATAAGGGTTAGCAAAAGTAATAAAAGGGTTTTAAGTAGGTGATATTGAGTAGGTAATATTACAATATTATTGATGAAGCAACAGTCAGTATTTATAGACAGACCTGTGATTTTTACTCTCCTTACTAAACCATTCTTTTCCTCTTGCATTACTGTACTGCCTCTCCTTTGGTATGCTGAGCTATTTTTGGTCTTTTGTGCCACTTACTGTTTAAAGATGCGGTTGCTATTGTGTATTAGAGGGAACACATCCACAGATTGTGCTGCATCATGTTTTTTGGCTGAATATAGATTTTGTGTGTCTTTACTCAGGAATTCTACATGGTGACCTTGTCTTCCTAAATCAATCTCATCTTTATGGCACTGCAATGCCAGGCTGCATAGGATAGTTGTCTGAAAAAGTTATATGGTTGCTTATAAACCAGGCCCCGAACTGGTCAATGCTTCTTCAACTACAGCCTCATCTGACATCACTGCAAAAGTCAGCAGCTCCTTTAGATTATTAGTCAGACTGCTCTAAAGTAAGGTTATTTTGTGAATCAAGGCGGAGGCGTTTGACCGGTAATAAGCCCAAGTCCATGCGGACTAAGCCAGATATATACAGAATCTATATAGAACCTAGAATTGAGATTGAGGTCTTCATGTCATGGTTAATATGGGGGGGCTACATTCACTCTGTGAAGGAAGATATGGAACTTCAATTTAGTATTCAATGTCTTCAAGTAAGAGACCTTTTGCGACCTCTGACGTTTTGAATGTAATCTAGAGATAATATATATTTATCTGTAATATTTATTTATCTTATCTTGATTGTTAGAATTGTAATGGGGAGTGCTGAAATGCCCAAAAGCACTTTAGAGCCCTTGGATTTTAATAGAAATTACCTAAGGGCTTTTAATTTATGTGTGTGTGTGTGTGTGTGTGTGTGTGTGTGTGTGTGTGTGTGTGTGTGTGTGTGTGTGTGTGTGTGTGTGTGTGTGTGTGTGTGTGTGTGTGTGTGTACATATCTATGTGTATTTTTGCATGGCAAAGCCCACATTTCTGGTTTTTCATGCCTGACTGTGTGTTCATGGGGACTGTCAGTGAGACACACGAGCTGTGTGCATATGTGTGTGTATGTGTTTGTGTTGTGTTGCTATGGAAAGTCCGATTAGGTGTGCTGGATGTGTGGCAGATCTGAGAAAAGCTCACAAAGTGATTGTCTCCAGTTTCTTGAAGATGGAGCAGTTAGTTGCACTGAGTGTAAATAAACTCCGAGAACTGGATTGACTGCTGGATAGCAGTCAATCCAGGAAGGCTACTCTCGAAAGGCCTGATTCCTCAGGGGCCTAAACCAGATCATCATAAAGAGAGGACAGAGACATGCCATTGCTAAATTCACTGATGTAAACTGCAGAGTTTACGTCAGCTAACTGCTAGCAATACCAAACTGTGATGAAAAATAATGCAGGTGTGGGAGACATCCATCTCACAAATACATACTGAGAACACAGATGTATAGTATAGCAGCATATACACTCTTTTTATCTCATTAGGGAAATTCGGTCTATGCATCTAACCCATCTATGAATTAGTGACACACATGTATACACAACACACAGTAAGGTGAACCATGCTAACCTAAACTAAACTTTTGCCACACTGAAGATGTCAAGACCCTATCTAAAATGCCATAGAGTAAGTATGTAGTTAAACATTCCATAATAAACAATTAGGAGTTTGTCCTAAACAGACAGAGGCTAGTAAAGGAATATCCAAAAAAGAGATGCCTCTTCCTGACCTGAAATGGACCATTGTAGGAGTAGTGGTTGGCAAGTCCTACCAGTGGCTCAGTACTAAAGATAAAGACCACCAGTGACTTCCTACCAGTGGTTTCGACAATAACATCCAAAGAAAAGAATATTTTAAACTTTAACAAATTCGATACATATTGCTGTATTATTTTATTATTTATTAACTCCGTGCCGATTGGTTAAAGGCTGATTTTATTCCAGGTCAACGCCCATTAGAGACATCATGGATGAAAATGGCTCTCAGCGGTGTATTGCTAGATGGACGTTATGGAATGCACTGAATGTGTGTCTTGTGATGCGAGGCTTGTATGCACTGGCCAGCTATAAGATCATCTGCCTGAGAGAGAGGAGTGAAAGTGGAGGAGGGATGGCATGGATAGAACATTGAAGATGAGGGTCAAAATCATCCCACGAGTGGGAGGGGCATTCATGACCACTGGGAAAGTGGTTTAACCAGATCCGAGGGTGTCTGGTCAGACAAGCAGTCGGATGAGTAGCTGGCTAAGATGTATAAATTACTCTCAAGTCTGCGATTAGCCAGTAGAATGTGTTTATGTAACCTTGTTTACCTGTCTGATACACAGTGTGCACCCAGTGCGGCAGTGTAAAAACCACACAGATCTCTGTCATCAGCGGAACACACCACAGAATCAACAATGCGTTGTCATGACATGTGAGGAATATTAACTACAGCCACAGACCACAGAATGTCAGATCGATGAAACCTGTGTTCCACTTGGAACTTGTCACTCTGGAGCTGTGGTAGATGGGAGGACCTGCTGCTTTTTGTTTAGATAGCCAGGGCACAGAAGCCAAATTTGTTTGGATAGAATTCAACTCCGCTAAGCTTATTTTCTGCCATGGGCCTGGTTAAAGCAACATGCTCCAACAGAGAAAGAATTAATGACGGGAAATGTGTACTGTAACAAGGCATTTTAAATGCCCTATATAGGATCTGTGTCTCAGAACAGACTGCAGAATGCCATTACATACTGTATACCATTGTGAGACAACTTAATGCCTGCATTTTTTCTGTGCATGTTGTTGCCAGCCAATTCTTTATCAAATTTGAAACCTATGTTAGGGATATGAAAGGGAGAATACATCTGTCAATCTCACAGCTGTTCATGTCAGTCTCGTCAGCTGTTCATCGACAGTCGATGTGTACCCTAAAAACAGTCGAAATGTAAAAAAAAATTTCATTCAAATCTTTACATAAGTTACTGAAATACAGCTTTTTGTTACTGTCAGCGCCACTATGTTTGAAAGGCTAAAGGCTCTTGTCTGCTAGCTAGTTAGCTTGCTAGTTTAAGACAAAATCTTATAATGCCACTTCAACCAATTGCTGTGCGGCTATCAGATTACTGACACGGATGTCTGCTGGAGCTGTCCTCTGAAGAGGTCAGTCGTTACACATAGTGGTAGGGTGGCTGAAGATGACCATCAGTCAGCCCTCACTGGAAGGATGATCCAGCAATCAGCTGGGTTTCAGGTGAGACATGCTCTTTTGCACATCAAACAAAGGCTGTGCTGTGTGCCCTGAACATCGGACTTTGCATACTGCTGATAAGGGGAAAGGCCTGTGCCCGCCTCTCCTTGCTGGAAGCTACCCGGATACACACTGTTGTTGACACACCAAACATTTCCATAGCTGAACCATCACACGGAAACACCCAAGGAAAGGGAATGTTCACACACAGAGACCAGAGCTATGTGTCTGTCTAAATACTCAACTGACATGCACTTCTTAGACGTTGCCCAACTGAGACGTGTGTTGTCTAAATACTCAAGGTGAAGTGAAAAACAAAACAAAATAAAACGCACAAAGAAACCCTGTCCATTCACCTGCTAAATGTCATCCGACATGTATGTATGGTGTACCTAAACCATTTGAGGTCTCAGCATTCACTTGCTTATTTTATCAAACTTATGAAAGACGTAACACAAAGGCAGACTCCCTAACCAAAGGACTTTTTTATCCCATAAGTGTTGGTCATATTTACTCTGTGGGGCCTTGACAGGTATCGTTGTGTGACCATGTGATCTGCTTAACCACACCCAGGGATTACCTGATATATAGAATTGTTAAAGGGCTGTTCTGAATACTTTGCCATGACGACACAACGCAGCTATCACTGCCCATCTGCCTTTTTTCACATCATATGTAAAACATCTACCACTTCACCCATCTACCACTGGGTGGAGTCACGTTTTCCACCATAGGAACCTTCACCCTTCAGTATTCGAGGTGATCAGAGATGTTGACTTTATGTATGGTGTTGCACATTTATTGTATCAATGAAGTGTAGCTTATTTTGAGATCTAGCAAAAGGTTGTTAAAGAGGAAAAGATAGCCAAGAACACTTGCACGCTTTTTCTTTTAGATTTTGCTACTCTACTAGAATGGCGTTTCTTAAATTCCTACAGTGAAGTATCCCAGTGTCAGTTATTCTTTTCTCAGACAGAACCAATGGCATCAAAACATATCAGTCATGCTCGTTCAAGTTCTCTTACTTCTCAAGTCCCCTCGAGTTGTCCCTGATCTTAAAAAATAGGAGACTCTAACCAAGTAGAATGTGAAATGTTGCAAGTATGACTAAGACAGATGGTGTTGTTATGTCCTTGCTTAATATTTACTTAACATTTCTTTAGCATTTAGCATTTTTTCAACTATCCTGCATGCCTATAGTGAAGTATAGAAATTAACCCAGCGATCATAAAAAGAAGAGTAGATGTGAGGAAGGGAGGTAGATAGATTTAGAAAGCCTTTATTTAATACTTTTAAATTTTTTTTTTAAAAAAAGTCTCTTTGCACCCTCTCACTCTGCTTCATCAGTTCTGATCTTGGAGCCACTGGAGAGGGACAACCTATGGGGGAAGACCCTGAAGATCACCGACTTTGGGTTGGCACGGGAGTGGCACCGCACAACCAAAATGAGCGCAGCTGGCACCTACGCCTGGATGGCGCCAGAAGTCATCAAGTTGTCACTCTTCTCCAAAAGCAGTGACGTCTGGAGGTAGGCCAGCAGCGCGTCAGGAGGGATGAGTAGCTCTCTCAGTAGCTCTCTGCTTTCTTTTTCCTTTTCATTTGTCCTCCAAGAGAAGAAATTGACTTGTAAATTGACTTGTAGAAATGTAGTTCCATTTAAGACACTGAAAGGAAAAGGGGGTAGGGTTAAACAGTACACAGTGCTTCTAGTGTATCCATATTCCCTTCAGGCCATCCCTGATCTCGTTTAACTCCTCTACTCTCACTGCCTCCTTAGTTTTGGGGTTCTGCTGTGGGAGTTGTTGACGGGGGAGGTTCCATACCGGGAGATTGACGCCCTGGCAGTGGCCTACGGTGTTGCCATGAATAAGCTGACTCTTCCAATTCCCTCCACCTGCCCTGAGGCCTTTGCACACCTGCTGGAGGGTAAGAGGTTTCCAGTTATTTCAGTGGTTCCAAACTGAAAGCCTGCTTGCGCATTTGGGTGAGAAATGTCTTAAGTAATACTCAACAATCTCTGTGTTAATTGGTCCTATTTCTCTCTCTCTGGCATTCAGAGTGTTGGAGCCATAACCCTCACAGTCGTCCTTCCTTTGGGAGCATCCTGAACCGCCTGCTGGCCATCGAGCAGTCGGCCATGTTCCAGATGCCACTGGAGTCTTTCCATTCGCTGCAGGAAGACTGGCGGCTGGAGATCCAGCAGATGTTTGATGAGCTGCGGGCAAAAGAAAAGGTGTGAGAGAGGGATGGGAAATACTTTTGACAAACTAACTTTTATCTGCGACTATCAGTATACATGTGCCTTGTCACTCGGTCATAATTCTTACTTTCATTGTGAGAATGGCCTATACAGATGAATCACTCCAACCTGACCACAAGCAAATATGGTCATAGCCATACAGTTTCTGTATCATTACTTGCTTAGTAGCACATGAAACCTATATGCTTTATGCGCTTCTGTGACTGAGGAACAACCATAGCTGGCAGCAGCATCAGAGGCTAAAATGTGTCTCAGCCAACTAAAATTTCATAAAGAAAAGAGAAAAATAGTCTTATGAAGGATTATGGGACAATAATTGGTCCATATGTTCAGCATGGAACAGCATACAATGTGATTTTTTTAACTTAATGTTCTTAGATGTAGGTTACTATGTTTTTCATTGTCCTGTGCTTAAAAGACTTGACCACTTAAGTTATGTAAGCCATTCCTCTTGATTCTGCATTGATCTGAGTCTGGAAAGATCTATTTTAAGGATAAATGATTAAAAGGATGAGGTTCACATAGGTAGGTGTTATTTTCGGATTTGCTAAAAACGTACGCACTTCTGAAGAAGACTCTTCTAACAGCATTAGCTGCTTGCAAGCTAGGCAAATGCCAAGCGGTGGTGCAGCGCAAGAGTAAAAGAAACAACACAACACACATTCTCCTGGGCAAAATACGTTCTCCTGGGGATGTGCCTTAGTGAGAGAGGTCAGTGCTCTCCAGTTCTCCAGTTGCACTCACAGTGTGAACAACTGGCATGTGACACCTGAACCAGCATTTGTTAATCATTGTCAAGGCATCGAGTCACTGTCAAGTCATGGAGCCCATCAATATTTCATGTGGTAGAAGCTATATAACAAAGATGGCAGATTAAACATTAAACAAAACACTAAAGCACAGGGGCCTGTACTACTAAGCAAGGTTTTGGGAGCTTTGGGAGTCACCACTGATCTCTAAAAGAACCCTCCACTGAGCATTAGTTGTGTCTGAAGTGACATGTTTTTAGATCAGCGGTTACTCCAGAAGTTACCAGTTCAGCCAGTAACCTGGCTTTGTAGTATACCCCCCAGGGCCCGTGCAGCTGTTCAGATAAACATCATGATGTCACATGCTTAGAAGCTAAAAACAGGAAATAGAATATGAAATAGAGTTATTTGAATTCATTATGTAAAGTCCACCCAAATCCTTATTTGAAATGTGAGTGTGAGTACACAAACAGAAATGGCAGAAATGGAAAATACGTACTGAATGGTAAATTGATGCCATTTGTTATTGTTTGTCAGTTACTATTCACACTTTATTATGACTCATATTTTATTAATCCTGAAGTAAATAGTGTGGTATGCTGACCATAATCTTTAGTGACCCCTTGTTTGTATTTGGCTGCTTCAGGAGCTGCGTTCATGGGAGGAGGCACTGGCTCGAGCAGCAGAGGAGCAACGAGAACAAGAAGAGCAGCTCAGGAAGAGAGAACAAGAGTTGGCGGAACGCGAGATCGACATCGTGGAGAGGGAGCTCAACATCATCATCCACCAGATGTACCAGGAGAAGCCGCACGTCAAGAAGCGCAAGGGCCACTTCAAGAAGAGCCGCCTGCTCAAACTGGGCCGTGACAGCAACTGCATTAGCTTGCCCTCTGGTGGGTGCAGGTGGAATCTCATCCCACTAGGGTTCTACACTTAGTGCTGTGCTACAATCTGTAATATGCTAGAAGTATTGATGTTAGTAAAGATACTTGAGTCTGGATGTTAAATTAAAGCCAGGTTAGTTCTATAAAATCGGGCCATCTGATAAGTTTTGTTGCAAACATTGGTTTGTTTTGATTATGCAGTATGTAGTTAATATTGAACACTCTTCCAATAGGTTTTGAGCACAAGATCACTGTGCAGGCCTCGCCAAGTGTGGACAAGAGAAAAACGCAGGGAAAGGCTGAGACCACTACTCCTCCAGCCAGCCCTGGAGTCATCCCTCGCCTCAGGGCTATCCGCTGTGAGTGCCACCCCTCATGCCAGACAATTTGTTTGGGGTCAGAGGCAGGAAATCAAGTGAATGTTATATGACAGTCACTACAAAACAGCAGCTAAATCACAGATCTTCAGCTGCAGGGGGTTTCCTGTTAAAGATCAAATTTCAGGATAAAAATGCAGACTAAATTTTCTTTACAAAAAATGGGCTGTAGGGAAAATAGGTATAATTGGAGCTAAAATTCAGGTTGAATGTCCAAATGTCAAATTGGAAGTGATCTGCATTCATGGTCAAGTTATGTCATCTCTTTGGCAACACTTTGCCTGAAGTAGCTCCCTCTGCTGGTAGCACCATCAGAAATGTAATGTAGTTTGAACACCAGTGCTGCATCATTGAGCGAGTTTACATGCCAAAAAAAAATATCATTATTGGGTTATTGTCGTAACCTGATTATTCAAGTGCTCATGTAAACGAAGTGAACCGATATTCGATATCAGATAATTGACATTATCGGTTTATGAGAAATCAATTTAACACACCTAGGTTTTCATCAATGTTTTCATCAACGCTTGTATACACCTTAATTGGGTTTTTTTCGTTGTTTTATATCTGCGCCTGTGCGGGACACATTGGTGAACATTCAAACTTGTAGAAATTCGTTAACAATTGACTGAATCACGTAAAACCTGGTTGGTTTTGGTTATCGGATTTCTTAAATGCATGTAAACACCTAAGAACTGATTATTACCTGATTCTTGCCAGTTATCGCGTTTTATTGTGATCATGTAACCGCTGCCAGTGTGTTTGCCTCTGTGGCCATCGCAGTGGTATGGGCTGTTGTGTGAATGTGTTGTGGTTTTGTTTGGCTTCTAGTGACCCCCTGTGATGGCAGGAAAACCTGGGGCCGCACAGCCGTGTGCAAGGAGGAGGTGGTTAGCAGTAAGAAGAAGGGTCGAACCTGGGGACCCAGCTCAACACATCAGAAAGAGAGAGTCGGAGGGGAAGACAGGTAGAACATTACCCCTTGAAATGAGCAGAAAGGTTGTGATTCATGGGGTCTGTTTCCCATCCATTCAGTGTATTTTTGTTTGGTTCAGTTCGACATCAATTTACAAATGCATGAACTAGTAGACTGTAATAAGGCATTGTAGAGAAAAAACCTTGTAAAATGTCTCCTATTCAGACTCCTATTGTTTTATGCCATAAGAATGATTAGATCAACAAATAGATTGTGGGTTGATAATAGCCTTTATAATTCTTCCTGATGGAATACATAGGAATACTTCCTACAGTCTTTATTAATTTATAGGTGGATAAAACTATTCTCTAAACCTATTGGATCCTTTGGAAATACAAGCACTATAGATCTCTAAATTGTCCTTATACTGTGATTCGCTTGTCACCTGTTGCTCTTTCATCTCAAAGGTTCAGTTTATTTGAACTTTGTTGCGAAACATTTTGCATGGGCGTTATTTTGCTATGAGTTGCCTCATATCACCTAAACACATTCACCTAGTTGTTGTGTATGTCAGTGGTGTTCCTGCACTCTGCACTTTGCCCACCCCTTGAGTTAGAGTCCAGTGTGTAATTTAAGTGTCTGTCAGACTCGTATTGGTTAATGGACAGAAGCCAAAAAGTCCACCTGATATTTATATAGCCTGTATTTGTTTGAGGCCACTCGTGATGTCTGCAAATATTTAGTTTAGAGTAGTCAGAGTAGTAGTAAATAAGTGCTTGCCAATTAATTTCTGTAAGAACACTGAGGGGATGAATAATATTTACGTTTTGGAGACACACCATATTAATGTTTAATGCCTAATTACCAGAAATAAAGGTTGTCTTCAACTGTTGTTCTTTTTAGATTGAAGTCTCTTGGTGAGGGATGCAAGACATGGTCATCCAGTGCTCCCAATCTGGGGAAATCCCCAAAGCATATTCCCATGACTGCTGGGTTCTCAAGCTTAAATGAAATGGGTGAGTCTGTTTAAACAGTTGGCTCTGATTAATCACTGGGTGCTCTTGGTCGGGGGCAGGTGGGTGACAGCTGAAATCCATGAAATCCATCCATGACGAGGTCTAAATGAGTAAGCGTGCCTGGTTGGGTGTTGCCCATAAGCCTTCATGTACTGTCAGTACATTGTTTTTGTTTAAATGTTCATTTGTATGGCTTAAGACAGTACAACTTTAGCATTTTACATTCTCTGCTTGCGGTAGAGAAGGTATAGCCTCATCCTCCTATTGAGGAAAAAGCAGAATAATAGATTGGTTCATATTGTTCCCTACAGCACATAATACTTGCTGTCTCCTTCTCTCACTAACAGAGGAGCACTGCGAGGACTCCTCACCATCTCAGCTGCCTCTGCAGGAGGCCAGTAGTAATGGCTCGACAGAGGGGGGGCGCTCCTGGATGGGGGTGGCCTCGGCCCCCGGGGCCCAGGGCTCCATCCAGCGGTGCAGACACCACAAAAACAGCAACCTGCTGCTGCTGGGCTGTGCCTCAGTGCTGGCTTCTGTGGCTCTGGGACAAGACCTCCTGCCGCTGGGACGCCTGCAGGTGAGTGGGTGGCTGGGGTGAGGTAGTGGTTGGGGTGGGGGGTGGTGAGTGGTGGGGGTATGTGGATCAATAGCAATTCAAAAGGCAATTCAGACAGATAGTAACCATCATGTTATAATAAATAGAACTAACTTGTCTACCCATATTAACCGTCCATAATAACCACACATAGCCATCATGTGACATACCGTCATATGACAATACAGTACTCAATTAGCAGTCTTTTTTAGAGTGATTAATAGTTAATAATAATAAAGGGAGTGTCCTGTGGAGCAACATAGGTTGTGTGTCTGTCTGCCTCACAGCCTTCAGCTGTCTGATAGGTCACTTACGTTGGCAATCATCTGCATTGCAGCTAACAACTTAGTTTTGGCCCAGCAAGGTAGTGAAACTGAACAACATTTTGTGTTTGTTTACTGTTGGGAAACTGCCAAATTGTTAACCTGAAAATCTTATAGAATTTTGGACATTAAAGGTAGCATAAAGGACATACCTATGCTGCCTTGAAAACTGCCTTGAGCAAAGAAGGAGGAATTTTTTGCAGCTACTTTTTTTTGCAGATTCTTTGCAGCTACTGAATGCTGTATTAGAGGGCATATTTTTTCAGTTTTGGACAGACTGAGGGTTAAGTGCCTTGCTGTGGGGCACAATGCTGACTGGTCATGGAATAGAACTCACAGCCTGCTGGTGTTCCTTCTGGATGTCCAGATTTCCAGTAACTAGCTAGACTGCCTCCATCTCATCTTACATGTAGGTATTAAGTATCTGAATGCGTGCATATCAGTTACATATGTATGTTTATTTCCATCTCCTGTAGATGAGTCAAGATGAGCAGGAGGCCCGTGAGAAGAAGAAGGAGGGCCTGTTTCAGCGCACTAGCCGTTTCCGCCGTAGCACCTCCCCACCCAGCCATAATCTCTCACTCCCGCTCTCTCAAAGCCATCACCATGACTCAGCCCTGGCGTGCCTGGATCCTTCGCCCTCTGTAACCCTCCTCTCCCTCTCCTCGCTGTCCGACTGCAACTCCACCAAGTCACTGCTGCCCTCCGACCCTGACGACCACCTGTTGCCCTCACCAGCCCTGCCCGTGGTCTTGCCTGCACCAGCGCTCAACCCACTGTTGGACCTACGGACCGAAAGCTTCAAGCGCGAGCCCAACCAGTCGCTCACGCCCACCCATGTGTCGGCTGCCATGACAGTGAGCCGAAAGCACCGCCGCACGCCATCGGACAGCGCCATCGGGCCAAGGGCGCAGCCAGTGGTGGTTCACCGGCGCACACCATCTGACGGGAGCGTGGTGACTCCCTCCGCACAAGCACTTCTCACAGCGCCATCTACAGGTGAGACCCTCACACGTGCCACCTGGGTCACTAAGAATGATTTTAAGAAAGCAAATGAAATTACATTAAAAAATACATTTGATTATTGACTATATATTGAAAGGGAACATAGAATGGATGAGTGGAGTATTGTACCTTGCTCTCTGATGTTATATTCACCTTTCATTTATCAAAATAAGCTCAAGTGCAATTTTTCAAGCCCAATTTTAACCTTATAATTAGGCTGGGTATTGCAGTGCTCCTTTTGGCTAAATGGTGCCCTCTTTGGCAATCACGATTGAACTACAATTGCTTTTCACATGAAGGCTAATTCACCCATGTTTTAGTGGCTGTTTGTAAGTTCAAGATTTTCATATGAAGGCACAACCATGCCTCACCTCTATGATAGCTCTTTGACCATGCACAACCTCTCCTAATTCATCAGAGCCAAGGCAAAAATGGTTTTCCATTATATGTCTCCTTTAAATATTCACACATACAGCACATGGATACATACATATTTATGGTATGTAAATATGTCATTTGGAGGAGAAAAACAAAGTGTTATTTAGTCAAAAATGAAATGCAAAAAAAATTATTATTTTGACCCTGACTATAACTTAGAATTTTTGTTTACAACTTGATGTTTTGTGTTACACAGGACCCCGTGACACTTTGAAGATCCCCCATTTACCTGACCCATCCAGCCTGTTCCCACCAGTGCCTCGACGTAAACCTCTTACTCTAGCGCCTCCACCTCCTCTACCGCCGCCAGCAGCAGCCCCCCAACACAACGAAAGCCTGGTGCCCACGCTGGAGAGGCCCACCACCCTGGAGTTTGCCCCCCGTCCCCGTCCCACGTCATCATCTTCAAGGAACCGCCAGGAACCCTGGAAGCTTTCGTCGTTTTCACGGACCCTGAGCCTGTCGCCCGGCAGCAGCAGCGACAGCCTCTTGGGCTCTGGAGACAGTAGCGTGTGTGCCGCACCACAGACACTACTGGACATGGACATGGAAGGGCAGAGCCAGGACAGCACCCTGCCACTGTGCAGCCAGCACCGCCCTCCCACCCTCTGTGGACAGCATTTCTCCTAGAGCTCCCCTGCCAGTGCACATACACACAGACCTTCAATCCTGCCCCCCAAAGGGATCCTGCATTGGGCCTTTGTGTACTTGTTTCTTATATTTCTGTTCTCAGACAGACTCTGGTGGACTTGACCAAATCTGGCAGTTCAGGTTCAGAAGGTGCACATTAATGCTTTCTTATGCAACAGTGATGAGGACTATAAAAGTCTTTCCTGTGTGTGCATATTTTTAAATTTATTTAATGTGTGTGTGTGTGTATGTCTGTGTGTGCACATGAGTGGATGAATGTTTGAATGGATGGATGTTTGGCCGCATTGACTGATGTTTGTCATTGCAATCTGTAATATATCCAAACAACTATCAACATTGACGTGTAATATATTCACATGGCTGTCAACCTATAGATATTCTAGATGTTACAATAGATATAAATTATTTAATTTTTACCTTTTTTATTTTGAAAAAAGGACCTATACTCAAACATAATTTTAAAAGCACAAGCTCTCTTGCACCAATACAAAAGTAGGACTTAAGTCTTATTTTGTACTATTTCTGGACGGCAGAGGCCTTCTTATTTTTCTTGTATGAATATACATAATGTGAATATTGCACCTACATGCTGGGACGCATGCTTATTTGTGTGACTGTCAAGTGAGTAGTATAGCGCATTGGATTCATTAGTTTTTAGCATCCTCCTCTCTCTCTCTTTCTCACAAAGTATGTTATATTCATTCAGCTGTAATAGGTACCTGTATCTAGTGAACTCCATTTCTTCTGCTTTCAAACAGTTGCACTACGCTACATTTCACACAGGGGAGAAAATACTTCTCTGTAAAAGCACAATAGGGGATTGGTGAGAGGTGACTGGAGGAAAAAAAAGGAATGTGGGGTTGTGGAACCAAATACTGATCAACATCTACTACCTGTTTTATATGATCGATCTGTAGCTATTCACCTATATAATGGAACCTCATTATTCATCATTCTGCCATTATTATGTCTCCATGGGGACGGGAAGGGTCTGGACTGAGTACATCCATGAATACAATCAGCCACTGAAGTGTCCCTGAAGGATTTAGTGGACTTAAATGCTGATGAACACAATACCAACATTCATCCTCTTCTTTAGGAGATTATGTACAGAGCTGGAAATGGCAAACTGACTTATTTTTATGCGGCGCCGTTTGTATTCGTCCGCTGTATGCCTGTGGTGTGTATGTGTGTGGTATGTGTGGGTGTGAGTGTGTGTGTGTACTATGGGTATTTGGAAACTATGTTGCTATGTGAAGGAGTGAACTAGGCCCATTCTTGTATTTTATGTGTGATGAACGGCCATGGTATTTATTAAAATAACTGTTACCTCTGGAGTTTCCATTAGTCGTTATTACCATCACTATATATTTGTTCACTAAAAGGATCACAAAACAACAGGCAGAATAACACAGAAATCCAATGTGACCTCTGTAAGTACAAGATCAGATTACAAAATATCTGATCAATATCAATTTACAGCGTGTATTTAATCACTGACTGATATATTAAATAAAGCTATCAAACAACAGGTCCTAGGGTTAATGCTTTTTGAAGCATGTATTAAATACTTTTATATATTGTATGATCAAGGTTTGAGACTGGCACAGTTTGTGATTTTTTTTGTGCTTTACTTTTTGTGGTAGTGGTTTGCATTGTTTCTAGATTATTGTGCTGAAGGGTTCAGATGCATATTACCATTAACTACACATAGCTTCATCACCATATAAATAGGCTACCAAAATTGTTATACGGGGTGCTATGGAGTAGCGGACCGGACCAAAGTACAGTTTTATACCCAAAGGTTGTCGCTGAGGAAGTGCCAAACTGGCCAAGACTGTAGGTTTAAATGATTATATTAAAACACAGGACTCTGTTTACTAACATTATTAAGATGTATATACCTTATAAAGACAACCAATAGAACAAACTAATGCATTGGAAGTGGTCCATTCAAATATTGTGGTGTCTGGTGTGTCCACATGAAGAAAACATTCCACTACATCACACCATAGGTTTTGTTGAAACTTTATTTATCATTTTCGAAACCAATCAGCAGTGCATTCCTGGACTAGCAGTTCAGTACAACCAGTTTGTAATGTCTTAATATCCAACGATATGTTCTCTCTTAGGACAAACTCATGATCCAAGATGACAAACGCACCACCACTGGGTAAATTCCAGTTAGGAGTCCCATAAACGCATAAAAAGTAAAGGCAAGAAAGAAGAAATAAAAGTAATAATGTCCTCTTTTCACTTTGCCTCCTCCCATCTCTTTCATATAGGACATTTACAGACCTTCTCCAGTGGAGGTCAGAGACCAACCCGAACCCTTGGAAACCCAAACCGAATTTACGCATACCCAGAAATAAATCATAAAAAATGACCCGACACGCACACACAAACACACACACACATATAGTTTATCTCCAGAATTACTGTCACGGAGGTTCTAACCTCAAATCTGAATTTTACTCTCTTAGTATAATATCATTACAATAATGAAAGTAAAGCTCTCTAAAACCGTTATTTATTTATTATTTATTATTATTTTTTTTACATTTTTCCTTACAGATCTCAAAACCACTAAATTCTACTTTGACTGTTGACAGACGCACATCTCAAATGACATCAAAGAAAAAAAAAAAAAGACACTACTTCCTCATCCATATCCTTGCATTTGTGCTTTTGTTTTGATCTGAGCTGCACACTTTGATTAACGGGGTGCCTCTCTGAGGTAAGCCCCTGCAGTTGCAAGCACAATGGTACGTCCTATTCATTGGCCCAGAAGACCAGGCAACAGCGAAATAACTGCGGACATTTCTGTATGTTTTATTTCTTTCCAAAGATTTCTTTACTCCACAACAGCATTCTTTCTGTCGTCTTCTTTGACAGAGAGACAGAACTAAATCCACACCATAGTCTACAGTAGTCTAGCTAGCTAACCAATGCGAATGACATTATAGCTTGTGGGATTCTTTAAGACATTCCAGAAAGAACCATAACTAGTTTCTGCAGTTATTTTGAAATGCAGTGATTTCATATTGATCAATGACATCTATTAAAAAACATCTAGCCTGTGGGTGGGGTCACTTTATTTTACATGTTCCTTTTCTTTCTGTTTACTTATCTCTTCCAATGGCTTAAGTCCCGCTGACTATCTGCCTTATATAAGGTATTAGTAGAAAAAAAATAAGTTGATCCAGAACTTCCTCAGTGTCTTTTTACTGATACAGACTGCTGCATATTAACCTTAACCCTTAAGCCCTACAAATACTGGATACAAAGGACATGAAATAAATGCCACTGCATACCATTCCAAAATGCCCAGATTAACGTTTGTAGACATGCAGGGAACACTAGGAGAGAAATCAACTGAGACATCCATTTAGAATCAACCAAGACCATTTAAAATTAAGGTTTTTCGGGATCAAGAAAAAAAAATGTCAGCCTTTAAAAGACACTGACAGGATTAGTAAAATTTGCCTGTCATGAACATGATTGACAAAAGGTAAGTAAAATCCCCAAACCCAAACCTATAACAGGAATGTCTGCAACTTACATATATATCACATATTGCACACTCAAAAAGCAAGACATGCTCTTGAATTGTCCATCTCATGGCCTGATTTTGATGAGTCACGTATCACTGAAAGTTATTTCAAGAAAACTGAAGCTAATGACTAAATTAACGGCCCTCTAACGGCTGTTTTACAAGAATAACCACAACAACCAACCGTATTAATTCCCAAAGAGGTTTCACTACATTCCTTTCTGTAATAGAGTCAAGGTGATCCAATTTTGAGTGTTTAGTGAGTCAGTCAAAATACGGTAACCAGTTATTCTGCGATTCTTTTAGTATATACTAAGTATGTACTACTCCTTAGTATGTACTACTTTTAGTATGTACTAAGTGTAAGCAAGAGGCAGGTTTCTGTGCCCACTTCACTGTTTCATCAGCATCAGAGGGTTGCTAACACTCGCCTGTGAGTGGACCACCTTTTAATGCAAGAGGGGAGAACAGGCTTAACATTCTAACAATATACTCTAGGAGATGAACAACTAATTCAAGACACTGGTTCACAAAACACACCTGATAACAGTAGAACAGAGACTGTACTTGACCTGTTTTTTTTTTTTTTGTCCTTACAGAAAGAGAAAAGACACACACTTGTTTCAACCACTATCATTTAACTCCAATGATGCTAACCTCCAAAACAACAAAGCAGAGAGAAAACAGAGGAAAAAATTACAGGTATTTGAATTAGCCCTTGAATACAAAGAGTTGAGAAACTGAGATCTAATTCATGTCTGAAATAAGACAGAGAGAGATTGAGAGAGAGAGGGAGAGAAGGAGAGAGAGAGAGCGAGAGAGAGAGACAGGAAAATGAAGGCAGGCAGATGAATACCAAGACCAAAAAGGAGAGATTACTATCTATAGCGATGCTTATTATCATTATGTAGAAGCAGGGTGAACAGGGTGGGGCACTGGAGCAATCAGGCGCTATACATTAGTCTGTGTATGATGTACTCTTGGAGCTTGTCTTATTGGGGACTAAAGCCTTGATATGCGTTATAGCACATAACCTTCATATCCAAAGCCAAGCCATAATGCAAGAAACCCCAATATGGTTCTACCTCAGGAAATGCCTTCTTTTGACTTTCTTTCATACACACCCTTGGTACATAATGCAAAATCCTGCATTATCAGTCTTCTTGAATTGCTGTGCCATTCCAGCATGTGTTTACCATGTTGGTATTCTACTTCCGCTTCCCTTCTGATTTTGTTGTCTCCTTCACTGTGGCTGTTGGGTGGTTGGTTGGTTGATTTGTTGGTTGTTCTTTTGCCAGTCTGTACCTGGGAAAGAAATCGAAGCACCGGGAACATTGGGCTTTAAAGGGACCAAAACAGGCTTCTTACCATAAGGGACTTGGGTTGTTCTAAGGGCGGGGTGGGGTGGGGGTATTGGGGGGGCGTAAAGGGGCAGTGCCCTGAAAGTGTTCAGCTGCGATTGGTGCTATGCCTCAGATGGCTGACGGGCAGAGGGCGCAGAGAGGAAGTTAAAGAGGAAGAGGAGAAAGATGGATCAGGAGAAAAAGGATGGCAGGAAGAGAGAGAGAGAAATGGCAGAGATGTTAGCCCAGCACCTCTTTGCCACTCTCTCTCTCTCTTTGTCCACTCTTGCTCATCTTCATCTCCGTCAGCTGGATGTACCGCAGCACATTTGTATCTGTGCATGGAAGAGAGCAAAAGTACAACAGTACTGGATCTATTCTGGATTCTTTTTTTCATGGATTCATGCTTTTATTCTGGAATTGTTTTTTCAGTTGGTATACAACAGGTTTAGATCTATTCAACACACTCATCAAATTAGTGGAATAATATATGCTAAGGCTTACAGACCGTATCCCTCTTGTAATGAGGGCGGTGGTGGTGTAGTGGTTAAGGATCCTGGCTAGCATGCTAGTAGCCTGGAAATTGTGGGTTTGTATCCCAGCTGCCACAATTGAGCCCTTGAGCAAGGCACTTAACCCTAAGTTGCTCTAGGGGAAACTGGTCCTGATGTAATTGATAGTTGACAAATGTAAGTCGCTTTGGATAAAAGCGTCTGCTAAATGCATAAATGTAAATACACAGTATATAGGGTTGTATAATATTAATCATGAATCATGCAACTGCAGTAGAACATAGGCAGCACACTGGTGACTATCCATGACTGGGGAGGCCCCTTCAGTCTTGCACACAAGTGGTCAGTTAGATAAGTTTTAGATGAGTCTGCCATGAGTGGCTACATGCCTTCTGTGACATTGGCTCTGCAGCACCAGCTTTACGCTACAGTGTGTTAGCTACACTATTGTCTGTTCAGTTTGTTTAAAAAACACACCTGCAGAGATGTCAGTTAGTGGATCATGCCACAAATAATTTTGTTGACATATAAAAATTATTACACTACTATTCCAATAAAAAGCCTCTTACTAAACTACTTGACATTGATGATTACTGGTTGGTAGGCAAAGGTGCTACATCAACATGATTTGATTAAAGCCAATAAGACTTAAAACCTTTAATCAACATGCATGAAATAAGCTAATCAACAATACATAACTTTTCAGACATTCAATGCTTTCAGGAAACTCTGCTCGATTTCTTTTTCATATAGCAAATGCTTTCTAATCATTTACCTGCATTTCACCACATGGACATGCTTTATACAGTTATATCAGTGCATATTTATAGACAACAAGAACAGAAATGCACTCATCACAACCATGGCAGTACCACTGAACATACCTGTGGGCTCACGGCACTTGGCATCACGCAGGTAACGTAGGGCACATTCATAGTCGCCCAGGTGATAGAAGGCAATACCGGCACGATACATGGCCTTGAAATGGTCCTGTTGATGTCCCAGAACCTTAAGACAGTACTCCTTCACCCGCTCATAGTTGACCAACTCTGACTGCAGCAAGCAGGCTGGAGGAAGAAAGAGAAAAGGCGTAGCATATCTATCAAATCAAAAGGAAGGACATTGTTGGAATACTGTGGCATCACATGTGATTCAGATACTCCAAATTAATACTATCTTCTACCATTTTTTAAACTATCTATTTTGCTAATGAGTTTTTGTTGGAGGTGTCACTCAACAGTGACTGATTTTCACAGCATTTGGATGAGTGCTCTCAACATAAAGGTAAGTAAACAAATGGGAAGTTTAACCAAAAATATACCGGTTCCTTCCTTTCATCTTTTTCTTCTTGCAAATCTCTTAAAATCAATCTCAAAAATCATTCTGTCATGGTCAGGTGGTGATATTCAAAACATAAATACATATACAAAACAGTTTTTCTTCTGATCTGATACATACCTATTTTAAACAAATAAACAAGGTCTCGAGCAAGTAGACAGATAATGTGTTTCATGAAGTGTAAGAATATTTTGACTGTCAGGGTCTGGTTGTGTAGCACTGGGTTAAAGTTGGCCCAATTTCCTGGCTGGATGCCCGAATCTTTGAGTCCATTGATTTAGTAATTTATCACTTCAAACCACTTCAAAACAGTACAATTCAAGTACATTTCAATATGTTGACATATTTCACACAACATAAAACCTTTCGTTTATTAGACACTGTCAACTTACTGTTTTCCAGCACACCAGCACATAAAAATAGGCAAGGCTTGTGAACTGTTCAAGCACATTGCACCTCTTAAGATGGCCTGTGAGAGGAACACCAGCTTTTTGCCCACAGCTGCAAATGGAGTCTGTTTGCACTTCTGCACTTCTGGACACAACAAGCCATCATAATTAGGCAAACAACAGTGGTGTCAGCATTTGTGAACTCTGCTGACAAATGCATACAAACCCCCACATATCTACAGTAAACTCTCAATATGGCACCCACCCATTTTTTAACTTCTTACACTGCTGGTGCAGCAATAGCCATAATCTCTGGGTTCTCCATGGATACAATGCTTTGACTTGTAGTTTGACTTTTGAATTGTGTTCATGGACAGCATATGAAAAATCAATAAAAACAATCAGCGCTTGAGCAAGTTTACCAGTGTAGCTATTGCATCCCTAACCACACCCCTAGATCCCTTAAACAAATTACTGAATCCCGGCAACTCCGTAGTTCCCTTGTTAAATCCTCGTTGTAACTTAGTAACTAAGATGTACAAGGAACTGCCTTAAAATTATACTTCAAAGCCCTAGAAAATACTCTTAGTGAGAAATAAAGCACGTTGGTCAGTAATTTGGTCAGTCTTTGTTTACTAAAATGAAATCTGATACATACTACAGAGTGACTGATGATGCATTTCAGTAGAGTGCTTCAGCAGATCTCCAGTTTCTTACTGGCATGGTCTACCTTACCGTATTTTCTATTTATTTATTTATTTAAAAAACACCTTTCACAAACATGTTGTCATGAGAAATATACTCATCCACTGGTTTGATTTAAAAGCTCTTTCCCATGGTCAGTCCTTGAGGGTTAGCATGTAGCAGAGTTACCACCTATAATTTCATCCTTCACTGCTCCTCCTGACATGACTGAGTTGCAATTAATGAACTGCAGTTTAAATAAGACTGGGGCAAAAATGTGCATATTTTTGGTAGCTACCTTCCTGCAATTCCCTCTGGCCTGTGCACTGTCTGCTGTTCTGCATGCAGATCTCCCAACCATGTTTCTTGAGTTGATGTGTACCGAAAGCCCAGTAATATTCTAATCATGATAGCGGCAAAACCCTTATGTCATAACTGGAGACATTTTGCAGTGGAGAAGTCTGCTTCAGGTTTTCAGGGCTGTTGTTGATGTGTTTGTCTACAAAAGTGTTCTCATTTCCCATCCCTTCAAATAGAGGGTTGAGGAGACTGACTATGGCCCAGAGGAAGGCACTTAATGCAAGTGGTTTCACTGTAACATGACGCTGCAGGGAGGCATTTAAAAATGCTATAATCCCAAGGCACAGCTATCAAGTGAAAAGACAGCATATAACGTTTGTGCACAGACATTACTGAGAAACTGCAGAGAGGTGTCAGTGTCTGTGTCTTGTTCATCTGACACAAGCATTTGTAATTTAAGGACACTGTATGCTAAGCAAAAAATGGGCTCAATGTATGGGACAGCACTGTATGCACATGCAGACGAGGGCACATCTGTTCTGCAGTCATTTAGTGCGAGATCGCTGCAGCACGGCAGGGTGAGGCGGACGACTGTCCCTGAATGACCTACACTGCCTCATGAACAGAGACACCTGGAGGACCTGAGCCTCCAGCGCACAGACAGCACTGACGCAAGCACCTCCACACCAGTCTGATCTGGACCTCAGTAGCTCAGCACCAACAGAAGCAGAAGCAGCAGTAACACTATAGCAGTAGTACTGCTACAACAATCCTTCCCTGAAACACTGGCTGCATATTTTGCACTACAGATAACAAGATATACAGGACGTACTGTAAGCAAAAGAGACTCAAATCATTAAGTACAGTATATAGTAGTATACTAGTCATATCTGCTGTACTCATTGAGTATATGACTCAGCATCAAAAATAAGCGGACCTATACACATTGCACAAAGCACATCCAGCCAGAAATCTGCACAGTTCATGTTATCACTTCATGGAAAGATATGGTCTACTTCATGTAATAAATAAACTATTGTTTTTTTGTTTTTTGTTTTTTTTCTTTGTTCTTGTTTACCAAAAATTTATGACTTACACTGAAACTTTAAGTTCTTATAAAGGCCACTACAGAATAACAATACATTTGACAGAATGATGGTACTAGGAATGTGCCACAATTGTGCAACACTTGTTGTGTAGAGGACTAGTACTGTGTAAAGTACTAATATTGGGTAGAGTACTAATATTGAGTAAAGTACTAGTATTGTGCAACTATATTGCAAAGAAGTAGGCCTATTACTAACACAGACAGGGGAACTCTAATCACCACTTTTTACACAGAACATAACAGGAGAAAATGGCCCAAATTTGCATTCATCATTGGTGAAACAGCATTCATCTATACTGCAGCATCACACAGTAGCAAATGCACCAAGTGTAACTCCCATGGTTGAGCCTTACCATCTGTGGACCTGGCACTCACATTTTCCCCACCATGATGACCAATCTGAGATAGTCTGCTGCCGCCAGCACACATTCGCCGGGTTCACGATGGTCTGAATCTATTCTATTGGATTCCAGTTGGGCTATGGGCGTAGCTGAGGAGCGTCTGTCCGAATTACGCTCTGATAAGATCATCTCATAGCTCATGTCACGAATGCTGAGAACACAGCAGTACAAGGCCAAAGGGAGCATCGGAAAGTAAAGCAGAGGAGGGATAAGGCATTGCACCCTCAACAAGTGACATAGGTACAGGTATGGTCAGATTACATACACTATTATACCATTAAAAAACATGCTTTCTATACTACAGTGCTCCCTGTTGTAACGCATCCCATGCCTTCCACTCTCCACTACAAATGTGGTCCACAATTCCATTTACACATAGGCTAAATGGCTGTCCTAACCCCACCAAAATCAAGACCAAGACCAGAGTTGAATTCAACCAACTCAAAAGAAGTGACTTGTCAGGTGAAAATTACTTGTTACATTCTTTCATTTATGCTGAATCAACAAATGGTAAGTCTAAAATAAGTAGCATTTGTTGCAGACAAGATGTGAATCATGAATATTTTAGTATTACAGTAATAACACAGGCATATCATAGTTCTTATCAGAGAGCTAAGTGAAGATGAAGCTTCCTAAACTACAATCTGCATCCACAACAAAGCATTTCTAGAATGTGAGCTACTTTAGCTAAGATTTGTGTTATTGACTTTAGGGACAATAATTCCTCATGCACAGCAGACAAACACCAATTGAAGCAGCTTCTGCTAACAGGGAGATGGAGAAAATGTGGAAGACCTTCTGGAACAAAATTATATGATATAAAAGATTATTTAAAAACATTGACCCAAAAGCCACTGCATTTTGTGGATGCTCTGTGGTGGCAAACACCCTGTATGAACTGGGGATAAAAAAAATTTTGTCTTATAACCCACAGCCAAATTGGGCACATTTAAAAGATTCTGAGAGATAAACACAGTACAAATTTGGTTAAGTTTGACCGAACACAAATGTGTTTTTTTTTTCTTGCTTAACAGAGAGGCATGATGTCATGGGCCAGAAATAGGCTATAGGGGCATTGCAAGCTGCAATATATCTGGGTCTCTGATGTTATTGTCACAACATAATAATAAGTGTTGCACTGGTTTCAGATCAGTGATCCGTGAGATCATTAGCCAGAGATGCTTGTAGAGGTTCAAGGTAGAATCTGATACCCACAGCTATAGCCAGCAGAGAAGCATAAACCTTGTTGCCACTTTAAAAGGATCACTTCAGGGAATTTGTCCCAGACAACAACATAGACTCTCTGCCAGGCAGAAAGTATATTTTATCTTATATATGTGCAACTGGATTTGTCCTAACGTACAACCTATTCTTACCCACTGCCTCATCCTTATCTATATAGTGATGTTTTTACTCTGTTTTTCATGTAACCATGAAAACAGATAGCCATGCATAGGCACACACAAATTATTCTCCTCAGCTTACATATGAACCTATCAGGTCTATTGTTATTAAGATAAGACAAAAAAGCAGTATATTGATGAGTGATGTGTGGCCAAAGTAGCAGGTTCTCTAATATATTTGCATGAATGGCACTTTGAAGCCCATTTACACAAAGTGCCACCTGAGCATGTGACACCAACAAATAAAAATAAATAAACATTGGGTTTAGGATTGGGACACAAAATGGGTTTAAAATATTTATGGACCGTTTACATAACATCTGTGGTGTTTAGGATTATAATGTAAAATTCACTCAAGGAACAGACAACATTAGGCGTAGGCCTAAAATTTTGACATGAAGCTGTGAGCATGAGGGAATTTGTGGGGGCTTTGTCACTGCCATGATAACACGATAACAGTTATGATTAGGTAGGCTATTATGTGTGTTTGCCGGTTGTTTGTTGGTTTTACAGTCTCAATAGTATATCCTATTACTAAACTTTTACAATGAATGACTTTAGGTTAAGGATGGGGTGATGTAAGTTGTCATGACTGTCATGTTTTCTCTCTCTCTCTCTCTTTCTCTCTAAAAAGATTAGAAAAATTGGGCGCATCCCAAGGCGTAGCCCAATAAAGAGATGTAGGATATTTGAGACAACCTATGTGGAGGTTTACATAAAGGGTGGGGAAAAGTGAAGCGAAACGATAATGAGGTAATATTCTTATTTGTCTGTCACTGTCAATGTAAGCTATCTGGTGACCAGGCCTACATCGGACGAAGACAGTATTTTGACATAGGCTAGTCTAATATAGAAATATCAGATAGGCCTACATCTCCACATCATCACATGAAGGAAAGTAGCCTTGTAGCTTATCACTGACGCTTGGGGAGATTTGGTCTCCTTTACGCCAGATGAGCTCAGGAAAAACTCACCTGTCAGACTATCATAGCATTCGATCTCCGTGCTTTCCACAGCTTTCCGCTGTTCCTCTGTTAGCTTGGCTGCGGCTTGGTTCAGCAGACTGACCTCGGAACCCGTGGTCCCATCGACAACATGAACTCCTTTCAACTGCAGCAAAGCCCTGTGATACTTCCCGATAGCTTCCCGAAATTTTTTCTCTTTGTAACATCGATGGCCCTCCAATTTGAAGTCAATGGCTTTTTGTATTTTGGTCTCCATCTCCATCTCCGCTGTAACGACACGATAGCCTCCTCCTCCGTCTCCACCTGCAGCCGCTGCAAGACTCCGGCCGCCAGCCTCCGGATAGCTTTTCAAGCTTTTAATCGAGTGTTGTTTGGCCTCCATATCGTTCAGTAGAAGACACCCAGAAATGCCATGCTGGTCAGAGACGTAGGCCCACGACTGTTGTCTCTTGTAGCACTGTAGAAGCAGACTGTGCATAAAGGTTGGGACCCAGTGGTGATGGAGAAAATTACCGACAATGAGACATGGAAACAGCAAATACGTCTAAACCCACACCCAACTAAACGACATAAAATAAAAAATATGCATATTTTGGTTAAAAACCTAGATCAAAACGTTACCTGCGCCTCTTTTGTCCTCTTAGCCTCGGTGTGATGGCTCTTCGAGAGGGATGCTGGAGGACTGAGGATAGATCACGCGATTGTGTTGAGTTTGCTCTCGAGCCACCGGCACGCGCAGCTTCAGCACCACAGACAGCTCAAATAGACTTGCCTGCACGGCATTGTGGGAAGAGGGGAATCGTCGCATCACGATTTGTCTGCGTTGAATGCTGTGATCATTTTGAGATCAGCTTGATCATTTTCCGATGTGTTGCACGTTACAGTTCTTACGGGTAGGCGTTAACTGCTACAAAACGTTTTTAGGCCTAGTACATCCTCATAAGCAGTGGGCTATAGAGCGCTCTTGTATCGAAAACAACTCATAGCCTACATAGCTTGCCGAATTTGTTTACAACCATCATCAATTCTCCCCTTGTCTGAACTTCAGCCGTTTGGGTTTGAATAGCCTATTTAGCCAAGGTAATCGGAAGCGTGGTCAATAGCTTTGATGAAGACAGCCACAATAGAATTGAATAAGGTTTTAGAATTCACACATAATTAGACTACACGCAGCTACATAGAAAACCTAGCGGCAGCCGCGGTAGCCTATCTACAGCAACCTCAAACTGTTTCAGCAATAGTAACCTAGATCAAGTTACTAAGGTAGCCACTGATGGGCTATTTTACAATCACTAAAAATCTAGCAGCAATTGGGTTTTAATCATTGCTCATATTTTTTACATAACACAAAAACATTGAATTGATATACAGGTAAAAATCGCTACGAGATATGATATTTAACTTTAGCTGAGGAGCCTCCTATTTCTACAGCCTGATTGAGTCAACCTGTGGTTCACCTAGGCAACTTGGAAAGGGACACACCTGTCACTGTCAGCATAATTCACTATTGTCGAAAGGACTGAATGTATATAAGAGGCAGACAAAAAGACTGAGCCCTTCATAACTTTTAGATATAGGATGTTTAACAGAATGCTTCCAAAAGCAAGTCAACTGAGAGGAGAGCAGCCTAAACAAGATGGCCAGGATCCCAGGGGTCACTGGTTGAGCTTCAGAGATGCAGTAAGGAGATGTAAGAAACTTTCAGTTCAGGCATTACTAAATCACAGTATACCTTCTATATCTGGACTTGTAGTGGGGAAGTTTTTGAAATGAAAGGGATTGGGGGATTGGTTAGGGGCTTGACAATTGTTGGCTTGCAATAACAACAAATATCCTTTAACGACAACAAACCGGCATGCTCTCTGAGACTACTGGTTACTAAGAAACTAAACCCTGTGGATTTCTCCTGACAAGAACAGCCATGTATTCTGCAGGCATAGTAGTATGAGTAAATGAATTACATAACAACTTGTTAAAAATGTCAGTCTTAACAATTTGCATGATGGTTAATGAATTATTTAGCATAAAGTTAAATTGTGTAGCATAACATGTTTTTTACAACTCTAATTCAATAATTTCAACCATTCAGTAACTGCTTATAATTGTCATTTTCCTTTGTAAAGTACCTATAAAGGTTTTTGTTGTTTTTTTTGTTTGTTTGTTTTTAAATATCTAATCAATTGATGAGGAAAAGTTGATAGTTATTTTCAGTGTACTCTACCACACACACACACACACAAAAATGAAAATATGAGAAACCATTAGAAAAAGGCAAGGGCAAATTTTATCTACAATTTACACATGGAGGCTTGATACATGATTTTTTTTTTTATATAAAATACCAAAACACCACCACACAATTCTTTCTTTTAAATTTTTAAAATATGGCATGTCTACCGGTAGAATAAAAACATTAAAATAAAATAGAAACATGTTCACCCTTAAGGTATTCTCCAACTGCACGATCTACAGCCACAACAGGATCAATCAGGAACCAGTGCTTGTTGGTGGTCTAGGTCTGGTTCACTTCCCAATTAGACACACTGAGAACATCGAAATGTCACCGGAAATTGGTTCAACATAAAAAAGGTGCTAACAGAAATGAGTCCCAACATAGCATTATAAGCAGCAAGTCATAGCTGTGCCAACAAAAATGACCTCTTAGCCAATTAGCATCACATTGGTGATGATGGTCGAAACCAACTCTGTTCTCTATGAATGACAAGGCCATGGCATACAATGACTCAATTTTTCTTGGCATACAATGACTCTCCCAATTTTTCTTTTGTAGTGGGGAAAAACATAATGGGTTCTCAATATTGAGGGGTACTAAAAGTATGCAGAGCAAAAGATGCAGGGGCAGGACAATGGGCTTCTGGAATAAAGGGGACAGGTATGTGTCAGAAATCATGACCGAACATTGCTGTTAAACTTTCAAGTTCTCTGTTATCACACATCATGTATCTTCTATCTGTGCAGTTGAAAGACACACTTCCTAAATGGGCTTCTTGTTACAATCTGAAGAATTTTAACAGGCCACAAAGAGTGAAAAACTGTCTTAGGGTGTTAGAGTGAGCACTGACAAAAATGCACAAGATTTGCACATTTAACAAACTAAACTTGGTGGATCATAAGTAACCCTTTGTAAGTGGCACTTGGACACAGATATGCGTTTCTTGATCGAAGCAAGGGTGGCAATTGAAAATAAGCATGCATTGTTAGTGTTCCGTACTCCATACAAATATCAATGGTGCTGAGGTCTGGTCCACACAAATTAACCAGATAGTCCATATGAAGTGGATGCAAATTACTAAAAAATTGTAGAGAATGGAGAGGTACGATGGGATCTAGCATATGACATGCTTTAAAAGCAAGCATAAGGTAACTTCAGGGTAGGTCTGGGCAAAGACTTCTTTTAGGAATCAGGTGCTTGTATAGTCTGCAAACTTATCCTATTAAAGCACAGGTCTACAAATTAAATTACTATATTGCTTATAGGGTTGTCAAAAAAACAGTGTCAATATTTGTTTTTTAACCATTTTATCAGATTTTGCAATCATCTCACAACTTCAACTAACCCAGCTGAGTTCAACCTGAACGGATTTGTAGCAAGTGAATGTCTGAAAAACAGTTTATACCCCCCAAAAAATTCCTTTCTGTGTAACATGAGGTGAGCAGGGGGTGGTCAAGAAATAGTTGAGAGTATTTCATTTTTGTTTGATATGTAAACTTAGTTCCTCTTGGCGCCTAGTCTTTTAAACACACTGACCACAGTAGCATCCATCTGGGCACTAGGGCAGTCTGCAGGGCCTGCAGCACTTGTGCTGCTGCTGACTTTTGGGCTAGCCAAGGGCAAAGCGTCGGAGTGCAGCGGTTTGGCTGTGGCACCGAGGGAAACAGAGCCGCTTTTGGGGGCCTTTCCCAGTCTCTGTAGTATGCTTGGTTTGGGAGCCCCCTCATGAGTGGAGGTAGATGAAGGGAGTGGTGGAGAGGATTCACTGGGGGGCACCTTTACTTTCTTGCCCAACCTGCTAAGGGCCAGTGACGCCGGTTTGGTCGCAGATGGTTCTTTCTTGGTCGATGGGTGAGGGCGTTTGAGCACTCCTGCATACTGAAGCACGGAGCCTTCACCATCGCTATCGTCCTCCTCAGGAGCAGCTGGTTTGGGTCCATCTCTCCAGCCAGCATCCTCCTGGCCACCGCCTAGTCGACTGAACACACCTGTGGGCTGCATGAGGAAGGGGTTGTGAGTGACAGACAAGACAAACTTCAGAGTTTGTTCTGCAGGTAGATCTGAGCGTGGAATGGATATTGGGGGAACAAACAGCCTTTTGCATCCAGCATTGATGGTTTTAGTTGACTTACCTTGGCAACAGCTGTGGAGGTAGTATCTGCCTTTGACTCGGCCCCAAGTCTCTCAAACACAGAAGTACGCTTCAAGCCCTTCTCTGTATAGTTATAGAATCAAATGCAGACAATGATCAAAATATTGCTCAAATTGCATCTACTCAAATTTCACTAACAAGACCAAAAACATTTTTAGACATAAATTTGTGGAAATGTAATTCATTTTATGGGTCAGCATATTTATGTCAGAGACTTTTAGAGCAAGTCTGTTGACATCAGTGTCTTTTTAGAGTAAGCCTGCATTCATACTCTCAAGAAAAGGATTGTACCTTTCTTGGCTTGTTGGGCAAGGATGCGTCGTGTGCGTGGGGTTGTTCCCTTTGGCATGTTTATAATATACTTGCCCTCCATTTCTGCAGTGACACGCCGTCGCTTCATTGGCAGGCCATTCCCTCCTTCTGTTGACTCAATCGATGCTCCTAAGGAGAAAATTAATGCAGCAATTCAATTGTTAAAAAATGAGGTTGTGTTTGAACAAACACAAATTGTGATTATATCATGCTGTTGTAGACAGTTAGGTCCATAAGTATTTGGACAGACACTGTTTTTTCTAATTTTGGTTCTGTACATCACTACAATAAATCAGCTTTTACTATACATCTGACACCTTCAACTAACCCAGTTGAGTCAGTAACTGCAATGGCTTTCAGTTGCCCTTGTTTGTGGGTCTTTCTGTCTGAAGATTTGTCTACAGCAGGTGAAGTGTGTGCTCAATTGGGATGAGATCAGGTGACTGACTTGGCCATTCAACGATATTTCACTTCTTCGTTTTAATAAACTCCTGGGTTGCTTTCGCTGTATGTTTAGGGTCTGAGTCCATCTGAATTGTGAAACATCGCCCAATCAACTCGGCTGCATCCGGCTGGATTTGAGCAGACAACACGTCTCTGAACACCTCAGAATTCATCCAGCTGGTTCTGTCCTGTGTCACATCATCAATAAACACTAAAAAATGTCCACACATGAAAAAGCTTTTAAGTCGAGTATCCAATTACTTTTAGTCCCTTTAAAAAGGGGGTGGCTCACTATAAAGTAGCTGTAGTTAGTTCCTAAACCCTTCCTTCAATTTGGAAGTAGTTACCCTCAAATTAAAGCTTAGAGTCTTCACTTTATGCATTATGTAAGTATAATTTGAATATATCACTGTAAACAGCGTTTAACAAACCTTGTGTCCAAATATACATGGAACTAACTGTATATGGTCATCACTGATCCCCTTTCCCAAAACACGGGCTAAAATTAAATGCAGCACTTTTTACTTTTTGTTTCCTACATTTTGTGTGCTTGTTTTGATCCTGACTGTCACCATGGTGTGCTTGAGCAAGGCACTTAACCCTAAAGCATGGGTTGGGAATCCAGGGTGTTGTCAACTTGGTGTTACTTTGCATACCAAAGGACACTGGAAAAATAGGGGGTGGGGTTAAGTCCACACGGGAAGCCTCGAAAGGCCTATACTTCTGTTATTACCTTTACATTTTAAGTTACTTGTAAAATTACTTATTACTTTCAAACCTAGCAGAAAATGTAAATTAAAAAACTCTGCTGAATAAAAGTAACTAGTAACTTTTTCATGTAGCCATCTTTATGTGTCTCTATTCAATCCTGTAAAATATAGCTAATACCAGCGTCACTCTTATAAGGTCCAGCCAATCAGGTATCCTTTTAGGTTGGTCTAGGGAGGCTGGCCTTGAAGTAATTGACAACTGTAAGTCACTTTGGGTAATAGCATGAGCTTTATGGATTCAAAATAATAATAGTAATAATAATGTGTTTGTCATGAACTGAGGGACTTGAGTAAGTGTCTTTTTACTCTTACCTGGTTTACTACCCTTGTTGGACACAGTCACAGAGAGTCGGTTCTCAGGCCACTGGGCGGGTGTGCTTGGTGGCGAATCCCTGCTCAGAGCACTGGCTATCATCCGTGTGGCAGCTGTTCAGAGAAGAGAAAAGGGCGCAAAGGGATTCTATTTATAAGCCGAGTTTGAGGAGTGGGCGCCCTTTCTTTAAATGAGGACTATTAGTCATGCACATGACTGAGCCTCTCTCTCTCACACACACAGGGGGAGGAAAGGAGGTGGGAGGAAATACAGAGCGCCTCTCCCTCTCTCACACGCGCACACATGCACAGGGGGAGGAAAGGAGGTGGGAGAAAATACACTTACGTGTGTTTGCTGTGCGTCTCAGCTCAGCCTGGACACTGGTCTGTCCAGAGTTAATAGCTTCAGTGGCCATCTTGCACATATCCTTGGAGGTTAGAAGCAATAGAGGTGTTACTCCACTGACAAAATGATTTCAATCAACAGTACTGTCTATTCCTGTTCCTCACGTCTACTTATGGAAGCTTAAGAACAAAATAAAACTATATAAGGTGGCATATATAAAAGGCAAATGTCATGTACATAACCGAAGTCAGTTTCATGTTCCACATGACATATACGTACAGCAGCTGTACAACAGTGAAACTGTATATTCACGGATGGGATTAATTTTCTAAAAGACAAGAACGACAAATGCGAAGACCGTTTGGGCAACTAAAGCATCAAAAAACAGATATTAGCTATGATGTGTTTCAACTGTAAATAATAGGCAATGGTCACATCATAAGCAAGGACAACTATTTTGACAGTGATGCCTTTTGAGAATCTTTAACTCTTTTACATCTTCAGTACTTCTTGATGTGAGCGGACAGAAACACCAGAAACATATACATGTTTTTAACGTTTTCCTCTGAATTTAGCACAATGATGCATCTTTTCCACAGGCAAGCTGTATTAGCCCCATCACAGTTAGGACACCTGGGATACATCATCAGCAAAACCAAATGTTTTGTTCAGGATGTTTCTGTTAATTAGTACAGAATGAGGCAATATAAGGCCTTGTTTACACATAAATATATTTTTTATAAACGTATGTTTTTTTTTTTTATTCGTTTATTTTTTAAATTGTGTTTACACATATCCAGTGGAATCCAGAAAATACAATATTTTGAAAAATCTCCACTTTGGAGGCTGTTTGAGGTGGCTAAAGCTGTTTACATGTAAACAAGAGGCCCAAATGGATAAAAAAAAAATCTGTTTACAAAAAATCTAGATACGTGTAAACAGGGCCTAATGTTCAGTCTAGCTGACATAACTTTAACATCTACAAGCTCAATGCTGACTGTGTTGCGATTATGTGATAACATTGCATCCAGTTTAACCTCACAGCTTGGGCTAGTTTCTTACTTTGGCAGAATCAGTAAAGCCATTTTAGTACCAACATATATTCGTGACATCTGACATTTTAATACCACTGAGAAATCACTGAAGTAGCTAGTTTGTCACCTTGAAAAACAAGAACATTCACCATATCCCTGTGTGATGTGTCTGTGAGGTCCCAAGACAAGTCCAGTTGGCCAAAAACAAAAAATAGTTTTACAGGCTATTCAAATTCCACACCTTCTAATCTCTGGTGCAGTGTAATGTTTTCCATTTAGTTCAGCCTATCTAGTGTAATTAGCACAAAATCTATTAGGCGCAATCAGTTGAACAAAACGTCAAGTCAGATGTAAAGTTTATCACACACAGATTGAAATGAAAGCACAATGATCAGATATAATACACAAATTGAAAAACAACAAATTAGTCAATTTTTACACACTCTTGTTTCAAATCACTTCACCTTGAAAATAACTTTAGTGGCAGTCTCATCTGGATAAATGATCAATTCTGGTTTAGTGAGTTGTCTTACCTGCCTGTAGACCACCTTAGCATGTTTGAGAATGGCAATTATATCACCAACAACTGTGATTCCCAGGTCCATCATGATATCTTTGCTGAGATCCATGAGCATGTTCTTTTGTATCCTATGTTGATAGGACAAACATTTAGTACAGCACTACAACAACTTTTAGGCTGACAGAAGTGATGAGGAAAATGTCACTCACCTGTTATCCACAAAGGACACTGCATAGGTAACAGCTAGACTAGGAGGAATCCCAGCATCTTTGAAGAACTGAATCCACTCCGAAGTGGCTGAAAAGGGAAAGTGTTTTTTGTGAAAGATTTTTTATACATGACTTTTTAATTATAAGTTTTAATACATTATGCCCATACCAAATATTAAGAGCCACGATTTCCCCTCGGTTCTAAATATGCCTTCATCCACAAGGCCAACATTTACATTCTTGATTTGCCACAACATCAGTTACAACCCTAGAATAGCTGAATAGACTTAATCTTGAATTGTTTAAGAAGCTGTTCATACATGTGTGCCTGTAAGTAATAGGCCTGTATAATAATAATCAAACATGTCTGATGTGGAAACATGGCCCCGTGGCATAAATAAATGACCTACCTACGAGCTATCCGGCTAAACAAGTGTCCGAGGCAAGTAACCTCTGCTAGATGAGCAGTCCTAAACATTTAAGATTTTCAACACTGGATTTTGAAATGATCGAAGTTACAGCACTAATGAAAGCACCATGAGGGCTGGGTCGAGTGGAGGAACACTAACTGAACACAAAATCTAAGAAGTAAAGCCAATGTTGTGATCAATGTGCAGAAATTAATACTTCCACTCGAGAAGAATCGTAAAGGCAACCTTAGGTAACGTTAGGGGCAGTTTCGATTTAAAGTTAATTCGACCACAACCGTCAATGACATCACACCTTTTAAATACATTTATCATGCTCTCAAGGAATGCTGAGTCGTAGGACCTCCTCCTAAACAGTTGCTATACACCACTCCCATGCTGGTCCACGACTTCACAAATTACCAATGTAGTAGCTAGTCTATTTTTAAACCAAAAGAATGGGACATCTGCCAAGTCCTTAAAATTTATCTGACTCTAGAACGTCTAGCCAGAGCATCTATTGAACAATGCGCTTTCTTCAACGGATAATACGTAACGTTAATGTGTCAGTAGTCATTAGTAAATTTCAATATTAATTCTACCACGAAACTGAGCATCACTACTCGTTTGCTAGTTAAAGTCCAGCTAATACAATTTCATTTTGCTTGTTATCGTTGCTGTCATCTAAATAGTACGTCAACGTCAACCAAATGTGATAACATTAACCAAAGTAGTAAATGAATTAGGCTGTGTTAACATTAGCTGCATGAGCATATTTTGGCAGGGCTTCAAACTATGATGGCAGGGGGTCAATGCCAGTTATGGCAAATGACTAAAACGAACACTGTCTAACTTTACAGTGACGTTAAAGTCTACTTCTCTGCCGGTGTTTTCTAAAGTAACTAACTAACAAACTAACTTTCGGTAACGAGGTATCCTAGCTTTGTCCGCTAGCAGGATGATAACGTTTCACTCAAACTTCTGCTCTAATTTCGGAGGTTTTACTGGGTCGTTGTACATAGATTTACATAGCATTTGTTGATAATGGGTTGTACCAATTAATTCACAAATAAAACACTCGACCATGAAATTTTGTTAAAAACCAGGCCCTTTTCCCACACTAACCTGATTTCTCGGACGCCATCTTCACGCAGAATGATTGTGTGCTTACCGGATAGTTCCGGTCTAGCCATGGAGTAACTTCCGGCTGGACAACATAAAAGTCCTTTATCCCTTCAGCTAAGAGTTTCAGCCTCTGTAAATCAGCTTTTCAAATATTTTTTCCGGGTGCCACTGCACACTGAAAAAGACAAAACATATACATTTTGCACTGACTAAAAACAATTGGCGGTGGTAGCGTAGCGGTTAAGGAACCTGGCTAGCGTGCAAGTAGTCTGAAAAGTTGTGGGTTTGTATCCCAGCTGCCACCTTTGTGCCCCTGAGCAAGAAACTTAACCCTAAATTGCTCTAGGGGAGACTGGCCCTGAACAATTGATAGTTGACAAAATGTAAGTCGCTTTAGCATCTGCTCGAATTTAGCATCTGCTAAATGCCTAAATGTAAATGTACTGCAGCCCATATCCTCGTGAAAGTCATTGATGGTGCCATTTATATCATCCCACAATAGATGGAAGATCCTTAGATGAGCTAGGGCAGTCATACACATTACTGGCCCAAATATAAGTGATATCAGAAGCTCCAAAGATAATTGTTTAAGGTAGGCCACACTGATGCAGTCAAGCTTAACCTCCAGGAGAGGACATGCTAAGCAAGCAAGCCTTTTGTATCCTCAACATCAAAACGGATAATTCAAGACTATCTCCACCCCGGACACCGCTTGCTCTGCCTCCTGCCCATGCAGGGCCATAATATCAGAGCCGGCAAACCAATTGCCTGGGGCCCAAAATTGGAGATAATCCCTAATCTCTGGTTGTCTCTGCCAAAACTTCTGTGACAACTGTCACAAAATCTATATGACTGCTAATGACATGTTGACAGCTTCAATAGCCAACCATATTGCTAGGCAATACAAGGGTGTGGATACAAGGGCATTTATATATCCCTTTTCACTAAGGCCGAATACACTGTAAGTCTTCTTAACTACTTTTGGTCAACTCACTCTGGGGTAGGGTCATTTGGGCCTATAGGAACCATGACACAATTATATTTTATTGGTCAAACAGCACAATAAGCAACAGAATTACCTTTCTTGAAATGACGACTGTTAAAAATGAAGATAATGCTTAATGTGAAATAAAAAAACTATCAAAGCATGGTCTGAAAGCCAGACTGAAAAACAATACTATTCTTTTTTACTTTTCCTGAGTGCATCCTGGGAAAATTACATGATAATCAGTCAATAAACCTCAGAAGCTTAAGCAGAAATGCTGCACATTACAATACTACTAGCTTGGCCATGCCTCCCTACGCACTTCTGCTTGATTATCATCTCCCTACAGTGCTAGTTTGGATTTGATCCCATTGAGCTCATTACCTGAGGCATTTTAACCTGATCCAGTCAACAAACAGCAGGATAAGTTGTGAATGCAGAGCTAGAATGCTATCAGTCAAGGCAGGTTATCAGTCAAGGGCTGATCCACTCCATCTTTTTAAACTTACACCTCCAGCAAGCAATCCAATCTCACTAGAGAATGTCCAGACCCTCTGTGCGAAACAAAGTGAATGAGGGGCTGGTTTTACTACCAGGCTACCTCACCTTATTATCCTGAATGCAATAGACAGCTATCCACATGTAATTTTATACAGTCTATCATTCCTATGGCATTGCGAATGCTAACTGAAACAACCTAGGATCTGTATGGTTCAATGATAGCCTCTCCAGTCAGTAGTTTCAAGAATTGTGTTCTTATAACACATGTCTGAAAACACCTTAAAATGGCTCTGCCTGTTTTTTACAATTTTGCAAATTGTAAGCATGCTCAAGAGAGACCTAGAAATTTGATAGGGGCAAAAAGGGTAAAAAATGCAATGTGCAAATTTATGACATTGGCAAATGTATGACATTTCTGGCATCTTTGCTGCACATAATGTACATTATCATTTGATGTGAATCTAGGGTCATAATTTTAGGGCTTTGGGACTTCACTGTAGTTTGATGGTACACAGTACAAAAAGTGACCAATTCTATAATGAGGAACAAAATTGTACCTCACACTGGATGATTTAAAATGAAGAGCTTGCTGCAATACTCCAAAAGGGCAGTAGATGGCATGCATGAGTTGTCCACAGTGAGAAGAATTGAAAAAAAAAATCTTTGGTTCTAATGTGTTCTAGGCTTATATTTGAGTGAATCGTCATGTGTGTTGTTGTTGTGTTTTTTTTTTTTTTTTTTGGTCTTAGAGACCAATGAGTGAGTCTTGCGAGCACTGTGGCTCAGTCCAAATTAAATACAGGCCTACTGAACTGCAGGGGTCTACCAATGGATGCCAGTATTGCTGGGTTTAGTTACCTAAATAGTGAACTATCCTCAATGTTTATCATTTCAAATGCACAATATCTTTTGTCTCATCTATTGAACTTTTGAAAGATTAAGATGTAAGCCTATGACCTTCTTTGTATAAATGTTTAAACTACAGCCTCACAACTTTTAGTAATCTAAGGCCTGATACCAGACCTGCAACTCTGCCTTTATTCAGATCACACACATTTTTGTGCCACTTAAATATAATTTATCTCTGCTAAACTATTGACTTTAACATGAAAATTCCTTTAACATAGTTCAGGCTTCTTTTCACCTTACATTGGAAGAGAAGGAAGTAAGATGTCATCGCCAGTATTGTTAATACAGGCATTTATTAATCTTTGTCCATCTAAGGATAGTAATGAGTTCATTTGGTCTTGAGTCATTTTGTCAGCAAACAGACAGTATGCTTTATGCAAAATTAAACAGAATTCTTCCATTTCTAACAAAAGTCATATAATTTCCAAAATAAAAGCTGCTACCACATTGACAAATACATCCAAATAAACTGGATCTGTGTTTCACAATATATTGAGGGTTTTTAAAATGCACTCTCTATTGTCTCAAATTTGCAAAATCTGAGGCAAACTCTTCAGAAAAAACAACATCTCATTTTGAAAACCTTGGCCAGAATGTGGGCCACTGAGCTAGGAAACAACCCATTACAGGATGCATAAGAATGGAAATTAAGCTCTTCCATATTTTAGTCTTTTCCACTGTATAAAGCCTTCATCTTAAGTATAGTTACTTTGAAATGGTGTCATAAACCATCTTCTGATGTTTTGACCAAAAAGACAAATTTGTATTCTGGCCAATTTTTTCAGCAAACCAAACTTACAGGAGAACAGACATGACAATATAAACTGACATGGTACAGTTACAACAGAGATTTGAAATGATTTGATGGAATTCATACTTGGTATATGGTATAGCCTGTGTGCATAGTAGAAATCAAGGCAGTGGTGCTTCTCATCTTGAGGAAAGGGGAGGCTATTGTTTTATTTCTGAGAGAAAAATATCTTTCTGTTGAAATCAGACAAACTTAAACTATTCACCCCACTTTTTTCATTCAATGACAAAAATAGCTATTTTATATTCAAATATTATATTTTTACAATCTGTTTACATGTACAGCATACTGTATGTATAATTAACATGTGTGTATATATGTGTATGCACACTGTATGTTAGCATATTTGTGTGTATAAATACATACACACATGCACATCAATCTATACTTTTATGTCATAAAAAAAGCTGGACAGAATATAAGTAGTTGCCAAACCAAATCAAATGGAATAATCTTAATAAAAAAGGACAGTAGACAACAAACTACTGTAAGGCTCAAAAAATCCATCTATTTGGCAGTGATGGCACATGTAAATGGAACAAAGGTAACACAAAATTCAACACTCAAAAATGTCAATGTTCAAAATAAACATATCAATAATAATTCACAGGAAAATAAAGGATTCATATTTAAAGACACTCTCCTTCTCATGTCTCACTTTTTGTGCTTTCCTTCAGTAACTTCCTTAAAAAATATTCCAATGTAAAATCTCAAAAACAAACATCAAATATGTCATTCTGTGGTCATGAAGTAATCTGATTCTGGTGTTGTTTATCAAATGCATGGTTTTAGAGTTGCAGAAAACTGACGTGACAGGATTCAAACATGGCTTAGCAGTATAATTTGTGAATTATTAATACACATTTTAACACACTTGCAGCGAAAACAAGAACTCTTCATAGAAAGTCTTCTAACCATATTAAAAGCTCCAATTACCTGTTACTATGCTGGTTTGTCTACCTAGCAACAACCAATCAATTTCACCTTCTCAAATGCAAGTACACGGGATACACAGACACATATCACCACCCACAACATTCATTTTAGTGCAAAGCAGAGGAATATTCAGGCGTATCATAAGGTTACATGCATTCATTTCTTGTTTGGGTTTCACCATGATATTGAGATACCTTACTTTTTGTATGTATATTACATCTTGGCAGTAGGACTTAGGATAATAAGAGCGTAATGTTGCAGTCTATACTCTAAAACCAAGAATTTGTCAAAACACACACATACACTCAAAGATTTCTCAAACAATTCTGTATCATGAAATTAAATGTTTTTAGGTTTACCATTGGACCATTGGAGAATTATTTTGAGGAAATAAACTGACCGCAAAGACTTCAGCAAAGTCTACAATCCTGCAACTGGAAATCAATGCAGAGCCTAAATCCACTTGCAAGGTTACAGCAACCTGTAATAGACCACAGAATCACAAAGGCCACCTCTTAAAAGGCAAAGGGAGATCTTTCAGGCCCCTTAAATACTCTTCTCTCCAAACATGTCATAACATGTCAACTGCATGAAAACAATCAGCAATGGGTCTCTCTTGAAGTAACAATAAAGAAACACCTAACCATCTGTTATGCCTCTTTTTTCAGTCAAGTTTAACACTATCATTGGATACACAATAACAACAAAAAACAGTACTATACAACAAGGAAGAACCATACACAAAATCACTGAGACCTGTGGACAACACAATGTTTCAGCCTGATACTGAGGGATATTGATAATTTATTTTTTCAAATATTTTTATTAATATATGCACTTTTGCTAATCATTCTTGACTCCAGGTCCACTGTAGCTTTTGTCCTATTCCTTGGGCATGCTAACTTCATCTGCAAAAACAGACCAGACGACTATCCAGAATGCCCACAGATGAAGAGAAAACAATCTCTTCTATGACCTGTCATTGCATTAGCAGAGTCCTACTATTTAGTTTGTAAGTTATTGTGGAATGCGGACTCCACCCTCTTGGTTTATTTTTTTGTTTCATTTTGTGTTTACTAATTCGTCAGTTTTGGAGTGAAAAGCTCCATGGATCCTCTGTGTGCAGGTCCATGCTGGGGCAGGAGTGGTTCTGGGGTGGCCGGAGCTCAGTCAAGTTCCCAGGGGCTGTCGGGGGCCGTTGGGCTCTCAGATGTGGAGGACTTCAAAGAGAAGCAGAGACAAAGACAGGAGATAGGAGAAACAGATGGAGATGCGGCTGATAGAGAATGCAAGGAAAGACAGAAAAAAAAGGCAGAAAAAAATTGTTCCCATAATTCCAAGTTCCAGCTTTTGACAAATCAAGAGATGCACAGAGAGATGGTTGAGGTGAGCCTCAAAACAATCTAACACAATCACAAGTCCCCTTTTCCTTATTCCTCAAAATACACATTCGGTTTACAGGCATTGAGCAGCAATAGGGCAGCGATGGAGATAATGAAGACAGAAGAAAACACAAAATGGCAACAAGAGCAGTATATGTGTATATATGCAAGTGAGCATCAGTCATCTCACATGCAAGTGGCTTAAGTTTATATGACGTACATACAGAAGTGTATGTCTCACTCTCTCCATCTGTGTGTGTGTGGGCACCTACAACTTGTGAAGATGGGAGGCCATGAATTTTGTCACAGAAAAGCATTTGAATTAAATCTGAATTGAAAAAGGACTTAACATTACACTGGCAACCTAGATGTCATCCTAGGCATACCAAGTGATGAGATATTTGACTTCAAAAAAGTCAGGCTCTAATAATTGGGTTTTCACAATTAACCCATTGGATTAAAATTTAACTGAGTGCAGCACGTCCTCCCATAAGCCACTGCGGCTAAAAGGATGTATGCTGAAGCATAATGAACTTGTCTGGCATGTGGAGAAGGTAGGCTGGACATCAATCAGAGTGCTAGGAGTGAGGGAGAGTTTAGGGAGTCAGATGACTGATCGCTACTGCTGGTCCACTGGTTAGCGCTGGCCCCGCAGGCTCCCTCTGGGTAGGTGAACACAAATGAAGATGTGTATGAGGGGTTGTAGCAGCCGGCGTCAGGGTTGTTACCACCACCACCAGCGGCGGCAACAGGGCATGGGCTGCCCTGTGCCAGCTCAACTTGCCCATAGAAAGAACTAGAAAAAGCTACCTCCTGCATCATCCCCGGCTGTGGCTGACCTGCAGCAGGCTGCGTCTGCGTGGATGTCTGGTGGTGCGACGAGTAGGCAGGGGGCAGGTAGAAAGTGTCCTCCTTCACAGTGAGGCCCACCACAGAGACGGCTGTCGTCAGTGGCGGGTGGGTGGGAGCCTGCTGGAGAGGCACCGTGGGCTGGTCCTGGTACGGAATCTTGCAGGTAGGCTGGTGGGCCACCAGAACAAACTCCAGGCGCTCCTTCTCCTTTTGAAGCTCCGATATTTCTGCCTCTAGCTCGGCTTTCTCCTCCTCCAAGATGTCTGTCTCCTGAGGATATTGCAAATGCAGTGGTATAAATAACATCAGAATTATGGTACAGCCATCGCTCAAGTTTTTTTTATTTTCATTATAAAACAGGGAACAGCATTCTAGCAATGTGGACCTCATAATAGCTTTGTGTAGAATTACTACTTATGAATTACAATACTGCTCAATTAAAAATCCAGTTATAATTGCAATCGTAATATTAAGAAGTCCTGTGTAATGTGTAAGCTATCAGCATGATAATGTGAAATCTAGAACAATTCATTTGATGAATAGTCTGGTTGCTCGTTTGTGGTCATTTAGTAAGAATGATAACACTTACAGACTGCAACCTGTCTGTAAGTTCGCGCCGTCGATTGCGGCACTTAGCAGCAGCAAGTTTGTTGCGTTCCCTTCGCACTCTTCTTTTCTCCTCCTCCTCTGGTGTCAACTGAAAGAAAGGAATTTGACATCACTCATTATGCCCCTTTCCTCAGCTAAATACATACATGAACCATCTTACAACATTCTAAATTAAATTTCATTTGGATCTTTAGGCCTCTGTGGGCTTTCATTACATTGTGACAAAAAGTATCAAGACTATAACTTGGAGTGATCCCTAAACACTAAGTCAGACATACACTCTCCTCCCGTGTGCGCCGGCTGCGAGCCCGAGATGGACGAACTGGACCAGCAGTGTCAGAACTTGGAGGAGTAAATCCAGACCCAGAAGAGAAGCTTGGCCCCGGTAGGTCATAAGGGTCCAAGGCCCCTGGCTGGGTCATAGTGGATGCTCCTGCGTCACTTTGGCCAGGGGCAACTGAGGACACAAGTGTGGGTTGCACCATCCACTGCAGATCTTGACTGGTGGTGATTGCGGTCACCGTAGGCACAAACGAACCTGGCATTTCCACCCCTGCTCCACTGTTAGCTGTCCCACTGCCAGCCCCAACACCACTAGCAGTTGATACACACTCCTGAGAGACACCAAAACAAGCAGAGGGTCATGAGAGATTAACTTAAACAGTAGTGAGGGTGTGTAGCAGGGTAATTAACTAGTGTATTTGTATGATGGTATGAAGCTGATTGTCATTTCAATTCTTTCTGAAGGTAAATAAGCCACAACTCTGATTTATTGCACAAAATGAAAACCACATTCTATTGTATTCACTGTTCCAGTTAATCTTACCAAACACTGTCTATTCACTGACGGTGCACCTCAAGGAGCGGTGTCTTGTCAAATTCATTAGTTTTTAATGTTTTAGATGTAGGCTAGTTACAGATGCGTAACTTTTTATGTTTAGTGCATTACCTAACTAAATGTATGCTGCTGCTATCAGCTGAATAACGATAACAACTTATTGGGAACAGAGAGAAATAGATGCTAAATCGTCAACATTAAAGCCTTGTGGACCACCGATAAAAATAGCGGCATATTCGCTGGACCACTAGGCTTACTACTACACAATACGCACGACGCCTTCTAAACATGTCCCTGCTTTATTTAGCATCACAGGCGATGCCAGCGTCAGTTTTTAAATTAATATTCATGTGAAATCGTGTCAAGTTTAGTGACGTGCAGCTTTAACCAAGACATCTTAGCCAATCGCTGCTGTGGAGTAGTTCCTCTTTACTGCCTTTCTACTCCTCCCATTGTCACACCCACGGTGTTCCCCTTAGCAACCCGACGTAACACTCCAAAATAGAACGCATTTACGTCATAGCGCAGCCTGAGAAACGCTAGCGAGGACAGCGAGGGTGGTGTGCGTACACTACACCGGAGTTCCGAAGTCTAGTCATCTTGATCCATGTGTTTAAAAGCTATGAAGTTGCAAAGCGCTGCTCTAAACTGATATAAACTGATGTGATAGCGTTTGTGGAAAGTATTCTCTAAATTTTTACAAACAACATTTTGGCAACCGATCATCTTCCCCAAAAAACGTATTAATGATGCTAGGCCTAATGCTGTTCTCCCCTTTACGCAATTCCCTCACGTAGGCTGTCAATGCTCAATGCTTTGTCATAAAGTGTAAGCCTAGCTTCTCCATCGGTTGCAAGCATGGCAAATATACAGCGAAGCTATTAAGACAGTGTAAACTTAAACAACAAAATCATGGTTCACATCTCAACCGTTGCCAGGTTGGTTGATAACGGGTATAACGTCATATGCATATCAGACAAAACAAAAAAACTCACTTGAGGAGGAGCGCTAGTGGTCGGCGGGCTCCCGAAGGAGTCCACGGATGACAGGTACTCAAGAGAGGGAGAGGAGCTTTCGCGGGAGCCGGTATCGAGGTCTCCGGGGAACCCTTGGAACATTTCCCCGGCGGAGCCGAGATACACCGGGACACCTAGCCTATGATTATAGGCGAAAATGTGATGTCACCTGCCACAACGAAACCTCAATTATAAACAAAACGAGAGAGAACTTCTAACATGCATTATCGTTGATGTGCAGTCGCGAAAACCATACGCATTGGTTTTAACACTGTAACTGTAGAGTGTTTGGTTTTCGCAACAGTCACATTACACCTCTGTGACGCGGATCATAACTTACCCTGATAAGTTTTCCACAAGTTCTTCGTCAAGATATCTTGGTCTTAATTCCGTAAAGTTGCAACCAAAAAGGCAATCCACTTTTCTTGCGGAATCAGTATCGCTGAAGATTCCAGATCCGTCGCAACAATGTCCCTTCGCGTGAAGATGAGACATCCGTTTCAATATCCACAGTATTTCTTCTCTGAATCTCTCTTAAAACTCCATAATATCCCGCGAGTTGTGTCTGCAAGCATATAATTTCCAGCGTGCTGTAGCGGCTCAACTATGAATGAATGTGTGTGAGAGCTGGAGTAGGCCTATTGTAATGTAGTATCCCCTAGTCCCACCCTCGGGGTTCCGATGACGTACATAACCAAATATGGTAGTCTAGCTTTGTTTTGTTTTCTGTATCCTAGGTAATGACGTTTAGGGAATCCCTCTCCGACAGAGTACTCGCTGGCAGAAATAGCAACGTTTCTACCACGGCAATGATATATATGACTATAGTCTTAGGCAATATTAAGAAATAATCTGACTTATTCTTATCTTAACTTCCAGAAATACAGTCTGTATGTAGCCTGCATCACCAGCTCAGTCCAACATGGCCTGCATCACCAGCTCAGTTTAATGCAGGCTCCCATTCTCCATGGATAAATATAGGTTATTCCACAAATCATTATACATATACAAAATTAACGAACAAACAAAAAACAAAGTGAAGCATTATAGATCGTGAAGCATTATAAATGTACCTGTCTGGGTCGAAACTGATCCCTCGTGCACTTAAGTCAACAATATAAAAATCCCCAATAAGTTTAATAATCATTCGTTGTAATTTCTGTTGAACAGTCAGAATGTAGGACATCCCTATTGACAGTGTAGGCTATGCGGGAAACCTGCTGGACTAGGCTTGGAGAGGAGGGCATTCTCGAAAATCAGGAACTCCCACTGTAAATTTCCAAACGAGGATTCTCCCAGGTCACTCAACGAGGATCTCCCTTGTCCGAAGTAGCACAGATCTGCTGAGAAGACCATAGGCTAAATGGATTGGAAATATCCATCTACCATGGATTGGATATCAGGTTACAGGTATGTTCATTTGAAAAGAGGATAGATAGATAAATAGATATTATTCCGACAATTACAAAACATTTCTTCAACTGGACACATTGTGGGCTGTCGTGACGAACACAAAGATGCTGTCATTGGAAGCATCATCAGCTACTATAATGATTCATGCGATACATTTTCGCGGGATTTGAACAGAATCTGTAAAGTGGGAGTTTGCACGGGGGCTAATGAGAGACAAACGACGACAAAATCTGGAGACATAAACCTTGATTAATATGATTAAATGTCTGAGGACACTTTGAACCAAAGTTTGCGCGTGAAGAACGAATGAATTACTCAGCACTACGACGTCAGCAATGATGGGCTTTCTGACCAGTATCAGATGAGTAACATCGCCAAGGTTTTTGATTTTTCTCTAATTTAAAACTACAGTGTTAAACCTTTGCAAGTATACGCATTAGACACATACACGAGTTTAAATTAACGATTTTATGCCACGAAGTTAAATTAGGCTAATCTAAACTTTCTGCGAATCAACGTTAACGTGCTAACAATGTACACTAACTTACTAAAGATAGAAAAAAGTGCTACGAACACTCCCTCTGTTTTGACAGCAGTATATCGCTGGTAGATTCATATGTGTGAACTATTCAACTTTTTACATGAGGTAAAACAAAGGGCAAAACATGCGGTTGTGTCCCCGTAAAGGTACCAAGCCATGCTATGCATGTATGGTTCTTCCATTCTGCATATGTGTACGGCTTTCCGTCGCCTTGGAAACGCCGTTCCAGCACGTCTGACGAAAGACGTTCAGATTTTGGTCTTTTTTTGTGTTTTGTCGCCTAGCAACCGGTTTCCGTGGTAACTGCAATGGGAGGAGACACTTGCAGGTTGACTGTGAACCGAGGCCTGCTTTGTTGTTGGCTACATGCTTTAGTGTTTGATACGGTAAGAGCATATCCGCTGAAGATCAAAGTTGACTGCAGGCGTCTTCTGCAGCAGGTCTGACATATTGTGATATCTGTCCGTTGACCAAAGTGCATTTTGTGCAGAAGTTTTGAACAGGGTCCTAATACAGTCCTGGGAGTTTATTTCCCACTTTTGATTGTTGTAACTTGCCTGCGCAAAACGTTACATAACATTTGAGAGGTAACGTTAGCTAGAAAGCTTAAATGTGAGTATTTTAATATGTAAGTGAGAACATACCAGTTTACGAGTATTGCTGTTAATTCGCACCAGCTGCGTGAGTTGCCTCAGTATGATATAATGAATATCGGTAATGTTAGCATTTCTGCTAATCTGTGCTACACCAGTCCGCCAGTCTCACAGTGACGCTAACGTTAGCTTCTGCTGGTATGTGAGATGAAGAGGTATGTTGTATTTGGACATTTGTTCGCAATACCACGTTGTAGATACAGCTGTTATTGTCAATATAACATTAGGTTAGTTATCCATTTTGTTACTAAAGTTACCTTGCCCTAAATGGAGAAACCGAAAAGTCGACGTGTCAAGTAAAGTTAATTCGCGTGTCGGTGCAGTCAGCGGAGTCAAAAGTCCTTTCCAGGTAATGTTAAGTGGTAGTTCTCAGAAAATAAATTTACAACCAAACATCTTACCCAGTCATTCATTTAGCGTACATGCACTTTCACAGTTCAAAAATGGAACGTTTCTCTGTAAAATGCATTTTGCCAGGTGTTATGTACGATAGCTGGCGTATGTTTTGGAGGAAACAATGTTGATAGTGCCTAGCAACCAATGTCCATGCTTTGTTATGCTGCTAACGTTAGCATGCAATGCAAATGTAATTTTGCTAATCTAAATATCCTTACATTTAGTCCCTTTTTAGTTTTATGCAGACCTATAGTGTATAGTTAATAGGGAATAGGTGGATCATCTACATCGTCATGTAACGTTAGAATGGGTTCGGATTTGGGATTTTGTCTGGGTTGGGGTATGTAAGGGGCCAGAACTCTGAGATGAAAATCGGGGACATTTTCCTGAATTTTCTTTAGGAACTGGGGACATTCCTATTTCTACACTCAATATCATTAAAATAAGTAATGTATTGGCTTCAAAAATCGGACACAACGTGGGTTTTCTTGTATGTTATCGAGAACGTCTGGTCACCCTAAAGTGGCGCTCATCAGAATTAACAGTTCAGCACATGCTGTTTGAAAACAGGTTAAATGTAGTGAAGGGAGGAGGTACTAGAGGATGGTTGAGCAGAGTTTCACTATGCTACCGTATTATGGTATGAAAAAAGCATTTGGAAAATAATCATTCCTTTTTTTAGGTTAATATCTCTGTTTACTATTTGAAATGAGTGCAATGATAGGAGCATAGCCTAGTATTTTTCCCCAGTAGGTGGGTGGTATTCACATTGCACAGTGTGCAGGCTTAGCCCCAATGAAAAAGGAGTTGAAAGAATAAAGGCACGTCACTACAGTTAGTGATATAGGTAAGCCATTTAAGTCTGATTGTCACAAGTAAATTGTTCTGAGACTGTTCAGGTATCCAAAACGTTTCTTTTTTTTTGGGTGGTAAGGCATGCTCAGACAAACCTGACCTGTGCCATGTGGACACTGACAAACACACACAAGTCGCTTGAGACCAAAAAGTCCTTTTTGCTATATTGTTTTTAATTGCCTGAACTCTAAGAGGGCAGAAATAAGTAAATTTAGATATCTCCGTCTCAGATATCTCAGTCATTGTTAGAGTCAATGAAAATAACAAGTTACAATTTAACAAGTGACAAGTTATCACCCTTTGCCATGGGAGATGTCGAAAAATCTTGAACTTGGATTAAGTTGCCACTCGGTACAGTTAAGTCACCGCTTCTAGTGTCACACAGCATGTTTATCAGATTAGATCAGGTGGTGTGATTGTCATGAAAAGAGCTTGTTTGAGCAGACAGCATGGCAAGTGTAGAGTAGACAAGTACTTCAGCCCATCATGGTCTACACTGTGCATTGTGTCATTTTAATTTTTACCTAAGCATGTGTAAACTTGACGTTTGTGTCTTTGGCAGCAGATGGCATCCAGCCAAGAGCACTGCACTGCACTCTAAGAGATTTATGTCCTCTGTTGCTTAGTGCTAACCACCGCAAGCCACCAATCACCTCATCTCACATTATCCAACAAAAGAAAAATTTGATTTCAGAGGAATATTTGGTGGGAATGCTCTCTGTTGTCATAACTCATAAGAGCAGCTAAGCAAGTTTGATAGTCACCATCATATTTTTGATGAGGCTGAGTTGTACCAAAGATCATTGAATACTGACCAAGACAGAGCAACATAATACGTTACAATGGGAGCAATGTGATTAGTTCCAGTCTGCATAAGTGGGAGTGTCACATAATGTCACAATAAAAATGTTTTAGTAATCTTCTGTATCAGCGTATGAGGGCTCAACTCTGGTCTGCATAAAGGGGGATTTTCCCTCCTCCTCTTTGCAAAAATAGAACACAGACTTTTGTGCCTCTTACTCCGATTTTATCCTCTCTGGTTGTACTGTCCACATCTGCATTTGGCCAAAGCTGTAACAGTGAATGGAATCTTCAGTGTCTGTGATTGACACACTGGCCTGAGTGAACTCAGATCACCCAGACAAACTACCAGGATCCCCCTTTTGAAGCTGAGGTTCATTCACATTCATTAAAAGAGACAGAAGTGCAACGTCAGTGAATCTTATGTGGTTCCCACAAAATCTGTCTCCCACATTGCTGAAAGAGAGACAGTTGTGGCTTCATAGATCCAAATTCCTCAGCTTTTAAGTGAGATTCACCTTTTTATATTTAAAATGTTCCTCCTATAAGAGGATTGGATTGGGCTTCACTCCTACCCTGGCTAACATCAACTTCATCAGGGTAGCTATTGCTCATCACAGGTTAGTGAATAAATGTGAGAATTCACTCTGAATCAGAAATATATCATTTCTTACTTTATTCAAAAAAGAGAGAATGCAGCATTTATTGCAAATTCAGAATTAACGTTTACAACTGTTTTTTTATTGGAAATGTGTTAAAAGATGAATAAATTATGAATCAAATCTCCCTGTCCTAGTCCTTTTTAATGTCTGATCAATTATGTATGTGAGTGGGAGAGAAAAAAAAAATATCATGCAGAATCATCAGCTTGCATGTGGATCACATAACCTCTGTGATAAGAGTTGTTAACCAGAAAACATTTTCTTACTTGAAAAATTCCTTTTCATCTGCAGGATGTCTTTATTGCGAACCCCAAACTGAAATACTAAAAGGCCTTAAGTGTGAATGTAATAGTTGATGTCAGCCTGGCCATCATTAAGGAGGCCTGCCTGGCATTCATTACCTGACCACATTGGCTGGGCACAAAGAATATGTCGGAGCTCTTTTTTTTTCTTGGACAAGTTAAGCTAGGGTAACCAATGTCCGCTCAATATCACATTCCGAATCGACAAATTCGGAATGTGATATTCTAATCGACTTTACACAGAGGCTAGATGTACCTGCTGAGTAAAACTATTTGCTACCGCTAGGGTATGTCTAGATTCTAGGCCATCTTGCACATCTTTCCTAGACTGAAAACCAAAAATATTATTTATGGGTAACAGTGACACCTTGCGGTCTTTTTTGTATGCTTTGTGCTTGATTTGCTTGATGTTTAATTACCATTTGATTATCATTTCTGAGTGAAAGACCTGACATTTCAGAAAATGTTAGCAAATGAAACTCAGTGTTTACTGAATTTCGATTTTGTTAGAATCGGATAGAAGTTGAGGCCCAAATCTCCTGTCATATCAGCATGTAATGATGCAGTGATAGAGAAATTAAAATTCTGTCTGGTTTTGACAGTATGTCTAACACATTAGGCCTACTTATGTGGGTCAGTCTGGGCCAAGTATTGGAATTTCGGTTTTTTTGGTCACTGGGTGAAAAAAACTGGGTATCTCTTGAAGTGTTATGTGTTCTGATTGCCGTGGAGAAAAAAGTTAGTCTGTGGATTACACCCTCCTTTTCTGCATAGATTCTGGCGCCTCATAGTGATATGTTTTCTGGTGGGTGGACACTTTGAATTTGGATTGTGTGAATATGGATTGTGGAAACTCAATCCAATAGCATAAAGATTGGAATGCTGGAAGCTCTCTGGTTTTCACCTCTTTCATTTTTTCAAGGGATTCCTAGAGCCAATTGAAAGAAACTTTTGAATCAATGATGACAAAACAGATAGGAAATCCACGTCACAGCATCTTGATTTGATTATCCCTCCATTAATGTGCATCAATTCTAATGACTTAATTTTGTCTCATAGCTTGCATCAACTCATCACTGTGCTCCATATCATCCATCCATCAGCCAGCTCTACATCTGTTTAGTCCTTATGGCTCCATGACTTCCACAGCCCCCTACTCCTGAGACACATACACCTACATTCAACTCACTGATGCTATTTCTGTTACCACCCCCAATTTACAGCAGCAGACTGCATCATTGCATGTCAAAAGTAGCCCACTATTGGGACCAAGACGTGCGTAGTTTGTATGAGGAAAGAGTCAGTGGGCATGAGAAATATGGCTTCTGTCTGGGGGGTATTAAGTCCTACATCTCATGATAAGTACAACAGGCTAATTAGAGGAGGCATGTATGCCAATATTCATAGTCATTGTCATTTAAATACACTTTCCCTATCTTTATCAGAGCCCTGCCAGAAAATCCACCGAAGTAGGTTGTAGGTTTTAAGCCCTGAAGCTTAGCTGCTGGTGACGGTATATAAATGTCCTCTAACGTTTTGTTTAAATAAATAAACAAAACAAAACCTAATCTGTATGAGAATTTAGATGTGAAAGTCATGTTTACTGATAGAATACCATTGGATTGGCTTATTTAATTCATTCATTCATTCATTTGGCATGTCCTAACTTAGATGTTATTTAGGAACAGTGTCCCTGGAGCAAGAGTTAAGTGTCTTACCCCACGGAAACTTTCATATACATTAAAATGAAAAGAAGAGTAAATCTATAAACACATACACACATAAACAAAAATGTGAATGTATCCCCTTATACAGGCTATGTATTAGTTTTTTACACATTTCTGAATTTGGGAATGGCTTTATGATTTATTTCTAATGAAGTGTGTTTGAGAGAGAGAGTGCGTGTAAGTGATTACTTTACTTGTCTTACCATTAGCTGTCCTTGGAAAAGTAAAAAGTAAAAAAACATAAAGAGTGTGTGGGGGGGGGGGGATGACTAAAACCATATTTCATCATGCTGAATATTTATGTTGCTGCACAGATGTCAGAGATAGATAATTGCCAGTTCATACCAGGATCTTCGGTGGGTACGTGTATAAAAGGGGCTGAAGGGGAAATGATTGAGAACACACTGTTACTAGAGAGGAAGAGGGAGGGTAGGGGGGGAGTAGATGGAGAGAGGGAGGGAGAGAATGAGCCTAGCGGAGGAGGAGTGAGAGTGTGCGTGCTGACGCTGTGCGTGGCGTCAGTGTGTTAAGAATAGAGACGCTGCGTGCAGTGCTGCTGACACATCACCCCTAGTCACTCTCACACCCTCCGCAGTGTGGCCTGCAATCCCCCACCCCCCCCCAACTCCCCATGCATGTGTATTTGTGTGAGGGAGGGGGTGTCTGGACAGATGAAGGTGTCAGTAGTATTACACTGATCATCTGCTTTTATATTTAGCTCACCTAATAATGGCGCACATAAAGAATCTCAGATAGAATCTCTTTGATGTATGAGTATGGAAGCACTAATGTAATGTTGCTCTTTAAATCTTGTGCTGTACAAAGGAGAAGGCTTGTGTAAGCACTAGGGATGTAACAATAATCAGTTAATCGAAACATCAAGATAATAAAGGATAATTCGGTCATTTTTATTTTTAACTACTATTCGGTTAATCACAAAAATAGTCCAATTATTGTCCCTTGTCCAACTGAATCTTTTCTCGCAACACCATACCATGTTGCCCACACTGGGGGACGTGCTGGCCATTAATGGATTTACATTACAACCTTAATTCAAATCAATGCAAATACAACATCCTGCCGTAACAATGGTTACAATACAGTAATCTTTTTCATAATCATATAGAATGATTTATATTACACAGTGGATATAAAACATTTTGTATAGAAGAATGGTCCAAAATATTTGCAGCTGGAATTCAGGAACGTATCAGTGGCTGTAAGAAGCATCTACAGGCAGTTATCTCAGCTCAACTCAGTAATATAGTGTTTATACCATGGGGATATGCAGACTTTTGCACCTGCCTGTTATTGAGATGAGACATATTGTTTATGTTGATTCAATAAATGTTATTTCACACTTGAATAGTCTTTCCACAAAGTATAACATATGAATGAATGAAGTTGCTCCCTTAAAAGCTGTGCAAATTAGAAATTGTACTAATGCTTATTATTAGTATTTTTTAATCAGGGATTTGCAGACTTTTTATATCCACTGTAACCTGTAGGAAATAAAAATAGGCGTTACTGAGTAAATGACAGAATTTCTGTGTGAATGAACACTGATATATAAATAGCTTACTAATATTCCATGTAAGATTGAAGAAAAACTAGTATACTATATTACTACGCCTTTCTTTGTAGCTCATCTCCGACATCTTTCTGGCATCTTTGAATTTGACCCAGTTAATGGTGCCTTACTATAATTGGCCAAGAGGAGGCAGGCTGAGCTCTTTTAACTTATGTAAGTGAATGGGAAGATCATAGACACGATCGTTACTGCAGGCGGAACAGAGACTACCATGCGCCTGCACAGCATGTTCCTGGAACTGAAGCACTATAGATGTGCCATTATTTTTGACTTAAAATAGGTTTACAAATAAGCAATCATAGAGGGTAAACAAGTTAAGGTCTGGTATGTATGTATTAAAGGACCGTGGGACCTGTAGGAGGGATTTTACCATGTAAACAATAAACAATGCCATACAAAGAGCTTGATGTTACGTTTAAATTTCCATTCCAAATTCAAGAGATTAGTGCATGGAAAATGTTGGACTGAATGTTATTGAGAGTTGTTTGTGGGCTGCAGCCTTGCAATGCGGTGCTCAGGTACAGCCTGTTCTTTTTGAAAACACAGGAGGACAGAATCAGATCCCAGTTCTACCTTGGCAAATCAAATCAGAACTTGAAATCCCATCTGAAAAACTTTACTCCTATCCCCCTGTAACCTTTTCCAGACTATACAGATAGAGATGGAAATATGGAATATGGAATATGCATGTGAATGGAAATTTGTATCATTGTAGATGATATATGTGGATGCAGATTTGTAGAATTTCCCCAATTCCTTAAAGGAGTTCAGGGGCAGTAAAGTACAATTTGGGGTTATATAGCCTGTATGTAGTGACTCCTAATGGCTATAAAAAGTAATGTCATATACTGTGGACATGGTCATTTGGGTCTTATCTAGTCCAGCGGGGTGGACAGTTTTCAAATTTATAATAGTCACTTGCTTTCACATTGGGATTATGTGCTGTCTTTTTTCGCCAGACTTTCTTTTCAGCTGACCGATATAGCATCTCTGCATTTCACTCTGACCGGGCTGTGTTATCCATGCCAGAGGCAGAATGGTCTGGGGATACAGCTATCTACCTCAGGCAACAGAGGCATGTTGAGGAGAGCTGGGAAGATGCTTTGCCTTGTGAAAGCCTCTGCCAAAGCTGTCCTCTCTCTCCTGCGAATTCCACCATGCCAGCTGTCATGTTACCAAACTGCCTCGTTCTCACACGCCACAATTAGCCTCAGTTTCCCTCCGCTGAACTCCCCTCCTTGTGCGTCGTACTGCCACCCCCTCTCTCTCTCTGCCCCTTCTCATCACCACCTCCACCTCCTCCGTCACCTCAGCTGTCTCCTACTCCACCATCCCTCCGGCCTCCCCCACGCCTGCTGATCCACATGCCCATCTGGCTTCCTCTCTCAGGCATATACATATGGTAGACAGCATGGGGCCTTCTCTGTGGGGCACTTACACTAGCTGACCATTCATTGGCATGATGAAATCCATAAAGGGTGGAAAAACTAATCACTGATGGTACTAATCACTGATGGTATGACAAATATACATCAAAGTCAGTTTTTTAGAGGGAAATGTGCTGTAGTTTCCCTCTAACAGATTTGTTAATCACTGACCTCTAAACTAATTCTGGTAGCGATATATGCCGCATATGACGGTGCTTTGTGTTTGAGACATGTGACTGTCTTTTAAAAGGTGACAGTGTCAAATTGCATACAAAATTATGCTTTGTCCTGTCTGCCATAGCGTTTCTGAATGCAAATGCTTGGCAGTGACTGTTGAACTGTGTTGACTGAACTGTGTTGGACTGTGTCTGTCTGTTTTCTGTGGTCATGCTGTTGACTGTCCAAACTTCTGGTTTTATGTGGCTATTGTGTATCAGGTGATGAAATATGTGTGTATATCTTCTTGTGAGGCATACTCACTGGAGTAACACATTTCCAGTATGGACAATAAAGTCTATCAATCTATCTATCTATTATACTGCATAGCAGTCAGTGTCAAAGCTGATAAAAACTGTTAACCTGCAGCATTTTTAGCATTTTTGATATTAACCACTAGAGGGAGCAAAGAACCTTTGGTGTACACAAACATTGAGGGGTCTGTTGGAAGACATAAATCTGATCTCTGCTCTTTTTGGTCTTTTAAACATTGAAAGGTTGTGTTGTTGACAGTAAAGCATGTTCTTTTCAAAATTCTAAAACATGGGTCAAGAACACAGAGGTTTCCACAATGTCATCCTCTTTTGGTTTCTGACAGGTTCTTTATCTCTGAAGAGGCTGCCGATACTGTTGAGCAAGACCTGTGGTCAGCACGATCTGTACTCTCTAATCATTCATTCTAAGATAGGCTTCTCACTAATCAAGACACTTCTCTTGCAAATGTGCTAAACTGCCTGAGAAGAGCATCTAACATACTTGTCATGTTTCTACTGCCTTTTTCTAAGGAAAAAACAAAACAAGACAAAGATAACTTATTTTCTGAAGGGCACAAGATATGAAACATCATTAAAATATTGGTGTGCTAATATTTCCCCTGACTGTTGCTGACTACAGACCTGTGTGTGAGTTAAATGATGGAAAGTCACTTAACAAGAAAGTTAGAGAACTAAAACAAATGTAACAAAAGGTTTAAACTAAAAGTCCAAAGAGCAATATAAACAGTTTTCAAGCTTTCAAGCTGGCCTCAATATACAAACATAATGTTTAATTGATTGAGATTAAATCAGAACTGATCATCACTGATGCGCCCGTGAATGCTATGCAACTATGCTGTGGCCACTAAGAGCTGACTTAACTACAAAGCAAATGTGAAGAATGCCACCTTCCCCTAGGCCTGAAATAATCTCTGTGCTTTGTAGCGTGTCTCCTGTCTTACAATAAAAAGGAAAGTAAGAAGAAGTGCTTCATTAGATAACAAGACCAACTTAAACACTGGTTAACAACACCAGTGATAAGAACTTCTTAATTGGTTGATGAGCATGTCAATGGCCAGGTTGTCAAGGGGCGGAGCAACTGCTGTTGCTTTGTGTCAAAGGTGTAAAAGACCCAACAATGGCGCAGGAGCTCCTGGGAACACTCCCATGTCAGAGATTTTTTGTGAGAACTGGTGGGGGATGGCAAGTTGTCTGCATTCTCACATTACAACATGTGATTCGGCCTCACGCAGACACCAACTGACATGTCCCTGAATACACTGTGGCTGTAGTGTCTATCCCTGAGGGCTAATGTGTAAATCACCGCCATGGAAGGACAGGGGTGGTGGAATGTCGCCATACTGATTTTGCGAAATTGCTGCAGAAAAGCCTCGTCCCCGTTCTCTGCATTCCAGTTGAAAGCTACAGAGCTACTTAATGAGACAGCGATCACAAAGCGTTTGCCTTTCAGGGTGGGGTCAAAGGTGAAAGATACTCGTTATTGATACAAACAATGACAAGAAGTGTGAGAGTTTTTCCTCAAGACGTAGGAGTGTTTTGCTCTTTGAGCACCTGCTGAAAAACCCCAAAAAACCCAACATCAACAAATTGTACATTTGAGGAAAGGGCTGGTTAGAGGGAGTGGTAACATAATCCAAGTCAATATGTTCTGAATTTATTTGAGTTTATATATACCTGTACTCATTTATATAGCATCTTTGTTTTTTCTTTGAATTAATTAATTTTCTTGCCACTAAATACTACCATTCCAGCTACAGCTTCAGTCACAGGACTGAGACCCAATTACTCTGTCTGCTTGTGAGCAGACACTTGCCTAATCTCCTCACGAGTCCCTTTTTCTCTGGAAGTCTATTAGGTAACCAAAACTGCATAATCCAAACCTACATTAAAAAAAACAAAACAAAACAAAAAAAAAAACACACACACACACAACCAGAAGTACTGGCCCAACCCTTTACAGTTGGCAAACACATCACTGAAACACTGCTGAATGAAGCTGCTCTAACATGGAAGTGTCTTGACAAGCAGGGGCAGGTCTCTGCACTGGTCAAAATAACATGTGAGCAAAGCACAGATTTTTTTTCCTGCATACTTTAATAGCCTAATTCTCACATGCATGGAAATTGTTACAAAAAAGGAGAAACTCATAATTCTATAAACTTACAAATAAAAAAACGATTTACAACCAAAAAGCAATTTGCCACTGTACAAAAGGATTATCTTAAAAAAAGAAAGAAAATATTTGCATTACACATTCCATACTAACTACTGAATTCAATAAGTACAGTATCAGTTAAAGTTCTAACAAAATATACCCTTGGATACACTGTTCCTGACAAAAGAAACTGAGCATTAGACTCTCTGCCATTCACATACCAACACCATTCAAGTGCTTGTTAATGGCTCAACACCCTGTTTTCTAAGGGACATTTCAGATGCACTCATATCTGCTATACAGTCACTTACTATGATCAAGTACACTTAGGGAGAGGCCTTAGGCTAAAGCAGTACAGGGAGGACCGGTCTAAACACCACAGGTATGCTGGTAGGCAGTATAAGGTATTAAATGACTATAAGTGATCAAATCTGAATCACCATTTTGTTTGTACAAAACAAATGTAGCTAAACGCATCAAAGTCCCTGAGATTACTGCAGTTTGCCTTTTGACTATTCAAGAATACCTAACTGCAAAAAAAGGTTTACAGTAACAAGCAGAGAAACCACTTACTAGCAAAATTGAGAAGTCATAATTTTATGCATTACAAAAGTATGTGGGCACTAGAACAAAGCCTCTGAGGTCCATAGAGTTAATCCTCTAAATTGTAGAAAAAGTACTCCTAAAATAAACCACAACCCAAATATAGTAACAGTAAACATGTATAATATCAGGAATCCCTCAAACAACAGTAATAACCCTTACAAAGAAAGTGCTAGGCTATTTTCACGTTTTCCCCTGATAGTATTTAGCTTAGCAGGGAGAGAAAACCTCACCAGACATTCACATAATATTCACACAAAATCTTTTTCAGTGCATTCTGTATGCCAGTGTGGTGACTGAGTCAACTTTACTGAGTGCTTTGACGTCCGCTGTACAGCCCTTTACAAAAGCTTACCAAAGAGTGATAGTTTCTTGTAGTCAGAAACTACAACAACTGGCTTTGACAGTGACCATTTTTCTTCAACTTATCTGCCCAAACACGCAGACACTGGATATGACCATCACACTATCCCCATGCGCCCAGCGAGCCGACGCAGAGTTACAATGACGGTGTGCACTGAACGAAGTGTTTTGAACATGTTCTTTCAGGAAAGCACTTTAAGCTACACTCATGACCTCTGTGACTGGAACATCAGTGTCCTCCTCTTTGCAGTCCTCACCAGTGTTTGGACTGGCCTGCTCCTGGGCCTGGGCCTCAGTCTGGGTATGGCTTGGTTCAGAGTTGGCCTTATTCTCCTCCTTCTTAACGCCGTCGCCGCTAAGCGTGTAGGCACCAGCGCTGGCGTGGCTGAGGCCGTGGACCTTCCTCAGGTGCTTCTCCAGGGTGGCGTAGACGGTGAAGGGCACGCCGCACAGCTGGCACTGGAAGGCGGGCTCGGTGCCACGGGCGCCGTGCGTCTTCATGTGGCGCGTGAGCTTGCTGCTCTGGGCGCAGGCGTAGCTGCAAAGGCTGCAGCGATACGGGCGCTCGCCGGTGTGGCTCCGCCGGTGCACTGTCAGGTTGCTGCTGTTCCGGAAGCACTTGCCACAAAAGTCGCACGCCTCCTCTTTCTTCCTCCTCCCGAGAGAACCTCCTCCCCCTCCTCCTCCTCCCTCAGAGGTGGGTCTCCTTTGGTCATTCTCTGTTGGTGGCCAAGCTTGTATTGTTGTTATCGTTGTCGTTGTCACATCTGCGTCCCTCTCGCTCTCCCATTCGGCCCGCTCGGTGCCCTTGGGTGTGCAGTTGCCGCTGGCGATGCCACTCTCGGCGCTCCCACCGCTCTCTACAGACCCGTCGGAGGAGTTGCCCAGCGGGGAGGGCTGCTGGGTCTCCTCCTGGCCCTCCTCGTCTGCTTCCAGTTGGGGATGGAAATACTGCAGCTGGCTCCGGCTGGGAGCCATGGAGTGCGACAATAGGACAATCAGGCCCGGGCCGGCAGAGGGCTGAGGCGTCTCCTCATTCAGCCCTGCTTGCTCTGTTTGGCTGCCCCTGCCACTGCCCTCATCCTGTGGGCATGGCGAGGCTTTGTCAGCTTTGCCACTGAGTGGGTTGCCATGGCTCCTCACGTGCTGTGCCAGTTGGCCACTCTGAGAGAAGGAGCAGCTACACAGGCCACAGCGGTACAGACCCTTGCAGGAGACGGAGCACTGGTGCGCCACCAGGCTCTGCAGGGAGCGGAAGCCCTGACCACAGCGCTCACAGGCCAGCGATTGAGGCGGTCGGCCGGTGTGGGGAAAGGGGGATCCCACCGCAGGAGAGACAGAGGCCGGAAGCACACCGCCCGTTCCTCCACCCTCAGCAGCCCCGCCGCTTACCTCTGCTAACTCCCGCAAACGCTCTGAGAAGTTCAGGCTGGTGGATCCCGCGGAGGAAGCGAATGTGGCAGAGTGGTGTGGATGGGGTGGACGGGCAAGTTGAGCAGCGCTGGCATCCTCATCTACCTGGTAGAGGTTTAAGGAGTGTGTGTGTTGCGCATGGTGAAGCAGGCTCCAGGCACTGGGGCACACAGCTTGACACACCTGACAGATAAAACTCGAGGGCTCCTCTGCCACTGAAACACAAAATTATAGAGACATGAAAAACACAAATTGAGATAAGTTCTTGTAAGTTTGAGAATAGAGGCAATAATGAGAAAACAATAACCAAAACCCTGTTTTATATATAGAGATAACACTTCAAACTTTTGGGCATGATACTGTCCAGGTCATGTGGACATAGAACATAGGATGTCATTTTTGGTAAGAAATGTTTACATAAGTCACACTATAGACTCAAACAAACAATAACATGGTACCTAGAACAAACAGATAACATGATGCAAAGGTAGGTACATGATTTCTTCTTGATATTTGATAACTTTATGATCTCATTATTAATATCCATTCAATGACAATGTAGTCATCTGTATATATGTACATAGGGTTGGTCGTCATGTTGTTCAACAGCTGTAAAATAATATATACAGCTGTTGAACAACATGACAACCCTGATTGGTTGTGGGGTGCCTTAAAGTTGCTTTTACTCTTCTGTCCTCAAGTTCTGAAACATCCACTTCCACTTTTTTCACTATATAGGCCTACCTCAGTCTCTTCTCATATTAAATCTTCTATAGATTTTCCTAAGTATTCTTCAGTGTATTGTCTCATGATGCTGGTGAAGGACTAGTTGAAGTGACCTACATAATGTCAGCTAGGGGTAGTTGTTGGTTTGGAATACAGTTTTGCAGGTTCCCACACGGCAGAGGTTAAATATTGCAGGAAAGAAGGATCTTCTCAGGCATGGACTGTAATAATGCAAATAGCAAATAGCAAATGTATGCAAGTGAGTACAATGCAAATAGCAAATGTATGCAAGTGAGTGAGGCATGGTGTGTGTGTGTGTGTGTGTGTGTGTGTGTGTGTGTGTGTGTGCGCGCACGCACGGGAGCAAGAATGCATGTATTTGTGTGTGCACGTACTTCTGTGTAACACTGCGAATCAGTGTTTATTTGGTCAATTTGACACAAACATCTTATGGAGGATAATACAAGTGTACACTAAATTACTTTTTCAGGTTTTCAGAGAAAACTAATCAAGGCTGAAAAACACCATTCTTCTATAAGTTATACTTAGGCAAAAAAATGTAAACATTGCAAACCTCCTTCTCCAAGCAAAATGATATAAAGTCTGTTTGTAGATTACACTTTATGGAAATCAATGCAAAATTTAAATAAACAATATCAGCAAGAAGACAACTGTCAGGTTTTTAGATTCCTCATGAGCCTTTCTGCTTGATATGATAGGGCACAATATTATTCACACCTGTCCATCTCTTTATAATGAATTAATGTATGTATTGCAGTGTGAATTATTCATGTTTGTGTCAAGATTGTTGTTGTTTTGATTTGCCACCATTTGTATTTACCCTTATGGCTGTGATGATGAGGACATGTATACTTTCACGTCTTCATATTTAGGGCATTTAATTGAACAAAATAATCTGAATAAAAGTGATTACCCCCCCCCCCCCCTACACACACACACACCTCTCATCTGTTTTAGGTCTCTGTCTATTGTAGCCCTATGGGCGGGGGGTATAGGGCCCTTTGTCATGAGGTGATGGACTGAAACACAATACCAGCAGTCCCTCTTTCTCAGGCTGGTTTTTGTGAGGACTCACATTTGGCTCAAACACCCACTTGCATACTGAGCAAAAGCAGTACCTGCTAATTAAAACTCCCAATTGGCTGGATGCACTAATAAGCATCCTTTCCTTTCCCCACCAGAAGGAGGGGAGGGGTGGGAGACACAGACAGAGAGAAGGGAAAGAGAGAGAGAGAGAGAGTTACCAGCTCTGCAGGAGTCAAGGAGTGAAGTACTAAAAATGGTAAAAGAACATCTGAGAACAGATTCCCCTACGGTTATAGGCCATGACACCATTCTGAAAAATGACCCAGTACATGCAAAGGTCTGCAGAGGCGTGCACCCACTTCTTCAGGCAAGGCTGCAATTGTACTCTGTTTTCTTTAAGAGAATTCATTATTGTTTAATACATATAGTCATTAATCCATTAAAAAAGGGAAAATGTTTTTCTTGTCATAAAACCCCCCTATGCAAATTAGACATGTGAGAATAGAGAAACAACTTGCTTTAGGAGGCAAGGGGGGGTTTGGACGGAAGGAAGCTGACTGTTTGGCCTGACCACTCAGCACCCCACAAAGGAAGTGCCAAAACACGGCAACGCTCACGAGAACTACTCCTTCCTCGCACAAACACACATCAGGAACTACATGCATACTATAGAACTGTGTGTGTATTCATGCACATGCCTCACACTTCTGGTTAGGGGGTAGGGGCCCCCTGGCCAATTTGGACAGGGGAAAGAGGAACCAGTTACAAATCAGGAGAGATATGTAGACCAGTCTGTGGCCTACAATCATGTCTCGTGTCATGTAAGCTGCCAACTACGACAAGATAACTGCTGTCTGTGTGTTACAACAACAGCACAGCAAGAAAAAAAATAGAGATTTCTGAAAGCTCTATAGTGTACAGAATTTTCACATTTCAACACAAATGCACACAAATATTTTTCTTTCATAATGTACACCCTAGATTTCCTCATCCCGCATGTTTTTAGTGCATTTACCTGAAAATGACACCGGCCTGTGTGTGTGTGTGTGTGTATACTTTATTGGATGCCCCATGACAGAGCATAAATGAGATGAATCTATACAAACAATCCATGCTCTTTGCAAGCGAAGTGTGTGAAGACTAAGGGTGTAAGTGTGTGAGGACTAAGGGTGATCCAATGTCATGCGTTTCCATGGAGGGGCCAAGTGTGTACATGCTGTTGCCCAGCCTGCTGCTTCCCTTGTTTACATGTCCCTTTCACCTGAGACCCGAGTTGAGGAGGAGGAGGATGCTCAGGTGTGACTCTCTCTGACTGTCCCTAAGGCCAGTTTATGGAGCACAACCGGCTGCCCTCTCCATACAATTAGTGCACCTGTCTCTCAGTCACTGAGGACCTGCCACCTTGGCAACCCACACTAATGAGCCTGACTGGAGGACGTTTGTTAAATGGGAGGGGGTCATTTGAGAAAAAAGAGGAAATTATGACTTATACTCACCTGTATTACGCTGTTCTGGCTCCTCAGGCCAAGAGGGCCAGTCAATGACCCTCCTGAGCTCCACGAACCCTCTCCCGACCTGGGCTTCATGGCCGTACCTTGACACGCTGGTGGTGGTGGGCGAACGGGGATTGTGGCTGTGGTGTCCAGCCTCGTATCGGCCACAGCCACCTTGCTTGTGCTGGATGAAGTCCAAGATGTGTCCTAGGGGGAAAGCCTGCCCACACCGCCCACATGTGAGGACATCAGGGCTGAAGGTCTTAGGAAGGGAGGATCTACTGTCCAGTGAAGGGCACACTGGTGGCTCTGGATTGTCTAAAACAAAGAGCAAATGATGAAGACAGAGAATGGGGCCATGAAGAATGTCAAATACAGCTCAAACTTTCTGTCAGTTCTTTTGCCCTCTAGGCTCCCACAGATGTTATTCCCCCACCACTCAAAACATGACAAATCTTGCTCCCCAGGGTCATGATGACCCATATCAAAATGTCTCAGCACAGCGCTCTGTCATATCGAACAGCACCTGACCACTTCCTCTGTCATGGTCATGACTGCACTGCCAAGCAACATCAGTATAACCAGTGAGAGTGCTTCATACAGTCTTATGACTGCATATCCTCATAACTAAAGCAGCAAGTAACACATACTTGCCTTTGTAAATATGAAAGAGATTATTTGTCTGATTAAATTGCCTTCTGAACTAGAAGGTGGTATGGATGCCCTGTGGGCAGGATACCATTGCATGCAGTCATGGCCTGACCCACCTGCCTGAACTCGATCTGAAGACATACTGCAGGTAGAGACAGTTCAGAGGAAAGCAGAAGTTCATGGATGGTTATTCAAAAATGTCACTTTTCCTGTTTGAATAGTGCTGGGTGTTTACGAAACCACAGGCGGCTCAGTTACATACAACACCGAAAACTTGTGGTCAGGCTGTGCACGACTGGCCTTCTTAGTTCCATACTTTGTTAAACATTTCACAACAAACCTGTAATGTTAAGGAACAATTCAGCAGTACTTCAATTAGAGCACTGATGGGATATCATTAGAGCGACTAATCACTTTGATGGTTTACAAAGTCATGTTCTCAGTCAATTGGGTGTTGTTTAATTAATCACTACCAATTTGATTAGAAGCACACAATAGAAAGAGTGATACTCTAGAAAGAAGGATCATGAAGGATTGCAGTAAGGAAGTGCCACAGCAGACAGTTTCCCTCAAGTTTGAGAGAGAAAAGAGAGAAAGTAAACAACTGCCGCAGGACTGTGGTCATGAACGGTGACCTTGATTTTCAGATACATTTCAAAGATAAAGATTGGATTAATCAATACGCAAATGTCCACTAGAAACTACTCTGTGACATATTATGCGAACTTAAGAAGACAAATAAGAAGAAAGTGCATCTTAAGTCGACAGCCTCGTGTGCAGGTAACAGGTTCAGGAAGTCTGGTGGTAGCCTAACGTCCCATTGCCTATTTACAGTGGGTGATACCTTATAAATTGTGTTGTTGATAGGATACAACTTATTACGATACAACTACAAAGTCGCTAATGATGTGTCTTCACTTACCTTGAATTGAGCGTAGGTGCTGAGGTCTACTGCCAAGCTTGCGTCTAGACATGGTACAGAATTTCTCCTGAACAAATTTGCATCTGTGACTATCAGTCAAGTAATTAATGGAGAGAAAGGTAAAGTTATGAAAAATACTGGCAGCTCATGTATGCTTCGGCGCAGTCTTCGGTGGTATTCTAAGCTGCGTGTTGAAGTTGTGAAGACAACCTTGGCTCCTGCGTAAAAAAAGGTAGGGGCAGCGTTTTTTTTTCTTCTTTTTTGACAAGCACCGCCTGTCAAAGTTACTCAACCCCGCCTCTTCGCAGTCTTCCCCCATTGCCCCAAAAACGTGTAATTTCTTAAAACGGGTGCGATCTTACATTTTCTTAAAGGCAATGTTTTTTTTCCCAGATTGGTCTAACAAGGTTCAACAGATTGCATGTTGAGGTGCATCACTTTCACGTGATTCTACTGGTTGAGTTTGAATGCACTCCAAATGGTATAACTGACACTACACAGTCAATTTAATTCCAAGAATAAGTATTCAAATTCTCCTAAAGATACGGTCACAAGGACGGTAAACTAGGCCTTAAAGTCGTTGGAGGTGACTAATTCGAAAACAACTGACCTGCTACCGTTGAGGTTGACTAATAAAAAAACTTCCCCTCCTAAAGGAACGGTAACCAAGGCAAAACCACAGCTTATAGTGGTATCGTGCAGGAGGAAGAACATCCTATGCAGAAAAGACATTTTTCAACATGCATTCAGTTGTGCATTGAAAGATTAGATCCTGGCCAGCCTGAGTGTAAACTAAGTTAAAATTGATAACTATTCTCCCTTAGACTAGAAGAGCAGTCCACTTCAGACAAAATCAAACCCGATTTTGAAGTCAGAGGCTTATGGTACTCGGCATTGAGATAATTACATGTTCTAAAGATTCTGAGAGATGCACACACGAATAAAACAGTTTCCCAAAACATATCTTTTGGTTGTTTTAAACAGAACAGATTTCAAGAATATCCAAATATTCTAAACTAAACTGCTTTATGTAACTTTTCTTCTTTACAAGGGCGCTCCATGCATGTAACATTGCAGTCTGTCTGACGTCCTTATAGGTGCTACAACGTTGGCTAAGTTGAACTAGAATGTGGGTTGGAGTGAAAGTTAAGATTCTGCCTCTAGGATATGCTTGTAGCATAATTGATCAGTCAGCTGATTCTGGAATTCTTGCATCAGCGTTTTACTGCTTTTCATACTAAGAATCCATAAAAGGAATAACTCATTTTAGTCATTTAGTTGCAAAAACAGCCGTCTATCATCATGCTGCTTTATGAACTCAGTGGCGTTGGTCCTCATACTCACGATGCTGGCTTGCCACCTAGTGGTTGATTGATCTACTACACATATCTAAGAACTGACATTTTTCTCTATCTTCATCAATCAGCAGTTGTTTCATACACTATATCTAACACAAATAATATTCACTGGACCCATTTTGTTGGCTTACATTCTTTCAAAGACCTGTTATGCATTCTCACTAATACATAACCATCAGCAGTTCTTAATTAAAAGGCATCTGTAGTTTGAGGACTTAGGCATCATGAAAGGCTGAGTAATGACATCCACCAGCCAACAACAGTTACACAGCACAGTTGAATAAGAAAGACAAATTTGAAGCTTTGAAGTATTTTATTTGCATTTTCCAGCAGATAAAACACATATACACTTCTCAAGGGCCTTGTGATTAGGCATTGATATTCTGACTGAATAGAATGGGGGGATACTTAGGTTAGTTGCAATGATAACTGACATCTGATTTTAAGAATATGAATCCCAAAAATTTCACAAAGTCATTTCTGACAGTGACTAAACCTGTAAGGATGACAGAAGGGTTGAACAGGGGATTCTGAAATATATAGTGGCTGTTCATTTATGTAGTCTGTTACTTCCAGCACAAGCATATTGGTCCATTCTTTTAGCTTTAGCTCTATGCTGTCCTTTCATCCTTTACATGGACTCAAACTGAACTTATAACCTTTCAAAAATACACAAACAAAAATTAGGAGGTTTCTGAACATGGAGTTTAACACATAGAGGTATGGTACAGAATGAATGAATGATGTCTGACATTTAATTAGTTCCAGAATCCTGTGTGTTTTCTGTGTGTGTTCAGGATGGGTTCTGTAGATTTGTTCAGTGGATCAGTATCGGTAGTGGGGACTCCGTGACCGTGATCTCCTGTGGGTCAGACATGATCACAATTGTTGTTGACCATCACCAGATCCCATAGACTTAGAATTTTTTTCACAAATGATAAATGTGTATTTCACTGAATTATACCCATTTTACTAGGTTGACAAACCGGGGCAAATAATGCAAAACACTGACCTTCTGGAGGAACTGTAATCGCGGCCTGGAGGAGGAAACACATTGGTTTAGCTCCTATTGCATGTGCTTCTAATAATATTACACACTCTTCTGTAACCATTATACCACTATCCGTATACTATTATAGTTGAAGTAAGTTCTGAAAATGAACCACTTACTATATTTGGGCACAGGGGAGGGCGAGTGACTTTGTCTTCCATACTGCCTCTCCCATTCATCCCTCTCCTTCTCCCTCCGCTCCCGCTCCCTGCAGTGAGCATTGATTTAAGTATAAAAAACCTCAGGGGCACTCAGTATACCTGGTTGTCATTTTCTCACACACACTCTCCCTCTCACACACACACACACACACACACACACACACACACACACACACACACACACACTCTTCTCTTACTTCATGCGGATCTTGCGGGCCATGGCACGTAGTTCGCCCTCGCGTTCCTGTCGCTTGTGTTCCTGCTGCTGGATCTTCACCTGAGCAGCCTTTTTATCCGCCTTGGCTGAGAAAGTAAATGACAACACAGCATATGAAAGCCATGTCTACAGTAATCAACACTGCATAACATTTAAATATAAAAAGCACTTCTCAATGAAGCCAAAGAGGTTCATAATCAAAGCGAAGTCTTCCTGGGGATGCACAGTCTATTCCAGGGGATGCACACTAGAAACTTTCTCATGAATCTAAAACCAGCATCAGCCATTGCAGTCTTAAGTATTCATTCTATGTGTCACATAAATGTAATGTAATGTCTTAAGTATTCATTTTATGTGTCACATAGATGTTATGCTGGTAGCAAAATATCTTTAATTCTCCACCAAAGCAAATGAATCTGGTTTGGTTGCTCACTCACATTGCTTGTTGAGGGCCTTCTGCATCCGAAGTTTGAGTTTCTCTTGTGGTGTCATCTTGGGCTAAAAGAAACACACTAGTATTAACACAAATTACTAAAAATGTGTGGGATGGATGAATGAATGAATGTCAAACTGGTACTAAAAGACTAAAGGCGAAATTCTCCCAGGTACTAAAGTCCAAAAAAGCACTTCAGCCTGTAGCCAAGTTCTTTTTTTGGACTTAAGCACCTGGGAGAATTTTGCCTAAGTGAACTCAGGATATAGGTTTGCAAGGCGGTTTGTTAAAAGCATATGAAGGAAATTAAAGCTCCATATTTAGCATAAAAATAACTGGGCACAGTTGGAACCTAAAGCTCTTTAGACTTTTAAGCAACCATCATTCAAACACACTCATTATTGACATAACCCCATTTTGTCGGAAGATATTTAAGCGTTTTTACACAGTGATATTCTATTAATTTCCGGAGACTTTTGACTTACCATTACATAATCCCACTGAACATTCTACAATCTATGAACACAACTAAATGTCAGGTTTGTTCAATTGTTCTGTAAGCACTTTCCGTTTATGCAATCAAGTTTCATATGTATTCGTCTGATACCCAGAGTGTTTGGCTGATTTTCGTCAGAGTGTTTCCAATAATAAGTGTCATGCATTCAAAGATGTAAAACAGTGTCAGCACACAACATTTCAGTACAACGTAGCGTCCTGATCTTAATCAAGCTAAACTTTTGTGTTTAGGCAAGGAGAGTTCTCCAAAACATGGGCCAGGGAGGGGAAATACTGTTCAGGAATGAAAGAGAAAACCAAACAAAAACAAAAACAAAAAAAGGGCACAAACAATATTTAGCATCAGCACAAACAAAAACACAGGCTCATAGACTCTTCTAGAATGAAGTCCTCTGGAAGGGAGGGGCATATTGGTTGCCTGGGGGATGAGTAAAGCAAGTCTGAATGGAGACAATTTGACATTGCACAGGAGAGGCACGGAGGGAGGGACAGAGAGAAAGAGCAAGTGTGTGAGCGGTAGAGGCTCCGAGGCCCAGTTTACAACCACATCTGCCTGTCAGGGATGAGGGAGGCGTAGACTTTAGCAAGAAACCCAGCGAGATCAAATTCTTACTGACTTTGGCAGCTCCCGACTCTTTACCACTTGGAGTATCAGTCCTGCAAGACACACAGAGAGAGAAGGGAGAAAAATGGTATGTTTTAAACCATTTAAACAATTTACTTAGAAAGCAGAGTTATGCCACTGTGAGTTTATAACTGATGGTTCCTCAGACACTCACTTTCTCAGCTTGTCAGAGAGAGAGCTGGTGGAAGGTGGAGCTGAGCGAGAACCAGGGGACTGGGACCGGCTCCGGGGAGGGGACTGAGATGGGCTCGGACTGCGGCTCTCACCGCGGTGATGGCCCGATGACCGACCGCTTCTCCGGAAACGATCTCCCGAACGAGATGTGGAACGTGATCTAAGAGGAAGCACAAGCACATTTATATGGTCCTCTACACAAATAATATTTAAGATTTTTTTTTTACCCTCACAAAACATATTTCAAGATGTAAAAAAAAAAGTATGTAAAAGAGTGTGAAAATGTTGACCGCAACAATCAAACACAAACTACTGTTGCTTAACTAAGACTGGAACCTGAAGTTTAGCTCTTATTTTCCAAAAACGCTGACTGCATGGACTTGGGGAAAGTGCGTGTGCTGAAACGTGTGCAGTTCCCTGTCGTCTGTATGGTTAAACATCATCCAGTCCAGCTCCAGGCTGAGAATGCCCCACCTAGTACGTCTGTGAGAAGTGTATCGTCGGCCCCTGTCCCTGTCCCTATCTCTGGAGCGGGAGCGGGAGTAGGCGCGGTCATAGCGCCTCCTGTAGCTGTTGCCGCCTCCGCCACCGCCTCCACCACGCTGCTGGGAGTGGGAATCCGAGCATTGTCGTGATCGGGACCGGGAGTAGCGACTGTCCCGGCTACCCCGCCAGCCGCTGCGCCGGGACCGGGAGGAAGAGCGGAGGAAGACCGTGAAGAAGAGGATGGACTGGAGGATGAGTGTCGTCGACTGCAAAGGGTAAAACAAACAAAAGGGATGTTACTTATATAGATGGGGTGCTGAACAGCAAACCGCAAACTGTTTACATGCTCAATGGAAATGTTTTGTGTGCTTTTCAACCTCAGATAACTACCTATTACTTGCATTTGGTGGTTTGACAGAATTAAGAATTTTTTTTTTTTAAATGTATAACAATTTTTACCAAGCAGAGTCTTTTTATTTAGTGCATACAGATCTAGACTCCAATACAAAGCCTACACAAGTCCAACAAAAAAATATTATTCACGTTTCATAAGAACAAACCTTTTTTTTAAAACTGCCTTTGCAAATTCTGAAGATGCCATTTTAACACAGGTTTCACATCAAATGCCTATTTTAACATAATTTTCCTCATTCTTCGCTATGCAAAGCTACCTAAAACCTATTTCAAACGCCATCCATCTCTGAGAGGAACACACACACACACACACACCACACACACACACACACACACACACACACACACACACACACACACACGACTAATAAGGACACAGCTAATGACAAGCCAAAGGGAAAGCTACCGACCGGGAGGCCCTGCTATGACCTGCGGGGTGCTGCTGCTGCGAACTGCTGGAGGCATTGGCTGAGTGGCCGCTGGCTGCAGCCTGGGAAGAGGGGGCGTCCTCATCATCGCTGCCGCCAAAGCTGGTGATGAAGGTGATCTTGTCCTTGCCGGGGGTCCGCGAGCGGGACCTGGACTCGGAACTCGACTCCGACTGAGGGCTGTGGTGGAGAATACCGGGCAGTGGTAGAAGAAGAGGCATTCAGGTTGAGTCTGACAATTTCAGAGCCATCCGTATACAACTGCTCAGTGTTCAGAGCACTAAAGAGATTTTATCTTATGTTTAACCAAAACCATTGAGATACAGTATCTCTTCTTCCAGGGAGTCCTGGCCAAGATGGCAGCATAAAAGTTTCATTCATGAAGACTAAAAACATAAGGCACAAACTAAGACAAATCATTCAAATCAAAACACAGAACAAACAATGAGACGTAAACAGTAAAATATGATATAACGAAAAGGAGGATGGCTAATTAAAAACAATGACAAGTGTGACAACTGATTTTAAACAATTAAAAAAAAAAAAAACCCGAGAGGGTACTGACACAAGGTTTAGCATATTTTGTAGCTCACTCCAAGGACAAGGTGCAAATGCACCGAAGGTTTTCATGTTGTTGGAACTTGAAGTAGTATTTTCTCAGACGAGCGAGTATTTTATGTGGAAATACGACATATGAGCAGACTAGAGATGTAGTGTGGTAGCTTTCCCATCATAGCTTTTGCAATGAATATTAAAATATGATTTTGCCTTCTAAGATACAGTGATGTCCATTAAACCATAGACATTTTAGTGATGTGCCCTTGCCCTTGCACCAGTGCAGGGCAGAATGGTGCACCACATCAGTTTTTTTTAAGAGGGATGTGTCAGCGTGCATATACATTATAATCACCATAGTCTAAAACTGCCAGAAATGTACTTTGAACTACTTTCTATCTAGCAGCAGGACAACACTTTTTATGACAAAAATAAAAACTTAACTTGGGTCTGAGGCCATCAATATGAACATTGGAGGTCAACTTGTAATCAAGCCAGATACCAAGATATTTAAAAGAAGTGACCCTCTCTAGATGTTGCCATCTGAAACTGTGTAATCCTTAAGTGGTGACTGTGAAAGTATAAAAAACATAATCTTGTTTTTTGGCACTTAACACCTATTTTAAATTGAGAAGGGAGGCTTGTAAAAGGTTAAAAGAAAACTGTAAGGAATCTACTGCCATTTATAAAGATGATGCCATAGTATAAATAATTGCATCATCTGCACAGAGATAAACTTTTACCAGTTCTAGACCTGCACCAAGGTTATTAATATAAATAGAGAATAAAATGGGTCCTGAGATGGATCCCTGGGGGACATCTATCTTCACCTTTAGACAGAATTATAATTCTCTACTGGCAGACATTTTGAGTGAAGCACTGAATGATGTTGCGTAACTTGGTCTTGAGTATAATTACTTATGCCAGTACTTGCCAGTTATGGCAATGTTTCTAGTTATAGGTCGCAATCCTATGTAAAAAACTGACAGACATATTAGAGTTATGCCTCTGCCTTTATGCCTGCTATGCTGTACACTTGGTTACAGAAACAAACATGCCACTTTGCCCATGCCACAATGGAAACTGCTTCCTCTGTAGGTGTATGAAACACGGCAACTGGGCTCCTGCCTCCAGCTTTTTAAGAGCGGTTTTACCCAATGGATGTTGTTTTTCAGGGGAACAATCTCCTGTACTTTACATAACAAAGAACGAAAGAACTGCGATGTGCGGCAAAGTGTGTCTACTTTTTTTCCATACAACACACCACACATTTCTAAGGGGGTGGGATTAACAAGAACAAGCAAGAACACACTCACCGTTTGTAGGGATCGTAGGTTGGGCTGTCTCTCCTTGCATAGCTGGTGAAATGACAAAGAATCACTGATGAATTCTGCTGTGTGTGTGTGTGTGTGCGTGTGTGTGTGTGCACGCGTATGTTTGTGTTTTACCTGGGTGGGCTGATCTGGCGGCCTTTCAGTCTCTTCTCCCTGAACTCTCGCCTCTGCCTGCGAGATCTGCGGCCCTGCGAGTCAAATGCGACACACAAAACAGTCACAGTCATGGAAACATGCAAAAAGGGCTTGGCAACACACAACAACCCAAGCACTTAAGACCCTGCTAGGTTACTTAATGTCATTCAAGTTAAAAGTGTAAAAGCCAGCGAGCACCAGCTGTGACCCACTCCAAAACACCATCTTGTGAGATTTCAGTGCTGGCTCCTGCACCAATAATAAACTCGCGACTTTAAATCAGACAAGAGTACAGATTCTCCTTACAGAGTACATGGCCTTTTCAGCCTCTAGAGCCTTTGCGTGTTTGATGGCCTCCACCTCTTCCTTGTCCTTCCGGAGCATCCTGACACACACAAACAAACCTAACAGTTAGCTTGGGGATAAATTTTCTCAGTCGACATTATGTTGATATCACTATGTGAACACCTATACCTGACAAAGTCCCCGTCTGCCATTCCATAAGGTGTGGCCATTCTGTTCAGCTCCATCACCTGCTCCTGATTGAGCTCGTCTACGTCCACTTCAACGTCTGACACAGTCACACACAACAGACAGACACACTCATGAGTACAGTGCTGAGAGACATTTTGGTCTCGCTTTAAAGACATGACAGACATTCCTACCGATGTCAGGGATGCCCTCATCCCCCTCAGATTCGCTGTTCTCAGAGTCCTCCTCCTCTCCTTTGTCTGACAGAGGATCTGGCTCTGTGACTGTGCTATCTTCGTAAGTGTAGCCAATTGTGGCCTTCTTCTCTGCGAGCCTGGCAATATAAATACATAACATCATCTCTTAACAAATCTCTTATATACCAAGATGATATTCAAAGATGAAAGGCTGACCAGTAACATGACATATTGGCAAATCAAATCTTGTGACACATGGCACTGAGCAAGATATTATATTTAAATTTTGACTGATGAATTGGAAAAAAAATAAATAAAAAAAGATTATAAGTATGTTCAAAGTCATTAAGAAGAGGTGATTAATTACAGGTATAACGATTAAATGAATAGTTAAATTTCACCACCTTTTCAGACTATCTAAGTGTTTGCACACGTTCACAGACATCTGTTGGCAAACGTTTGCTTCTGTTAATTTTAACACACCTTATGCAGCTGAAAAGCCAACTTGCCAACTGCTGCTGATATAGTGATTTGACAATGCATTAAAAACAACAAAAAAAAAAAACTGTTCTTACTTTTTCTTCTCATCTTCATTTGGTCTTTGAAGGCCACCATACAACTCATCCACGTAGATCTGATACAAACACTGTTCCTCAGAGACTACCAAAAGACAAGAGAGCCATGTTAACCTCATTATAATGACAGAAGGGAAACTTTTCTAAAAACAGGCCAGTGTGAAGTTCTATTAACTCAATTAACTATTAAATGATCTACATTACTGAAATAACTACGACAAGAGAAAGCACAGATCTCTGACACCTAACCACTGTTTTATGCAAATAAATTAATGTACTACACAATACACACTTCTTACTCAAGACACCTCAAGAGAGAAGAAGGTACACAGAGAATAATGCAGAAGCAATCAAATAGAATACAAGAGCTAGTGCCACTCACTGTTAGCAAAATCGTTCTGCACCAGTCCTCTGTAGCGCTCATAGTTACACTTCCTCTCTTCAGACTCCTGCTCCACGGTACTGCCCCAAGACATAATGGAGTAACTTGTCTGAAGATGAATTGACCAGTACTACTACATACATCTAGAACTACGTACATCATTAGCACTACAGACTGGCAAGGCGGTGAAGTCTGAAGGACACTACTTACACTGTGGTTAGAAGTGGGGGTGTATACGTTGGTATGTAGTCCAGATGGGCCCGCACGTCAAATCTGTCAATCATGTTGTTGACATCACCTTGCCATGGCATCCTTTAAAAAAAGTGAAGCAGAATAGCTCACAAAGAAGCAGGTGGTCTACTGAGAAACTAGTAGGCTAAAAGTAGTATGATATCTAATATATATATGAAAAACTATGGGAGAGAAAGCTCATATCAGTAAGAAAATAAGTGTGAACTTACATATTAATAGGGCTTTCAGCTGCCAAAGCAACCGCTGAATCCAAATGGATCTTGTAGGCCCTACCATGCACTTGCAGGAACTGGGCCGGGTCTTTTTTCTGTACATAAGGAAATACAATATGATTTGTATTTGAAAGGGGAGATTATTAAGAGGTGGATTTATCATTGGCTCGTTATGAAAAGCTGCTACTCACAATCTTCTCATAATATTCCCGTCTTCGTTCCCCGCGCCGCTTGTAGTCGACCATCATCCCGCGCAGCTTGCGCTCATGTCTCCGAGCCTCCTGCCACATGATGGCACCACTTGGGGTGGGTGCGCACACACACACGTCTAGACATAAAGTAGAGGTAAATGTGGATATAAATATCACAATATGTGGTGCTGGGTTAACTCACATAATAGTCAGAGAATTTGTTCCCAATACCTGCAGGACTAATAATCAAGAGATCACTGTTACCTCCAACAGTAAATAGGTGAGCTGAAGAATGATGACACCATGTGGGTATAAACTACAAAAAAGTGCTCTTTACTGTCATAAAAGAAAATACATAATCTTTAACATGGAACCTGACCAACACTGAGGTGGTATGACGTGTAAAATTGTTAAATGTGTTATGCAACTAACGTCAGCATCATAATTCAACATAACAGCATTAGGAACTTTTTGAGCGTAAATGCATTAGTTATCTGAATCAAAGGACAATGAAGGTAACGGTAATGCCATTCCTACCTCCACCATGCAATAAGTGTAACATTTGCTAACCTTACAACTATCACGAAGTTATCGATACGTCAACACACAGTGGATGTGATTGTACAAAGTATTAAACACACAATCGAATAACTCAAAATGCATGTCTGTTTTTACTCCTTTAACTTTCTGTAACGTTGTAGGCATCGAGAGGTGACATGCTAAGTTGTCTAACTAGCTAAGGATACCAGCTTTCTTGCAGGTGTTAGCTACCTATCTAGTAGCTAACTAACTAACAAGCAATACCAATACTCGTGCTAACGTTGCTAAAAATAACACCTATTTATATACTCCCAAAAATATAGGCCTGTCATTCATAATTATCCAAATAACAGCATAACATTATATCGGAATTACAGATAATGCTCTCTAATTAATATATCTAACATTATATTCACAGTGACTGTAAAGTTTTGTCGTTCAGCTAAAATTTGGTGTTAACGCTAACTCGGTATCTTAGCAAATGCTTCGTTGATGTCCACACTAACGCAACATGGAGGCCCAACACAAACGCATTAGAGGTAAAACGTCAACATCGAATAACAATACAACACCAATGCTCGCTACCAAACGTCTATTATTACAATTTTGATAAAAATGTCAACATAGTTCACATACCAGAAAAGTCAAACGAAACACTTCTATTAGCATTAATTTGTTGTAACTGATGACCGCACAGCCATCCTTCGTCTTTACAAAGTCTGATGGCACTAAAGGCAGAAAAAGTGATCACTGCCACCTACTGTACTGGAATACTCAAATACATGTATATTTGTGGAAACTAATGTTGCTTAGCGTTTTCCACCACGCTGTATTCTGAGAAAATTCGTCCACAATCAAATAACCTACATCGAGATTAGAACATAACTAATGGCATATTACAATCATAAATATTTTTGGCATTGTGAATTTGAAGCATGAGAGGCACACTAACATTGGGTGAAAGGACGGAACGGAAAGGGCTACGCTTTAGGTTCCTTACGTCGACGTAAGCTACGTCGTGATTCAGGGATAACAACAACAGCTAGAAATCAACCTGTTAAGACCAGAAGAAGAATGTCAGTACAGTAAGAACTAGGTCTCGGTCACGGTTACGGATAATAAACGTGTAGAACATCTTATCGTCATCTACCTCTCCTTGATATCATCCAGATATATAGCGTATTATGTTTGTTTAAGGGACACACTGGATTTAATTATTGTAACAACGGTTAGCCAGCTGCCAGCTAGCATATCGATGATGTTACATGTCTTGTACTAGGAAGTCTCTGTAGTGCTAGATAACTTCGAAATAACAGTCTTGTAAATGCAGTAGCGAAATAATGGTCTTGTAAATGCATTAGTCGTGTCTTAATTGCCACGTCGGTCATCTGTTTGCTTACCTACCCAGGCAACATGCCCGTAGGTTATGATCATTTATGATCATCTGCTAGTGAGGATACCAATCGATTTAAGGCAGCCGCTTTCTGACTTGATGGTAAGGTGTCTCGTTTTTTGCCAGGCAATGTCAGTTTAGCCTGCTGCCGTTTTAACCTGTAGGCCTATAGTAAGCAAAGTAAACGGTTAAGGCAGTTATTGTGCTAAGGCAGTTGTTCGATGAAGTGATGCTGATCTGTTGGAAATCTCGACACAAGCCTTATCATGGCTTACAGTCGCCTTGTTTTAAATGGAATTTTACATTACTATGTATGTACCCGCTGTGGCTGTTTACATTAGTCTCAAACATAAGCTGTTACGAGTTAGCAACAGGAATCAATACGGTCGTCCAAAAAGACGCGGAGTTCGATTTTACCTACAACGACGAAGTGAAGACTGACAACCAAACAATCTATGCTTTCAACCACACGGTTTCTCGGAACAAGGTATGAGAGTGATGATCAGCATATTGGAACCAAGAGATGTCTTCAGCGTCAAAATGTTCACACAGTGTGTACATATTGCTGTTTTTTTGCCCAGACGGAAGGAGTAAGAGTGTGGGTGAATCTGCTGACAGAGAGTCCCAAAAGCCCCATCCTTTTTGTTGTAAGGCAGAAGCAGGCAGTGTTATCCTTTCAAGTCCCCCTGATCCTACGTGGCCTGTGAGTAACAGATTTGCAGTTGATTTGTTTTAATTGTGTGGTTCTCTTCTCTTAAATGCATGCAAAACTGTAAATAGAAACATAACACATCAATGAGATTTTACTATGTCAGACATTTAATAAAGTAAAGAACACTGTAGTTTGATGACCCTTTTACACATTAGTGTGTAAGTAGCAGACCTAATAATAATAATATTTTGCTTAGAATATTTTTAAGTGTCCTTGAGCTGAAGTCAACGTATATTCTTTGGTTGTCAACCTCACCTGCACTTATTATCAGTAGATCATTTGAGCATATGAGCAGGCTTTGCATACAGAAACTTGACACCAGGCCAAGCTTTTGCTGTTCACCACTATACTCTCACAAGTAACCTAGTTTGTAGATGTTACCTGATTTCAAGTGATGTATATGACCCCATTCTTTTGTTACTGCAGGTATCAGAGGAAATACCTTTACACCCAAGTCGGACGAACATTGTGCCAGCCACCTACACGTGCTCTTTCAGAGATCCAGCACTTTTACGTGGATGTGTCTACACTCTCCAGTGAAACAATCAAGTACCAGCTAAGAGTCAGTCGTGTGGACAGTTTCATACTGCAGTAAGTAAGAGAGGCAGGATGAATTAGTGTAGATAGATAGATAGGTAAATACTTTATTGTCAATAATGGAAATGTGTATTCACTGTCAAACATCAACTCCCTTGTTTTTGTTTTAATTCTCTAGTACTGATGTGAAATTTAGCTTCACTGCAACTCCCTCCCAACCTCAGGTAGGTGCTCATCAAAATGTTTTGATAAGTGGAAGCACATTTAGATTATTTTGTATGGCTTGATGTCTGCATAAGTGAAAAGCAGAACTCCATGTTTCCTTATTTTCCTCAAGGCACGCAGAGATTTCTTGGATATCAAGGTTAACTTGCATACCTAGTCTCTGCAAATGTTTATAAAGTTTGCCTATGACAATAAGTGTGATTCAGCAAAAAGACCCCACCTCCCCTTTTCTCCTTTGCTGTATTTGCAACTTGCCAGAAGCTGGAACTACACAGTTTATGAGAAAACTTCAAACTTACAATGAAATTAGATTGTTTTTCTGTTGTAGAGACCTGTTGTATCTCAGTAATCCAATGTGGGCTGAAACAGCGGTCTGCTATCTTTTGGCAGGAAGTTGGCCTGTTTGTGATGGCCATAGTGATTTTATTGGTCAGTAGCTGCTGCTGACACAGGGGGAATTGACATTCAGTCACGCTAAGTGTCACACAAAAGCTTAATGTTCTACAGTCCTGTGAATCCTAAACATCTTATACCTAAGCATGCACTTACAAAAATGTTAAAACTGTGATAAAATGCAATAAAAAGCAACATTGTCCATGTGATTCAGTTTTGTAAGCCAAACCTTCAGATAGCTACAGTTTGTTTTTTGATAACAATGTTAATGTTTAAGTGCCACACAGAAATGGTGGAAAGCAGTGTTTGCACAAGATAAAGTGAAAGGAAAGTATTGTGATTTAATCTCTCTGCAGTATTTCAAATATGATTTTCCTGATGGTGTGGACTCCGTTATTGTGAAAGTGAACTCTCAGACAAACTTTCCATGCTCTGTCATGTCCATCCAGGATATACAAGTAAGCAGATCTGACCTTTTTGTCTTTTCATTAACGTGTGCCTCTAACCCAACTTTGCTCTGATAATGATTTCATACAATGACACTCATGGTATATACTCCACGTGATCCCTCACGTTTTGAAATGTAATGACAAGATGTCTGTTCAATTTATGGAGAAGGGGCACTTTTCCCAATTCTTTCATACCATATGCTCAACCATGACAGTGTCCAGTCTACGATTTGGACAATAACGTGGCCTTCACTGGGATGTACCAGACCATGACCAAGACAGCAGCCATCACTGTACAGGTAATGAGCCAAAGTGAGAGTGTATATGTTCTTGGCATCTGGCTCTTTCACAGTCTCCTTTTCCATCAGTGGGTAGAGAAATAGTTTTGTCCAAATTATATTTTTTAATCTTTAATAATTTTTATGTTTTGTTAAATTACACACAGGATGAAGTGTGCTCATTGAGTAGACCTGCTGTGTGTGTAATCCATGTTATATTGTGTAGAGCACTGTAATTCAAATGAGTTACTCAACTTAACCGTTTGTTTTAAAAATATGTTCACACATTGCATTCTTCTTTTTCTTCTTTATCTTTTCTAGAGAAAAGATTTCCCGAGCAACAGTTTTTATGTGGTTGTCGTGGTCAAGACTGAAGATGAGGCATGCGGGGGTCCTCTGAAGTATTACCCTCTACTGCCAGGTTACTCTCTCTCTCTCTCTCTTACTCTCTCTCTATCCACTATTTGTTGATGGGGTAACAACACCCAGAAATCAATCACTGAACCAGTGGTTTAGTCAGAAATTGTCATCTCTGGTGAACTGAAGAAGTAAATATGACTATAAACAGGGTAGATGTATGGGAGTAAAAGAACAAAATATTTGACATTGATGTCGATTACCTGTGACAAAATGTAGTATTTTGGCTGTTGTTTGCACATTTAAATGCAATTTGGATCAAAAGCATCCGTCTTAGTGAATCGACCAAAGTACCCAAATGTCACTTTATTGGGCTGGATGTTTATCTGTAAACATTGAAACCTGACAGAACGATTACCTGTGCATGTACAGTAGATGCTGTTATGAAATACTGATGTCTACCTGTAATCCTATTTCAGATCAGGTGATGGATCCTGGAAACCGGAGTAAAACTCTAGAAGTGGTTGTTTCTCCTGCTATCAAATGTAAGTTGGATTTGTTCCTGGTGGCTGTGTCTTCTAAGTAGCTGTTCTCAATTTGTTATTTTGCAATTAAAACTTTGTTTTTTCCCTTTCCTTTGACTGTAGTGGACGTGTACGTCATGGGGATGCTCTTTTGCTTGGGCATCTTCCTTTCATTTTATGTACTCACTTTCCTTGTGGCCTGCGTGAAAAATAAGAGGTAAGCACCAGTATGCTTCCCTCAAATTAAAAATAAATAAATGAACAAATAAATAACCAATCGGCATCATCATAGTAAACTGCAGCCGTCATGTTTACACTTGCTTTTGGAGTACATGTGCACTGAATGAATATCCAAACATGCCACAATATTGGAAAATGTAAGCAGGCCTCAAGAGCCTCTGAAATGTAGTCTATAAACCATAGCCTGTTGTGTAGCCTGTAGTATATTCTGAAATGTAGCTGTTAAGCATTGAGTATGAAAAACTGGTGTTTCAAACTTCAGCAACTAATTGGACTAATATTTCATCAACTTGCCACAGCTTCTAGTCTGTTGTGTAGCCTGTAGTATATTCTGAAATGTAGCTGTTAAGCATTGAGTATGAAAAACTGGTGTTTCAAACTTCAGCAACTAATTGGACTAATATTTCATCAACTTGCCACAGCTTCTAGTCTGTTGCAGTTGTTCTCCAAAAGATTAGTCAATATCAATTGTCATTTGAAACTTATCCATCTGTTCTTTATGAGGACCATTTTGCACTATGGTTTATAATGAATGCTTTTTCAGTAATGTGGAAATGGCTTCTGCCATAGCCAAGTGAAAATGCACTTGGAGATGCAGTTACAGTGGCCAACTGCGAGATGTAGATTTTTTTTCCTGATGTGTGTGTGTGTGTGTCTGTGTGTCTGTACACTTGCATCATGTCATGATATTTTTTTTTCCTCAGAGTTCATCACAGGAGGGAGATTCACGTGAACCCTGGAGATATGTCACCTGCAGAGACAGGTAAGCTTCAGGAATTAGGCACAAAGAACACATCTGAGCCTCATGATTTTTTTAATTCCAGAATGCTTGGAGGGTCTGAAGCCAATCTTATATATAATACAAAAACAGCCTCATAATAATGGCCTCATAACATTGCTGATTGTGAAATCAGATTTACTTACCACTCTCTTTGTTTCTTTTCTGATATTCCTTTGTGTTTCAACTCAGCCTCTCTGTTGGGTAAGCATCTGTTACGACATCATCATCATGTTTCTTGAGACTGCTAAGTCACTCTCCCATAGTAGGAGAGGGCCAAATGCACGGGCATTGCAGCAAGATATTTGTTTATTTGCGCAAGATAATTATCCTCTATCTTCTCTGTTGTATTTTTTCGCACATCGGTAGTTGTATGTTAAGTTTTAAGAAATGAATCACTTTTGTTTGTTTCCCTTGTTATACTGTCTCAAATGACACACTCTCCAATGTTGTTTAGTCTATAATGTATCAGAGGTACCAAGGTAACTGACTTAATGAAAATAAAACAAAAGCTTGCAGATAGTTATAGCATAACACAAACTAAAGTGAAATTGCAGCTAGATTTAAATCTACAATAACAGTGAAGATGGATAGTTCAGGCTTGGTCAGTTGAGTGAAACAAAAGACCATCAGCATAACAATTCTCCATATTTTACATGCCATTGTACAGTCATATTACTGGAGTATGAATGACTCCTGTACCTGGTTAAATCATTAACCAACAATTTACTCATAAGTGTCTTTTGTTTGACTCTTGCTTTGTCAGTGTATTGTGTTTTGCAGCTGAGTGTATTTCTGTTCTTTTGCAGGAAAAGGCCTGGTTCCTCCCTCACCTTATGAGTATGGTTCAGTCGGTAAATAATTCTCTAATAATCTAGTTATGACCTATTTGTGTTTGTGTGCATGGTGTCCTTCATGGGTTGCCGTCATCTTATGTCACATGCAGGTCAGCTGAGAAACATTGTTTTGTGTGGAGATATCACATGGCAATGACAAGACTTTTACCAGCTCTTAAAAGAAGTTCTTTACTGTCTGTTGTTTGTTTTCTGTTTCCCTCAGCTTCTGCTATTTTTCTTTCTTTCTTTAGATAATGGAAGTACTTTCAGCTCAGAGGCCATCACTGACAGTATGGCATCAGCTGAAGTCAACTATGGATACATGGGTATGGATAACAGAAGCACAAACACTTGCAATATGTTTGAATATCATTATTGAATTAGAAATGAACAAACAAATAAATACATTAATTAATAAGAAATGGTATTGGTATTTTAGTTAGTTTAATTTGGTCCTTGCCATGCATTATTTAAAATGGACATTATATTCATCTGATATGAAAATATTCTTTTACAAGCAGAGGAAAATTATAAATAGACCCTAGAGCTACACTGGATATGTGACGAAAGTGTTAAGTAAAGTCAAGTCAAGTCACGTCAAAATACATTTAAAAGATTGATGTGTTTTTTTTAGAATGTTCGCTGTGCTGCTGTGTCTGGTATAGCCAGTTCTAATGATTATAGTGGAAGCTAATTGTTAGGGCGGATTGCTAAGGCACCTGTAAGGAACAACAGGTCCTCATATAGATTTTCATTTGTTACAGAATAACCTCGGCACTGAAGCTCCTAAATGTGTCACCATAGTCATATGTTAGCCTCCAAAGTCAGTCACTTGATTTTGAAGCCATTATTGCTCTCATGCTGTCTCTCCATTAGAACGGTCTTTGGAGAGTGTTGGTTGCAGACGACAGGATTCTCTAAGTTCTGTGGAAGAAGACGATTATGACACATTGGCAGACATTGATTCTGATAAGAACATTGTCCGCACTAAGGTATGCTAATGGAGTCTTGATTTTATGTTTCCTGTTGAACATGGTAATTGCATTGTGGGAAATATTTCCGTGGTCATATCCTATATGTCATTCAGATGTCTTTTGTCCATGTTTGTCTGCAGAAGTACCTCTGTGTATCAGATCTGGCTCGTAAAGATAAGAGGATCCTTAGCAAAAAGTACCAGATCTACTTCTGGTGAGTGACATTATATGACAATATATTATGATATTTTTGCTGTTGTCTCAATAAAATGTATCATATATACTACGTATATCTTGAGAGAGATGCAGTAAGTCCAAGTTGGTTATATTCAACATACACAAAACAATATTATTAACATGTTAATCATATCATACATGTGTTATGACAGCTATGGCATGTCTAGTCAGCCATTTTCATATATGAAAAAATGCTTCAGTTTTAGGAGGTTGATGTCAGCCTCTGTCTGATAAACAGTTACTAAATGATGGTGAGGTTAAATGGATATTTTTTGTCAACAGGAACATTTCTACTATAGCTGTATTCTATGCTCTACCTGTGATTCAGCTGGTCATCACCTACCAGACGGTACTGCTGGCTCCTTACTGCCAATTCTTACTGTTTTCTGACTAGGAAATAAATAAAAAAATAGGAACAGCACACTAGTATCCTCTCACAAAAGTGGTGAATTCTAGCATTCTAGCATTTATTAGTATTTGTAATATTTAATAAATTAGTAATGAGTAACAGAAGAGTTCAAGCAAAGACCTCACTTCCTATCAGGAGTGAAATAGTGTGGTTCGTCTTGCAAGGACAATAGGCCTTAGAATAGAAAGACCTTGTTCTCTCTGGGGCCAGTGAGAGTACATGTTCTAATTAGACTGGATTAGGCCGACTGCACCAACTCAGACTCAAGCTTCTCAACAGTCTCTATCAGGCCATCTCCAAAAAATGTGAAAATGTGTATACACAGACCTGTAAAGTTCACCATGTTTGGTTACAGTTGTTTTTTTACATTAAAATGCTGATGTTTTAAATAACACCAATGCTTATTATTTTTATATTAATAGGTTGTAAATGTGACAGGAAACCAGGACATCTGCTACTACAACTTCCTGTGTGCGCACCCATTAGGAGCACTTAGGTTGGTATATTCCAGACCAAGCAAATCAAGCTTATGTTACAGAACTCTGAGATACTCTATTATACTATATGAGATTGACACACATTTTTATATGGACCACTGCTTCACTTGTCACTGATATTAATTGGGCTGTAATTGTTTTGAAGCCTTGTTTGAATGCATTTGTTTGTCATGTAACTAATCAATTTTATTATGCTTTTCATCCAGTTCCTTCAACAATATTCTGAGCAACCTTGGTTATGTGATGCTGGGGTTGCTCTTCCTCCTCATTGTACTTCATAGAGACATAGCCCACAACCGCGCGCTTGTACGGAACGACACAGTTGCACTGGTGAGATGGGTTCCTGGAAATCAGAGAGCAATATAAATCAAGACTATCACGTAAACACATAAAACATGTTTTGCCACAATTATCATATTTTTGAAAGTATTAAATAGAACTTCTTACTCTCAGGAATGTGGAATCCCCAAACATTTTGGGCTGTTTTATGCAATGGGCACAGCTCTAATGATGGAGGGCCTTCTCAGTGCCTGCTACCATGTGTGCCCCAACTATACCAACTTCCAGTTTGGTAAGACCTTTAGGCTGAGCGTGATTACAGCCTGTTTGCATTAAAGCAAACTCAGTTTGTACGAGAGAAAAAGAAAAAAAAGCATATTTGCAGTGTAGGAACAGGGTTGTTCTCAATATTATTAAGTGTCCATGTGCAGGAAAGATTATTTAAGATGTCTTAAACTGTTTGCTCATCAACACTTGTTAATATGGAGTTTGAACATTTAGGAACAACCATTGATCAGTCCCTAAGTACTAGACCACATAACAGGATACAAACAAAGAGTGCTTTCATTCACAGACTTGTGAATTAGACAGAACAGGTGAGAGCAGGAGTCACACCAGAAAGACAGAGGTATTCTCTCAAAAATGTCCCTTTCCTTCCAGACACATCATTTATGTACATGATTGCTGGACTATGTATGCTGAAACTTTACCAAAAGAGGCATCCAGACATCAATGCTAGTGCCTACACTGCCTATGCCTGCCTTGCTGCAGTCATCTTCTTCTCGGTGCTGGGCGTGGTCAGTAAAGCATCTGCATTAATGTTTTCCTTTGATAAAACAAGCACGTGTTATGGGTAGATCACCCTGAAGTAGGTTTACTTTGTTCACACACTGTAGTTAACAAGAATAAAACGATCAGCTAGTGGGCAAAAATTATTTTGTAAATATCCGTGGTCACTGCTGCGAATTCAACAATGTTTTTATGTTTCCTTCCCAGGTGTTTGGAAAAGGGAATACTGTTTTCTGGATTGTCTTTTCGGTGATCCACATCCTGGCCACTCTGCTCCTCAGTACTCAACTGTATTACATGGGCCGCTGGCGGCTTGGTGAGCTCTCTGTCGTCTTCAATAGACAGGGGTTAAAGGAAAATTCCAAAACATCTCAATACAATAACATGTGGTATGACATAAACCCAATAGCAAACTTAATGGGACACAGAAATTTTTCCAAGTTTCATTTTCCTTGGCCTATTTAGATAGCGTTAACTGCAGATGTACTATTCAGTCTGTTATGATTCTTCCTATTAATAGCACTCAATGACTTCGAACAACAGGGCAATGGGTTGAAATGCTTCAAAATTTTGCTTTAATATCGTCATGACCTCAGTGTTTTCTCATACACATGACAGTTGGTAAAGGATAAATCAATCTACATAATAATCATTAAGATAAATGTAATATTAATGTAATTCTTCTTTGGATTACAGATTCTGGAGTTTTCCGTCGGATGCTACATATCATCTACACAGACTGTATCAGACAGTGCAGTGGACCCATGTACATTGTGAGTCTACAAGTCTCCATAGAATGGCAAACCATTACTCAAATGCTATATGATGTGGGATGTGGGGCTCATAGCATAGCATTTCTTGAGTAATCTGGGAGGCCAAAAATTATTCTTGATTATTCTTGAGGTCTTTTTGAACAAAAGTCATGTTTGGTGTGTACATATTCTAGGACCGGATGGTCTTACTTGTCATGGGCAACATTGTTAATTGGTCCCTGTAAGTATACACTTTTCTGTGATTTAAGAATCATAATTCGTTTTTACTGTTGATTTACCATAGTTTGTGTCTAGATGTTTTGAACAAACAGTTTTTCTTTCTTAAACAATAAAAAAACAAATGTAATATTTTTTATGTGTTGAAGAAGTACACAGCAGAATCTGATATTCAGTAACCCCTCCCAATGCTTTGCAGGGCTGCATATGGTCTTATTGAGAGGCCCAGTGACTTTGCTTCATATCTGCTAGCTATTGCTATCTGCAATCTCCTGCTGTATTTTGCCTTCTACATCATTATGAAGGTGAGGATTAAATTCTCAGGATATTTTTTGTACAGTGACACAGTTCTTTCATGTATTAAATGTATATTTACCTTATTTAAACATTTGTTTGGTCTGTGTGTGTGTGTCAGCTACGCAGTGGTGAGCGGATCCAGTGCTTGGCTCTGGTGTGCATCCTCTTTACAGCAGTGGTCTGGGGCTTTGCACTGTTTTTCTTTTTCCAAGGGCTCAGCACATGGCAGGTCAGTACTGTAGACTGCATAATCTGCAACATTTTAACTGCATTAATGTAAACATTTTACATGTTAACACTTCTTACATGTGTGTGCAATCGCTTTAACGTCGGTTTCATATGATCTCTCTGTTACTTGTTTCTTAAGAGTAAATACTAATGTAGTGACAAGTAATTCAACCAGTCTGTTGTCATGGACACATGTAAAACATAAATGAATCACACCGCTGACGGCATCCATCAGGGTGGTCTCTAGTTTATCCCTTTGTTTTGTTGTAGAAAACCCCTGCTGAGTCTCGTGAACACAACCGAGAGTGCATCCTGCTCTCATTCTTTGATGATCACGACATCTGGCATTTTCTCTCCTCCATTGCCATGTTTGGTTCCTTTCTGGTGAGTCATCTATTAAAACACTGTGTCAACTTGACTCATCTTTCAGAGCCTCTACCCTGACAGAGCCTAACTCTCAACCTCTCCCTACGCAGGTACTCCTCACTATGGATGACGATCTGGACACTGTACAGAGGGACAAAATCTATGTGTTTTAATTCATAGACTAACTCTCACTTGTCCCAGCTGGTCATTTGCATGGGCGCAAAAACCTATATGCACGTAAATGCAAAGAAGTGTGACAGACAGTTTTCAGCCAACGCTTCTGTGCCCAGGGCAAGTGGATGGTTTCAGTGTGCCAATTAATGAATCTTTAATCATCGTGTCCGTGCACATTTAGATCATGCCATCAAGACTACTGTCATAGCTGTTTTTATAAATGCAATCAGGATGTTTGTTTTATATGTGTTTGTGATTGAGAGGGAAAATGTGTCTTGTTAAATAAGAGGCCTTCAATGTTTCAAGTCCTTCCTGTGATCGAGCTCCAATACTGTACTATTGCTGAACTGAACTTATAAGAATTGATTGTATTTCAGTAAATCATGAACATGCTTGTGATGAGCAGCAGTTGCACTATTTAAGAGAGAAGAGAAGGTTCCACTTTTACTAATGGGATAGGATCCTTTGTTTTGTGTAAAGACTTGTATCATGTTCTGTAATGGTTTTACAATAAAATGATTTATAGACAAGAAAAGAGAGTACATAATTTTCTGCAAAGTCAAAACGAAGACATGACTGGTCATACATACTCTACACATTTGATTGCGATTAGAAGAAGATGTAACTGGACACTTTAACAGGAGAGAAAAACTTTGATTTAAGTACAGACTCACGCATTTCTACTGGGCTGTTTGGGTTTTGCCTCGCCCCGCCCAACACTCAAGGCAGCTGTCCTCTGCTTCTCTCTGCTTGAACCATAGGCGGGTTATTCATAGAACAGATACGCTAGGATTGGCTGAACAACTTTGAACACGCTCCCGTAGGACCAGAAACGTCGGACGCCTCACACTGGTTGCCAAGGGGATGCGTGAACACCGGAAAAAGCATACTTTATTTAGACGGATTGCCTCGGCGTAGTGTTTTTTGTTGCATTTTTGTTACATGGCATCTCAAAATGAAAACAACATTATAAGACGTCCGTGATCACACCTTTCTGGTAAGAACCCATCTTTCGGCAATCGCCGACACTTCAAAAGTAACCTTAGCTAACGGTAGTTGCTAACGACATGCTATCAGCTAGCTAACTCGCCACAGTTACTTGAACGTTAGCGTTATCCGTACCATTGACAAAATAGAGGGTTTAGAATAGATAAATTAGCTTACTAGGCAACCTAATTCTGCTAGCTAATCACGATATGTTGAAAGTTACTGATCACACGTATGCTCTAGATGATGGACTCACGTTCTCAACTTTCAAGCAATCAGAAGCCAACATTAGTCGCTTTTAGTAACTTTTTGTTAAAACACGACTGTTATGGTAACGCTAATGAGGTTGTTGTAGCAAGGTTCTAGGTAACCGCGTTACGATAAAGATTTGGCCTTGACTTTTTACCTCGTATACGGTAAGATCTCTATTCTAACTGAGCTAAATTAGATCTAAGATCTATATTTAAACATTTCGGATTTATTTTGGAACATAACATGCTACGTGACAACGTTGTTTGCTTTGGGGAAAAGCATCTTACTGCCCAAGAAATATAAGGTAGGCTATTGACAGCCATACATACATAGATTCTTTAATGCCTCCAGGGTTATCATTTTCACCCATTTTGTAGGCCTGTAGCAAATGAAGGTGGGTGCATCACATACCGCTACACAACGCTACAACAACATGCAACGCAGAGTTTATAACGTAGCAGGCATGTTGACTCTGAGTCCTGTCCTCTTTTTCCTACTCGTCGTCTTCTTAGTTGTCTTTTGATACAAAGTTGACATGCTGTAACATGTTATATTTGACAGGTGACCTGTTTCTTGAGTGTGTCATTGTAGCCTGAATTGTTGTGCATGCAGGCACCATGACTGCAGCTGCACTGAAGATTGGAGACCAATTGATCCTTGAGGAGGAATATGATGAAAATTATATCCCTTCTGAACAAGGTATTTGTCTCCAGACTGGGGGGGGGGGGTTAGATTGTTCCAAGATTTTTTGTAAGATTTTTATTTTAGATGTTGGCTAATTGCATTTTACTAACATACTGTATTATTGTCTCACTGACAGAGATTCATGAGTATGCCCGAGAAATTGGAATTGATCCTGTTAAGGAACCAGAGTTGCTTTGGTTAGCTAGAGAGGGTATTGTGGCCCCTTTACCACCTGAATGGAAACCATGGTGAGAGAATTATAGAATTATATCTCATGGTTAGAGAAATTATAGCCTGCTTAGTCTGTGTGCTGTAAACTTTGGCTTCCAGTTTGCTGAAAATTTGATGATGCCCTTGTCCTGTAAATTGCCAGTTTCTGCTGATAAAGAGTTTTGAACTTGCCTGAAATTGTTTAAAGTTTCTCCCCTTCCTTGGAGTTGACATGATGTTCTTCTTTTCTTCCAGTCAAGATGTGACTGGAGATGTATACTACTTCAATTTCTCCTCGGGCCAGTCTACCTGGGACCACCCATGTGATGAACAATACCGCCAGTTAGTGCTGCAGGAGCGAGAGCGTGCCCAGCCACGCCCGTCCAAGACACTCACATCTGGTGGGAAAAAAGAGAAGAAGAAGAAAGACAAGAAGGAAAAGAAAGGGAAAAAGAAGGACCAAGAACTCAAGCCTGCAGCCGTCAGTATGGGTGGCATGGTTAGTGGCTTGACCGTTTATGATGTGTCTTTTCATTAGTAGTCCGAGTCATCCTGTGAGCTGATAATGCTAAGTTTTCTCCAACACTTTTAGCCTCTCACCTCTGGCCTAGGGTCCTTGCCAGCACCTCTGAGTTCCCTGGCCCCTCTGCGTGGGTTTGGAGCTGATACATCCATTCCACCCCTTCGAGGGTCCCTTCTCTCTTCAGAGGGTCTGAAGAGCTCTCTTGGGGTAATGATGAATAAATACAGTACTGCTGCAGTAAATGGCATATTGGTACACCGTGTTATTTTCTGATTGGCTGACACCAGTCAACATGAGAAATATCGGCCAATATAGCAGTGCAGTGTAACACTTACAAGCTCTTTCAGTTTGACAGGTACTTTTACTGATGTGATCTGAATGTTACTATTTTTTTTAAGGGTCCTTTATCCAGTTTAGGGTCTAGCCTGTTGGAGGGAAAACAACAGGAGCAGAGGTCTTTCACCAGCCCTGGCTTTAAGGAGGAAGAGAAAGCCTCAGATAGGGAGGTACGAGTTCAATGTATAATGGTCTCTATTCAAAAAGGGGACAACAGTCAGTACTCATTGTGATTAAAACAGTCAGCTCCTTCATTTCAGTCAGCTGGATCAACAGTCAGTCATATGTTTGTCGTACGTTAAGATTGATCATGATGCCTACTTTACACTTTTGGAATTTCACTGAAATTGTGCTCAGAAAGTCACTGTAAACAGTACATAAAAATTACTGATAAGCCTGTGTGTGTGTAACGGCATAATAACTGGTGACTAATATTGTGGGTCATTGTGGGGAAAATCAATTTTATGTGCATTACTTTACAAAATAATATAATCCCAAATCTCTTGATTAGAGCTGTTATAACATAGTTGTTCAAATACTAATGCATGAGAAGCATATTGCTGTTCACTGACATAGTTGTGTCAAATACAGGTAGACATGCACTGCATGTTGAGCAATGTATTTCCTTTCAGAGTCCTTGTGGCCAAAGCCAGTTGATGCGCAATCTGCACCTTGATTTAGATGCACTGGGAAAAAGCTTTCAGTATGAGGTAACTTCCACCTTGTAGTCCCATATGGTACTCGTATGACATCAAAAACAAGCAGATATTTCACGGGGCAAAAGTGACCTTGCTATAGAGAAAATAATTAAGTTTAATAATTGACCTGGAATGGTATCTGTCAAAAACATTTCTTTCACTTACACTATTATGGTCCTGTGCAGAACCCTCACTCAAATATGAACAGTTTCTCATAGATTGTCTTTTCTCTGACTCTTTCCTGTGTGTTTCAGGACAGTGAGGCAAGTCTTAGTGCTCCTCCTGAAGAGTTGACTGAACCAGAACTGCAGGATCTAGGACGAGACCACAGCCCAGAACCTGGCTCTCAGGTACCATTCAGTAGCTAGCTTATGCTCATCAGTCAGTAGCTTGTCTATGTCTTTGTCACTCATTTCTCAACTGTCCGTGTAGCGTGCTTTCACACAAACACGCGCACACACACACACACACACACACACACACACACACACACACACACACACACACACACACAGAGAAACATACATGAAATACATACATTTTTGATGTTTTTGTGATAGTTAATGCTTACCTTTTGTTTTTTATGTCTTTGTAATTGGCATGACTTTAGATGGAAACCTAACCTACGGACCTTTCGTTTTTTGCCTAATGGTCCCGTATTGTCCTTGTTTTACCATTTCGTCTGGTTGTTTACTCTTCTGAGGTCTTTTAACAGTATTTCACTGTCCTTTCCTGTCTCTTGTGTAAATGTGGCCTGTTTTCTCCACCTGAAAGAGTCTTTGTAGGGGTTGGTTACATCAACAGGCCAAACAGGCTTAAATATTGGTTGTAGAGTCAAGAAGGTTGTAGCTACAACCAAGAGGCAGACATGGTAATGGCCATCACACCGTTTCAACTAATGCCTTGGTGTAAAAGTGATCATGGTAATAACATTGAGTCACAGTTAACCATCAGCGGCTATGGAGAACTTTGAAGTATACGGACAGACTGATTGAAATAATAGTGCACAATAGTGAATGTCAAACAGGAATGCACACTCACTTAAGACCGCACATATTAAGATATACCAAAGTGGGGAAAGTGGAATGGACTTTAACAAGAAGGCTACACTGAATGCGTTAAGTCAGAGATGTATTTGCTAAAACAATTAGCTTCCACTATAATCAGTAGAACTGGCTGCACCAGATGTGACAGCGCAGTGAACATTCTGAAAAAATATACCTTTTCAAAATCTTTTCAATGTGTTTTTGACGCAACTTAATGTAACACTTCCGTAATGTATTCAGTGTAGCCTTAGAGTTAACTGAATTACTGCAGTCACTGCGTATCTCTTGTAAGGTATAGGTCAAGGTCAATTTTATTATCACAACACAAGAGAAATTCGAAGTGCCAGCTGGTTGTGTTATCAAAAGTTCAGAAGTCCCATTAAAATAGAATGTGTGTGTAATTCTGCATCACAACACATGATTCTGGAGATGGCTGTTTCTTGAACTTCAAAGTTTGTGTAGACTTAAGTTACTTGATGTAACCATCCCCAGCAAACAAATAGCAAAAAGAACAATGTTAACAGTTATCATGAACCAGTCATGTCAGGTTGATTTTGTCAGCTGGATTATATAACATGTGCTTTGAGCTAACTTCTGGAATGTGCCACTAATTCATGTGAACACTATCCTCTGTCTTGCTAGTTTCTTGTTCATCCTCCCCTTCTTCTTTCTCACTCCTCTTGTCTCTAAACATAACAAGGTATTGATCATGGTTTTGCATGCTTACACGTCCTCCCTATCCTGTCCCTTGTCCTTCCCCACCCCTTCTTTTCATGAAATGGCCAAACGAAGGACCTCACAAGTGGCCGGCATCTTAGCACACTTCCACAGAGAGATAGCAGGGATCTCGACACTAAAGACAATAGTGAGGGAGAAGAGAAGGTTGAGGATGAGGAGGAGCAGATCCCAGAGGAAGAGGAAGTTCATGTAGAGAGTGAGAGTGATGAGGAAGAGGAGGAATGTAAGGAGGAAGATGAGCAGGAAGCTCCAATGAGTTGTGGGAAAACCTCTGATCTTAAACAGGGAGAAGAGGATTATAGCAAAATGTTGGAGGGAGCTGAGAAAAGTGTGGAAGAGGCTAAAGGGCCTGAGGAAGAGAGTGACGAGGTAGTTGCCATATATTCCAGAGGGAGACATGACAGTAGTAAAGGCCTTGAGAGATATTATCTAAGTATGGAAGCAGAGAGCAGGAGAGAAGAGGAATTGGACAGTGAAGTTTTAGAGAGGTGTGTAACCAGTGATGGGGAGAAGGCTGCAATCTTGGCAGAGAGAGGTGAGGTCAAACAGCAATCCAGTGACATGGAGCATGCAAACGGAAAGGGCAGTGGACAGAGTGAAGAAGTTGTAGAGGTATTTGGAGGAAAAGAAGAAAAAGAAGGAGAGGAGGAAGAAGTTGTTCAAAAGAATGACTCTGTTGGGCATCGCATAGATGAGCATGAAGTAGAAGTGGCTGAAGACGAGACAGAGTCAGTTGAAAGAATGCACAGAAGTGAAACTCCAGAAGTAACAGAGGGGAGGAAGGGGGCCTGTTCACAAGATGAAGGTTGCCTGAGAGAGTCAACAGAAAAGCAGGTTGCTGAGTTAGGTGAACAGGTGAATGATGAGGAGGATGCTTTAGAGACTGATGCGAAAGCTGACCTTGGTAGTGTGAATGGTGAAGAAGAGGACAGTGATATTCTAGAGAGATGTGTTATGAGCGAGAGAAACATTTCAAGGGGAGGACAAAGTGGTGAGGAAAGTGATGTTTTAGAAAAGTGTATTTCAGAGAACATCTCTGAGAAAGGTGAAAGTGAGGAAGTCGTGGAAAGATTTTTGAGAGGCAAACATGAAAAGGTATTGGAAAGTGATTATGGTGCTGATTATGAGAATGAGGAGGAAGAGGATGAAATTCTGGAGATGTCTGTAAAATTTGATGAGGAGGGCTCAGAAGAGGACAGTGAGAAAAAAGAAGTCATCGAAAAGTTAGTAGAAAAAGAGGAGATGAGCTCTGGTGGGAAGGAATTAAGTGAGAAGAAAGAGATGGATAAAATGCATATATTTGTCCAAAGCCCAGAGGAAATTGAAGGCGTTGAACAGGAAGAAGAAAGTGAGGTTGTGGAAATACAACAGGGCCATGTAAAAGAGGATGATGAAGATGACGATGATGATGAAGAAAAGGGCAGTGTTGGAGATGATATACAATGCCAAGAAGATGAATTGGTGAAGGATGTGCAGCAGGATATTGAACCAGCAGAGCAGTATGTTGAAACAGAACCCAAAGAGTCAGATAGTGATGAGGAGATATTGGAGATTTGTGTAGAAAATGAACAGGTAAAAAATGGGGATCATAGTGAAATGGGGGTCACACAAAAGATTGAAAGTAAAGCCACAGAATGTCTGCTCAAAGAAAGTGAGAGGCCCTTAAGTGCTAGACTCCTAGGCAAGTCTAGGGCATCCCCCCAAAGACCTGTACTTGCATCCAGTGGTGAAGACTCAGGGAAAGACCAAGAATCTGTGAGTAAAAAAGAAGCTGTTGAGGAGGTCCTTCCTAAGAAAGAAGAGAGATCAAGATCAGTGGTTGGAGGTGGACAAAAAGGGACCCCGTTCATGTCGCTTCCACGGATGGAACGCATGGGGAAATTGCGTACGGTGCAGCGAACAATTTTGTCCAGTGAGGTAGGGGATCTGTGTTGATTGGCTCTGCTCCCTCACCACTTCCCCCCTCCCCATGCATGCTTCTCCTGGCTTGCTCTTAGGCCGTGTGTGAAGCTGGTGGAGGGTGATACACCCTGTAGCTTGCCATGCATTCAAGATGCTGTAGACTTCTTTCAAATGTCTGTACTTGAACTCTCCAATCCATCATTTTAACATTTTATTAAGGAAAGAAGCACTTCAAAAAATGCAATAGTTTTTTCAATTGGCTATACTATCGAGACGTTTTATGGGAAGTTTAGGGTGATGCCTACCAGGACGGTAAAGCTGAGCACCTGTGGATTGGATTGAGAAGTGCAGGTCCATATACAATCAGTAGTGTCATTCTGCAGCCCCTCTGCCTCGCTCCCAAACTTTCCTGTCTTTTCTGCTGGCCTGGCTTCAGTGTGTGTCTGTGTTAATGTGACTAGAGCTTGTTTGCTGGAGTAGAGACTGACTTGTCCTCTGCATGTTTGTAGTAGTGTGGGGTGGGTTTGAAGGATGGAGAGACGATGCGGTAACAGAGTTTTTAATTTACAGGACACAGCTGCCAGTGACCACAAACTCAAGCCTTTATCCCCTACTGATGATGTCAAGGTGCGCATGTGTTACAGAACATGCTGTTTCACATTTTAAGTCACATTAACTCACATTGAATAGAATAGAATAGAGTACAATTCTGGTGCAACCAATTATCCATGTTTTTCATTTAAAGAATTTTGTGTTAAATACATCATATAAATCTGTTTGCAAACCCATGTTGTGTTTTTTTGTCTAGAAGGAAGTAAATGAGACAGAAGACAGCAGTGAGAGCAGAAGGAGAGAAAAAGAAGACTTGAGGTGGGGAAATTCACAGAGAGGTTGGTCAAAAATATTGTTTGCTTTCTGGCGGTGAGAAGGATTCTTACTTGCAGCTTGTCTGTTTGCCATGCTATATTGAAATGATACAGGACTAGTTTTTTTGTGCACTTGCCAGATGCTGCCTTAATACAATGTGATTTGCAATGCATCTAGTTACAAATTCAGTATGTACAATGTTTAGTACAGACTCTAGACTTTCAGTGTTGTTAGACAAGAGACCTACTCTTAATTCACAGGAGTGATGTTCTGGACTGTATTGATTTGCAGGTATCTGCTTGGTTTGGATGGAGACAGCTTCCTGGTGGAGCAGAGGCTTCAGTTGTGTGCCAGTTCTCCTGAGGCCTCCCTCTCCTCCACCAGTCACCTAAAGCCCAGCAATGATGTGGGAGAGGGCCGCAGCTCCGGGCTGAGAAAGCTGAGTGCCTCACCAATGCCAGCGCCCAGGAGAGGACTAATACGGAGCTCCCACGCCTCCTCAGACGAGGAGGAGCACGAGGAGGTGAATAAAACAGACATGCAGAAGAGAAGAGGAGCAGAAGATGATCTAATGAGCGGCAAGGGGGAGAAACAAAAATTAGAGCAGGAGGATGAAGAGGAGGATGAAGAAAAAAGTGAAGAACAGGAGGAGGAAGAGGAGTTGGAGGTTGAAGTGGAAGAGGAGGAGGAAGACGAGTTGGAAGAGGAGGAAGAGGAGGAAGAAAAGCAGTTGGAGTTTAAGATTTTAGATAAAAAGATGCCTGAGGAGAGAAAGGGGATGGAGAAGATAGGGGAAGGGAAGGCAAGTAGGATGGAAGACGATACAATGAAACAGAGCTCAAACATTTTAAAAGAAAAAGATGCGTTAAACAGAAGAGAAGAGGAGTTCAATAGTGAGGTAGAGGAGAAAAGCATTCGGCTAGTGCAACAAACAAGGCCAAGGGTGATGGAACGGACAAAACCCATAGAGGACGTTACTGATGGAAAACTCTGGAGTTACCAAGACAGGCAGAGGTCAAATTTTCTTAAGGAGGAAGCAAGGCGAATCCATGAAGAAGAAGAACGACAACTGAAAGAGGAAAACCAGGCCAAACTGAGGTGTGTGTGTGTGTGTGTGTGAATATTCTTGAATATTCTATTACTGCTTCAGCAGCAGTCATCTACTATGTCGTTTGATTGTATAGGCATTAATATTAGGTTCTGGAATCTTGAAGTGATTGTGTTGGTGTTTTTTTTTGTTTGTTTGTTTTTGGGGTTTTTTTCTCTCCAGAGCCCTAAGGCTGGAGCTGGACACCAGCAGGAGAGAGGAGGAGGCCAGGCTGGGGGCTGACACTGCTCAGCAGCTCCAGCAGCTCAAGGAGAGCACCCAGAGGGAGAGGGACCTTCAGCAGCGTTTGCTCATGTCAGTACACACCCTTCCTCACACACTGAGTTAATGGGATGTGTTTGGTCAATGGTGGGGTTTCACACATGGTCTTATGTCATGCTGGTTAGTTTGTAGTATTATTTGTCTTCTCTGAGCAAGCAGTTGGCATAAGACCAGAGTAGTGAGATGATGCACTTAACCACTGCTCTCTGTGTGGTGCTGTCATGGTAGAGAGAGAATGAGGATTTATGGTAGCATAGATGGGGCTAGTGGAAATGGCTTAATCTCAGTATGTAAACTTGAACAGATTTTCAGCTTGACAATATATTCAAGGGTAGTCAATGTTAAACTATCACAATGTGCAGAGACATACATGAGCTCCTAATGATGCTCCAGAAACATGGTTTTAAATGTCTTAAGTTACCCCTTTTTTAAGACCGTCTCACTGATCTAGCCTGATCTGTTCTTGTGGGTTCTGTCATTTTTCTAGAGAGGAGAATGAGGCCAAGCTAAGAGAGCTGAGGAGGGCTCTGGAGGAGGAGAGGAGAGCGGAGCGCGAGCAGCTGGAGGCCCAGAAGAGGCGTGAGATCCAGCGTCTGAGGGAGGAGTCTGAGCTAGAGCTCATGGAGGAGAAGAGGCAGCTGCAGAAGAGGGCTGAGGAGGCTCGAGCCTCGCTGAAACTGGAGGTCAGTGTTAGTGGATGTGCTTGAATGCATGGTGTGTGTAGCTACATAGAGAGAGGTCTGAGTGTGGCATGCTTTGCAGGCCAAGACCGATGAAATGATAAGGGAAGTACCAAGCAGCTCCAAGCAACAGTTGGCAGAGTATCGAACTGAGGTGAGACCCATTTGAAATTTTTCTTTAGGAAGTACAGCAATTTAATTTTGCACACTGTTGCAATCAAAGGCTTTTTTTCTGTTTGTTTGTTTGTTTGTTTGTTTGTTTGTGTGTGTGTGTGCAGCTTGGAGATGTGTTACTGGAGATCAGGGAGGAACTGCAGCGGGATCACAACAGGAAGGTGGAGCATTTGAAAGAGGAGCAGCGGCAGAAGCTGGAGGCCATCAGGCTGGAGAACGTGGAGCAGGTGTGTCCGCCTTCCCTCCGCAGCAAGTACAGGAAAACCTGTGTGCTTCAATAAAAGCCTTTGGGCAGTTAATCCTGTAGCCAAGTAAATCCTGACAGACAATTGATCTGCATGATCCCTATTGACTTGTGTGTTTCTTCATGTTGTAATATTCTCCAAGGTCCTGTACACATGAAGCTGGCTAAATAGAAATACACATATCAATAGGCAAAACTATCTCCATCCACACTAGCCTGCTAATAAAACCAGACCCTCGTTCTAAACTTTCGTTTTGTACAGAGGGTCTGTGGTTCAGTAGTGAAATTCAGTTGCTCGTTTGCGGTGTTTTAAGTTTAAAAAGATTGAATCAGCCCTTGACTGATAGCTTGCCTTGACTGATAGCATTATAGCTGTGCTTTCACAACGCTGCCTTCTGTTCACTGATTGGACAGGTTAAAATGTCTCCTGTTAATTGGAGGGGGATAGGAGGGCATGGGCAGGGTATATGCACAATATTATTTCCTGTCATTTTTTTTTTTACATATATGTAGTTTTGCATCCACATTAGTCATTAGTAGTCAATAGACACTTGTCAGTAGCTTCTAGAACACCAACTTCAATTAGGATCATAGTATTTTAAACTCTCAGATTTCGCTGTACACTCTCCAACACAACAGTGTTGGACTACGGCATATTAGTGTGCACAGATGGGCTATACGGATGAATATTGGTGTGCAGGGCCTAAGTGTTGCGCCACAGAGCACCTCACCACAGGAAATGCAAACCAAAAATTCTTGGCCTTTGAACAGTTACCACAATGACACTTTTGCTTTGATGCTCTCATTTGATGCTTCCACAGTACACAGTATAACTCCCTATCACTAAATAATTCACTTACCACTTACTGGTAAATGGAATGAAGTGAATTGGTCATTGGTTTTAATGTGAGATTGCTTAAAATAAGTTAAAGTAAGTGTTCAGTATTTCATATTATGCATTACTGAGGGTTTGGTAGACTGAATATAAATTAAAGTAAAAGTATATAAAAAAAAAGGAACTTCATATAACTGAAGTCAGTTTTACCTGTAATTTCTGCAGCAAACTTCATGATGCCTATGATTACTTGTTAACTGCATGAATAAGGTTACAGAAAACTGAAACCTGGTAGAGTTTAATGCAACATAACCCACATAGAATGGGACACTAGATGGCAGTAGTGAGGCTGTGTCTATTAAAATAAAGACTATTAGAACATCTGCAGACTGTTGACCTTTAGATAAAGTAGAGCTGCAGCAGAAAAAGATGCAAGGATAAGGAGAATTACATGCTAGTGGTGTCCGAAGAAACCATGTCAATCTTCAAAAACCATTACAGAGGCTTAGCTGTTTATACAGCCTTGCATTTGAATCAGATGTGTGCCTCTGTTGTATATTTGGTGTTTTAGTGCTTTGATTGCTAAGTTGGCTTCAGACAAGGTGTGGCGTGATGGCAGCCCCTCTGTAGACAGCAGTATACAATTAGAAAACCATTACTCAGAAGGCTGAAAAAAACATTGATGATAAAACCATTAAAGTCCATTTGGATTGGGTAAGGATCAGCTACCAGCGTAAATGCATAGCACTGACTGATTTAAATGTAGGAATATGCTGACAGCTGTGAGTGCAAAAGATGTGAAGGAGATACCAATGTACTTGTTTTTCAGTACTGAAATACAACCAACCTGAGGAGGTTTGCTAGGAGAGGATATGTGTCCATTGCAGGATATAGAGAATATTTATCGTTAAAAAAGTCATGCAGGAGGCTTTTTTTGGACTTAAATGCAATAAATTGCAGGAGCAATAAAATCTAAACATGAATATCTAAATTTATGAATAACAGCAGAGCTTCTTTGCAGTTTTTTCTCAAAGTTGGTGCCATCCATGTTTAGGAAAATCGCTTCTGTCATAAGGTATGCAGACAAAGACAGAGAGAGTATGTTGACTTTTGCAGTTGTTTCTTAGATATGGATCTTTAATGACTTCACTTCAGTTCAGTAAATACAGTTCTGTTCTTGGGATTCAGTGGGTTCAATCTCCCTTGTCTTTATCTAAACTACATTTAGAAACCAAAAAATAGATAAAACTTTCTCAGTTACTTTCTCACCTTTCCTTGATAGCTTGGTGCTTCTCTTCAACTGATGTTGGAGTATGTAGCATGTAATGTGTATATGTCTTCATAGGAGAGCAGTCAGAGGGAGAATTTGCGGACTACCCTGCAAGAAGAGAGGGAGCGTCTGTTGTCCTCACACAACTTTCAACTGGAACAGCTAAAAAACCAACTGGAGAAGCAGGTCCAGAGGACACGACAGGCATACTCCAAGAAGGTTGGTAGCTCCTAAAGTAGCAGCCTGCAACAATCAGGGTCACTCAGGATTTTGTTTTTATTATCACATATATAGGAATACTAGGTAATATTTGAAATACTTGGTGTAAGGGTCATATTTTAAATAATGAGGAAAGTCTTAACTCTAACTAAAGTTAATTTAATAACAGTTAAAATCAATTTTAAAAATAAACACTATGGGCTACAAATACTGAAGAGACAACTAAGTGCTCCCATATGCAACAAGATAGCTAAGGCACTGTGATCATAGAGTGACTTTGCACTTTGACAATCATTTATGTTAGGGTCTGCATTGTTGGATGTGTATTTGAGTAAGTAATGTATAATGACATGCCTAAATACAGCACAAATGTCAGTTTACATGCCGTGATGCTTATGTGTGCTCATCAGGAGGAAGAGATTAGGGATCTAGAACTACAACTGGACATACGTACCAAAGATCTAAAAACCCAGGAAGCAATGCTTTTCAATCAGGTATATTATTCTAGTTATCTAAAATCACATGTTGGTTTTATTCATTTTGTGTTCTATTTGTGATGTTTTTATCACTGATTTGACATATTTTTGTCTTTTGACTAGTTTGTCTTTGTCATTTTTATATCAACTTCTAGAAATGTTTGAGACATTAAACCTGCGATATGATTAAATGTGTCAAATGTAGCTGCTTGTGTGTTTCTCATAGATGTCAGAGATGCAAAAAAGAAGACATCAACTTGGACTCAAGGAGAATGAGGTACTAAGAGAAATATATATAGTGTGTGTGTGTGTATTATCCTCCCCCATCAATGCTGCATGGTTAGACTTTTCCATTTTCCACAGATCGATGGCCTTCATGAGGATCTTGAGAGGATGACCCTTGAGAGGGACCATGCCAGGCAGGAGGCCCAGCAGGAGAGGCAGGAGAAGGAGCGCCTGCAGGGAGAGAACCACGTCATGAAGGCCCAGAGGGAGAAGCTGGAGAAGAAACTGGAGCTGCTGCAGGAGCGCTGTGACCAGCTGAGCCACCGCGTCAGGTAGCCACACCCTCAAAGACATCTTCTCAACACAGTTCATGCTTGTACTCAGCATATGAGGGCAAAACAACGTGACCACACAGTTCGGCCAAACAGTAATGAACCTTGATAATACTATGCTGTGTCATAATAAGGTCTCAAAACTTAGTTTACTTCATCTTGCTCCCATCTTTCACACTACTGTACTCTCATGAGCATGATAGCCAGCTACATAAACTAGGTTTGAGGATTCAAACATCTGTAGCAGATGTCTTGGTGCAGTAATTTAATGATGTCTGTCTGATGTGTGTGTGTGTGTGTGTGTGGTGTGTGTGTGTGTGTGTGTGTATGTTTAGTGACCTGGAGCAGACAGAGAAAAAAGTCCCTTCCTCTAAGTCAGGACGAAAGCAAACAAAGGTCAACACAGAGCGTAAAGAAACGAGACAGAAGGACCGGGAGTCCTCCTCAATTCCCAGTGATGAGCAGTCATTACATGTGGAGGATCTGGAGCCCCCCAAAGCAGCCTCCACCCCCCCACTCCCCAAAAGCAGTGAGAGTATTGAGGGGTGAGTAAGCCTACCAGTGTGACCTATAGGACTGTATTATGCTCAGATCATTCTGTTCATTAGTGCTGAGTAATTAGAATGATCCTAGAGAATTGCTAACGATAACATTCTCTCAGTCTAAGGTACTACATATCGTCAGAAGGCATGTCATTGCAGAGGGCCCGGAACTTTCTGGAGCAGCAGAGCGGTAACCTTAGCGAGAGGCAGGCAGCGCTAACGGCCGCCCGCTCCAGTTGCCTCCAAGGCTCCGTCAGAGAGGGGGTCAACCAGGAGCTTCTGAAAAACCTCCAGCAGGTAGGCTGCACACATGGATCAGAGAGACTGTCTGTCTGGAGTCCCAATTTTACCTTGAAGTCTCTCTCACACCCACGTGGTCTCTGTTTGCCTCCTCCTCTTCTCTGTCAAAGGAGGCAAATCACCTGGAGCAGCTGAGGGCTACTGTGCAGAAGGGACAGAACCTTCTAGAGAAGAAAGCAGAGAGACTCACCCACTTGGAGAGTTCATTGGTGGAGGAGGTGTGTCTGGCTTTATTATTCTGTCACCACCATGATTAACTCACATGTGTGTGTTGGTGTAGGAGTAACATGCTTGAAGGTGGTCCTGAAGAAGTTTGCTGAAGATTTCAGAATTTATTTATAAATGTTATGTATTTATAAGGGTTATGTAGTCAATGTTACCCTCTGGGTTTTCTGCTCCTCTTGGCTCTTCCAGTCTTCATACAACGACACGTACAGACATGACGTGGATAGGAAAGTTACATTTGTTGTCTCAGACTCAGACATGAGCAGCGTGGATGGCCATGAAGGGACAGGTTAGTAGTATTCTATGCCAACATCGGTGTTTACTTTGACATTCATGCTCTTTATACTTTATTCTTTTTGAACCTTATTGTTTATGTATGACTGCCAAATCTGGGCTTGTTTAGATACCTCAGCTCATGTTTGCAAGCATAGACCTGACCACTCTGTGGTTCCTTGCCCTTCTCTTCTTTCCATTCAGACGACCATCCAACTGTCCCGGCTAAAGTGCAGCACTTGGCTGACTCTCTGCAGCACATTTCTGAACAGCTAAACACAGTCCTGGAGGCCCTGAGTTCTCTTGCCCAGAAGAAGGCTCCGCTCTTGTCGAACGTCCAGGCCTCATACCAACCCTTGTCAGTGCCTTTATCTCAGGAACAGGCCTTCTCCTCTGGCTTGCTGTCAGGATCCAGATGGCCCTCTGCCAGGATGGGTGCAAGGAATCTAAGCAGAGCTGGCAACAGCTTCTTTTTCCAGAAGGAGCCTTCTGGTAGGTTGGGTAGCATTGACATCCCACTAGGTTTATAGGTGTTTTTTGTGGTGCCTCTGTGTGTTTTCAGTATTTTCTGGTATTAGTAGATGATGGGACTCAGATGCCTGACACATTTTTTTGCCATAGGGCTTCCTATGAATGTCCGTGGAGGTCATTCACTAATGGGCCATTACAACCTTTCAGGGCTTCCTTCACCCAGGTAGGTGTGCTGATATTCTGGTTCAGTTTGTGTGATATTTCTAGTCTTTATTTCTAGATTTCAAGTGTGTGTGTGATATTTCTAGTGTGATTTTTTTTTAAATTCTGGATAAAGGTGTCCTATGTTTCCTCTTCTGCCATTTCACACCCTCATGAGTTTCATCTAGTTTGATAAGGTCGAACTTTATTTACCGACTTACCTACCACTGTACATATTTGTATGAATGTCAGTGAGCAGGTGCAGAGCATGTTGTCTAGTAAGTCCACAGAAATGGATAATCAGCAGTTGCAAAGTCTGATTGAGGGCAACAAGAGATGGCTGGAAACACGCAGGAAAGACCCTGGCATGTATCCTTTCGAACCTCTAAAAAGATGTTTGGCATTGTTTTCACCCCAGGCTTTATCATTTGTCTTAATTCTTTTGTGCACTGATATTTTTCAGCCTTATTCTGAATATCAGTGCTGACTGATATTCAGCCTGTCCTTGGAAAAGATGCACTTGTACATCTATATTGTTTTCTCTGTGTAGGTTTCTGTTTTGTAAGTGTTTTTTCCTCAACAAAACTTGACAGACCCTTGTTTACCCGTTATCGGCCTCCATCCTCCCTTGGTGGACTAGTTCAGCTCGGTCTGGATGAGAGTAATCAGATTAAGGTCTACCACTACTGAGGAGCTGCATTATTCTGTTATCATGTGTGAATGTACAAGAGACTGTGAGAACTAAATATTTATTCTGTTCTGGTTGTTTCTGAATTTGCTTTGGTTTGGAACCTCATCATGCACAGCATTTTACATTTTGGACCTGTTGTCAGCAACAAAGCTTCTATTCTATACTTACTGTAAAATTGTATGTGAAATTGTTGTAGAGCCAACAACATTTTGACAGGTCTTAAATACATATCAATTTAAGATTTAAATCTGTTTAAGGTACGCTTTGCCAGAAGCAAGTTCTATCCTTTGTCCAGTAATCACTGGAACTGTTTTCCAAAGTACGCTGCAAGGCCTTACCATAAACCCCTCCTCAAAGTCTGACTTGGCCTGGTACCCTAAAAAATGCCATGTAAGTTTGTAAAGTAGTTTTGTAAAGTACATAAATAAAGTGTATATTTGTAGAATCTGTGCGTTGTCAAGCATTCTTAGAGCTCTTACATCTGTCTTTAAGGTGAAACACTCCTGACTGACATGAACGCCATTTCTATTGCATTAAGTCTAACCATTTGATTCCCCAGACTATGGCGTTTATCTGCAAAACAATAACACTACATTGCTAATGATTACGTGAGGAGCTTGATATTGATATCTCAGAACCAATTAGTCTTGTTGTGCAATTAATTGAATTAACTAATTGCAGTAATGCCTCCCAGTGATTGTGAAAACAGCATCGTCAAGATGTTATTATTCCCAAAGGTAAGGATTTGTGGCTTTAGAAAGTAAATGTCCCGTTATGTATTCCTCTGTCCCGTGTACAGATCTCAACTCGCTCAGTCCACATGGCTGAAGAGTTTTGCTTTGGATCAGATTCTTGTTCACTGAATTTTTTTGTTTGTTTTTGTCTTTTTGTTTTCAGTTTCACTATATAGAATTTTATATTTTTATATTATATTTTAGGTTTAGAAAAGTTGATCTCAATACGGGCCAAAATGATAGTGATTATAATTTATACCATAATTGAGCAGCCCTACTGAGTAGATTCTGAAACAATGCATCCCTCTTATGTTTAAATGACCTTTAGAATGCCCTGTCATAACTAAATAGCTACAAGCAGCTTGATGTCAATGTGATGTGTTCACTTCATTTTAAAGCAAAGTATGCATTTATTCATTACACAGGTCTTTTTTTTGCAAATCTGAAATGAAATTTAACATCAACTTAGAAAAAGTACACTTGCCTGTTTCAGCACAATGGTTTTAAACTGATTTGAATGGAATAACAAAAAAAGTCCTACAGTGCCTTGAGAAGGTATTCAACCCCCTGAAAGTCAACATTTTCTAAATTACAAAAAGTATTTACACATTTTCCAAATGAATAATGATATTATAAACATCTACGTACTACATTTCCAAAAACAAATTTGGTGTGTCTAGTTTTGAATGCAGAAAATCTTTCAAGGGGGCTGAACAATTTGGCAAGGCAAAGTATTTGCCTGCCAATGTTTAAGACACAGTGTTGTACTGTAGTGTATGACACCAGTATGCATCATGTAAGCTTTTTAATAACAAAACATTTCACAATTCATTCCATAAAATTGGCTCACAAACATGAGCACAATGTCCCAGGCAAAAATTCTTTGTACGACCCTACAAAAACCTACATATCATTAGTAATCCAAAAAGATACATTTTTGGTTACTTTGTGGGCCATTCTAAAGGTTCTGTGACCCCCTTCATTCAAGCGTAGTGTAGTGTAGTGTAAGGTTTTTCGAAGCATGATTCAGACATTTAAAAGGTACTGCTGTGCAATGACTACGTTTCTTGATTGCGCCTCCTCCTCCGACCCCTCACCCTCTCCTCCCCCTTGTGGTCAGTCACCTTGTTCTCCTGAACAGACCTCAGCCTTGCCAGGATGTGTTTCTTGGGGAACTTGAGTGTGGTGCAGCCAAACTGGCTGACGCCACCCGTGTCCCCTGGTAGCTTCTCCCGTCTCTGCACCCAGCTGCGCCACCCAGGCTTCCAGCAGTATACACTGTCGTAGAAGCGCGAGCCGTTCTCGCCACCGAGTACGTAGATGCGCCGCTTCCAACGGGCCACTCCCCCCGCCGCGATTCTCCGTGGCAGTCCCGGGAAAACCACAGGACTGGGTGCCCGATCGCTGCCCCCGCCACGGTCCATGCCTGGGGTCACCTCACGTTCAGCCCCGGAGCCTCTTCCCTCTCGGAAGAACAGCACCCGCCCCGTGGCGTCCAGTGGCTCCAGCTGTGTGTAGTTGCCGTCCAGGAACTTGGCAGCGTCACGCATATAGCCCCCGACGGCACACACGCCGCCCCGCACTGCAACACCTCCTGCCAGACAGGTGGCACCAGAGTCTAGCGCCACACGGGTCCAGAGAGAGGTGGCCGTGTGGTAAATGAGCACACCTGAGTGCACCACGGCCCGGTTCTGCTCCAGCGTGGCGCCGCCCAGCAGATAGAGACGGCCACGGAGCGCGGCACAGGCAAACGAGCGCAGTGGCAAGGGCAGCTGTGGCCCTGGTGACCAGCTCATGGTGCCCAAGTCCAACGTCTCGCTTGAATCCAACAGCGCAGAGCGGTTGCAGCCACCCAGTGCATAGAGCGAGTTGCCACAGCCCAACAATCCCAGCATGGCCCGTGGTTGGGTCATAGGCGGGCGCTCGATCCAGCGGTCAGCCACCACGTCGTACTCGTGCACCTCAGGCGATACTTGTCCACGGCGCAGGATGCCACCGGCCACAAACAGGCGCCCACCGATGGCCGTACAGCCAGGGCACAGCAGTGAACCGAGCGCTGCCAGCTTCTCCCATTTGCCCGTGCGCGGGTCGAAGCAGTCCACGGTAAAGTCCTCCTCACGGAGCGCGTCGTCCTCGCGTGGCTTCAGGTCCACGCACACGATCTTCTTCTCAAACATGCCCTCCCGGGGTCGCATGGGCCCGCCCATGGCCTCTACGCTGGCCCGCGGCCCAGCTCCTGGTTTAGCCGCCGGCTCTCCTCCGGCGCCAGCAGGCCCGGCCGCAAGTGCCGCAGCAGCGCCGGCATGTGGATGTAGCGCTCGGATGGCTGGTGCTCTGCCCAGCGCCGTGCCGCGTCGTATACCTCTGTCTCCGACTCTACGCCCAGTCGGTCAGACTCCAGCAGGCTGCCTAAGGTACCAGGGTCCAGAAGAAGGAAGTCCCGCTGGCGTGCCACGCGGGGAAAGTGCTGAGCCACCAGCCGCAGAGAGGCACGCAGGAGCAGCTGGTCATGGTGTGAGCGGGCCAGAGAGTACATCCCCAGACAGTTCTCTACAGACAAGTGCTCAAACAGAAACCTGCCAGGAGAATTAATTATGGTCATGCACTAACATATTTCTAGGCAGAATGCAAACAGAACCCATTTAACTGGTTAAATATGTTATCATTGTACACTAATATATATTCAATATTTAAAATCACTAATGGTCCAATAATGATCAGGAATGGTCCTAGGTATGGGACCACTATCAAATTATTCAGTTGCTCCATTCCAGCAACAGACCTATGACATGACATAATTCCTGATAAAGATTCTATAACTGCTCCTGAATTAGCCACGTGAATCAGAGACTCTTTCATGATGTTTCACTTTGCGGAAGGAGTCTGGCACCTCTCAATAGGCATACATTAGTTTCCTGGTAGGCAGATACTTTCTGTGAACTTTGAAACTATTTAGCATGCCTTCAACCATTCACAACAGTTTGGTTATTTGGTTGTGACATCGCTTTCAGCCCTCTAACAGAGGACATAGCCTCTGTTCTCTGATTGGTCCTATATCGTCTTATGTCTTATACCTATATCGAAACCTAACTCTTTGGATAGGTACCTGACTAGTGCTGTAGCAAAATGTGATATTGAGCAGAAACACTAGGTGGCGCTATCCTGGCAACTCCAAAGGCTCTCCATTCTTGGAGACCTCTTCACCTCTTACATATTTCTAGCCAGGCTAGCGCCGCCTTGTACTTCCAATCAATACTGCATTTCACTACAGTACTGCATCAGAGATCTCTCCAAAAGCTTCCTTTGGCAAATTTTTGCCTGACCAATCAGCATACAGAGGCCTCTAGCATGCCCAATAGTTTTAAAGTTCACAGAAAGTATCTGCCCATGAGGAAGGAAACATGCCAACTGAGGGATCACAGACACTTTGCACAAAGTGAAATGACATGAAAACGTTTGGCATGCCAGAATATTTGCAAAATGTGAGGGGTGTACTCACTTTTGTGAGATACTGCATCAGCCCTGAATGTCCCATTACACTGAATTAGGAGCTGGTCACTAGTTTACCTTGAACAGAGGTCCTGCAACGGCATTACTTGAAGGCGACTGGCTGCTACAAAGAGGTCCTCTGCTGTGTCCAGGCTGAGCCCAGCCTCCCCAGTGTAGATAAACTGGATGACTGTCTCCATAACTGCTGGTGTTACTTCCTCCAACCGGATCTCAGTAAGGCGAGACTCCACCAGGGGACTTGTGAACATGGCTCGGAAATAGGGGCTCACTGCAGCTAGAAGAACCCTAAGAACAATAATCGTCATGGATTATCCAACTATACAGTAGTACAAATAGGACAGATCTCAACAAGACGTATTTAGTGTGTATAACACTTGGTATTCTCTCAGAATGTTCACCACCTCTGTGCTCAGGTCATAAATCAACCCAACCTATCTTCGCAGAACCAAAATGATTTCATTTTGAGACTGAGCCATTGGGTATAGCCCACCTGTGACACATGAATCTCTTCCCTTCCACAAGAAGCGTGACATCGCACAGCTGCTGGGCATCAAGTAACTGCTTTAGGCCTGAATAAGAAATGTGTCACACAATTATTGGAGCAATGATGATTCATCCAAAAACCCATCAGATAATAATAATAATGATAATGATCATCATGTCTAACCGTGTGTTATATAGTCTCCCAGCGGTGTGGTGCTGTCATCAGGAAAATCTTCTTCTTCTGAGTCACTGTCTGAGAGAGGCTCCCCTCCACCACTGTCAGCATCCTGCCACGGTTGTGGCCGCCAGGTAACTGTAACACCCTTCACAGAGTTCATCTGTACCATGCAAGCACACCAAGCATGTGAGCTAATTAATTAAGCGGTCATGTCCTAAGGGTCACTTGTGTACTATTGAAAAGAAGACCCAAGAGTGCAGTCAATATAGATCAATCAATTTACATTAATCATGCAACATGGAGCAATTGGGTGTATTAATTCTACCAAAACAATCCCTATAGTGTTAAACAAACACATTTGTAGAAGAAACAACGGGAGTATGTTTTTGTTTAAGAAATATCAGTAGGCTTAAGCTGCTAGGCTACAAAAACATATTTTGCCTGACAACCAATGGAAGTACTCCAAACCTGTAGATGGCAGCGCAAACACGGATTTTTATGAAGGCAACTAATAAACGGAGGAGCAGTTGCCTGAATGACCGTTATCTAGGCTACTATTACCATGCAAACTGAATTTTCAGTAACTAACAGATTAATGACAAATATAATGGATCTGCATCAACTATGTAATTTAAAGCAACTCTGACATTTAAGTAATAAACTAAAGCAAAACGTGCAGCATAACGTTAGTGAACTTGAGAGGTAACGTTAGGCAAAACGCTCAAAAGTGCTGGCCATGCTTCTGTCTTATTACCTTCACTAATAGCAGGGTGATCTGAAGAATCCCAACAATGCCCAGTCCAAGTGCACAGTGTCAACAGATTACAACAATCACAGTTAGTCGTGAACTCAGGATACTTTGACCAGATGGACAGTGTCCCGCAATGGCCTTTTGTCACGTATTATCTAGCCTCTCTGCCTCCTTTGAACACCTCGCCCATCTTGGCCTGTTCGTGCTTTGATTCATGAACACACGCCATCACGACTCCATGCACATTTTCAAACCTTTTACGTTAGGTCACAAGAAATGACAAGTTAGCTATGTAGCTAATTTAGCGGTTAGCTCATTAGCTGTCCAATAAGGACCATCTAACTTAGCTGTTACCTTGACGTGAACTGAAAAAATGCACATCCTCACTTTTCTTAGCAAACTAACTGGGTACTTTCCTTCTCTAACATAGCTACAATTATGTTAAATATATTTACGAAAATAAAAAACGGACACAGTCCTTTCGGCATTTTAAATTCTGAAAGGAAGCCGTCAACACCACAGTTATTTCTATTTGGTCCCTTCGTTTCTTCTTCGCTTCTCTCTCATCTTCTTCTATGCTTTGAAATCTGCAGGGATGTTGCATTCTGCCATCTGTTGAGTAAAACGCACTGAAACGTTTCAGAAGCTGATTATATACCACTGGCAATAAAGGCTGCACTCTAAACAAAATCTCACACAGACTCGATCTGTTTGTGTGGATGAATTAGATTTATTATTTTTTTATGTAAACACTGTGCCGTAGGAGGACCGACATCAGATTCGACAGGCCTCCAGGCCAGTGTGCGGCGGTGAAGGCGTCACACTGCTATTTTCCTATTTGGGGGAAAGAAATCAATAGAACAAGATTTAGAGGAAGCTGCGATCATCATTGTGCGCCTTTTCGAATCACACAAAGCGGGATTTTCATCCAAAAGATAGAAGTGTGCTACCTGCAATTCATAGAGTTTCCTCTTTGTATTCCCTGACCTAAAATGATCGATATGATTGAGAAGGAAGACACCATTATCAGCGAAGAAGAAGCCGCTCAGTATGACCGTCAGATCCGTTTGTGGGGGCTGGACGCACAAAAGAGGTCTGAGTACTGTACATCTGTGGAATGGGTGGGCTGTACCAGAGCCATATAGTAGAGTCAAAGTATTTTTGGACTCCCATTAAAATGTCTCTAATGTTTTCTCAGTCGCTCTGGCCTGACCAACATTTCATTAAGTTAGCTTTTCATTTAATGTCACACTGTCATTAAGATACAGCTCATTTAGTTTTCTTGGTTGAATCAATAAGTAAGTTAGCTCGCAGACGTGTTGCTCCGTTCATACAACGTGTTTTCAGCTAATATTTAGCTAGGTGGTGACATCTTTCTGAATGCATGATAGTGCCTACCGTTCATGTCTGTATCTTGCATTTAGATACGTTACTGGATCTGCAAACAAATGTGCAACACATCAGGCAATCGAGCAAGCAAATGCATGTAAACCTTACACACTACATAGTTCCACTGCTCTCATCATGATATTGCCTGCAGATACAGCTGATTGTAGTCCAGTGTTGTTGCACTTACCTCATGGACCAAATTCCCCATGAGATCTGGGAGCAGAGAGCAGATAGTCCATTCTCAATATAGCTCATTGTGACACGCACCCTTTTCCCTCTAGGCTGCGTGGATCCCGCGTTCTCCTAGTTGGACTTGGGGGTTTGGGTGCTGAAGTCGCAAAAAATCTAATTCTGGCTGGGGTGAAAGGATTAACCTTACTGGACCATGAACAGGTACATTATGAGTCAATAAAGTAACATTTAAGTAAATGCATTTTTTGCATTTGTGTGTTTTAATATCTCTCATGTAACCTTGTTCATGTTTTACAATTAATAATGGCTATGGTTGGACAAGCTGTCATTACATTGTTCCGAAGGAGCATTGAATTAATTGACAGAACTAACAGACCCATACACTCCCCTACACAGGTTAATGAGGAGTGTAGCCAGGCGCAGTTCTTGATCCCAGTGTCTGCACGTGGACAGAACCGAGCCCAAGCCTCCCTGGAACGGGCCCAGGCCCTCAACCCTATGGTGGAAGTCAAAGCAGACACAGAAAATGTGGAGTCCAAACCCAATGAGTTCTTTCTTCAGTTTGATGCAGTGAGTAAATAATGCGAAGAAATATCATGACTTATGTTGTTACTTTATGTTTTGAACACACAACTTACAAGGTTTTAATGAAAATGCAAGGCCTACTAGCCAACAGTATGATTTCAATAAATCCACAACATGAGATCTTATGTGTTCAGGAAAAAAAGACTTCATGCACATAGACCTAATTCTGTTGAAAACACACACAGGTTTGTCTGACCCGATGTTCATGGAACCTCATGATGCGGGTGGACCAACTCTGTTCCCAGAAGAATATAAAGATTTTTTGCGGAGATGTCTTTGGTTATCATGGCTATATGTTTTCAAACTTGGGCAAAGAGCATCACTATGTAGAGTAAGTATATATCATATCACACGACACAATGCAATATACATAGTATGTCCTGAATGAGATTCATACTGACAGCACAAACAAATTCTAATTTAATAAGCAGGGCAAAACGTTTTTTGTAATGTAATACATGTAACACAACAAGTGACAAACACGTAGCAAGGTACAGCTAAATTGGAAACAATCATGTTTTTGACATTCATGATTGTAAAGAAGAGTGTAATTTAATATCTAGTGGATGTAGGACGACTTTAAAATAGACTTTATTGTCTGTCATTTTGTAATGTTTAATGGTGTGCAATTTTAAATGAATTCATGTGCATGGTGTTCATACTACTTCTATTTTTATACATCATATAGAGAAAAGCCCAAAGTACGAAAAAACACAGATGAACCAGCCTCAGATGGACCTGAAGCAAAGAAAGCGAAAATTGACCCCAATGAAACCACCATGGTTAAAAAGGTTAGCATTACTGTAGCCTGAGTTAATAGAATAGTATTCCTTTAATGAATTTTTTAACTACAGTGCAAATGCTTTCTCACGTCCCTCCTTCTTTTGTCCCACTCTCAACAAGACGGCTAGTTTCTGCTCTTTAAAGGAGGCTTTTGAAATTGAATGGACAAGTGATAAAGCCAAGAAAAGCATCAAGCGCACGCCGAAGGACTACTTCCTCTTGCAAGGTAAGCTCTGAATTGCTATGGCAACACCAGCTGTGGGCTCTGCAGTCACGCTCAGTTGAGTATGATCAATTCCCAGAGCTGAGAATGAAAACACTGTTGGCCTTGACATGCACTTGCTTGCCTAAATACTAAGGCCTTGTTTGCCATCCCAAGACCACACCCCTATGCCCTGTCACAATGGCAGTTTTTGGAGGAAGTGCAACGACATGAGTTTTTGGCCTTGGGTTGTCTGGTTTGTTTACCTTCCCTCTAGCACTGGGATTGAAAACAGTTGCCTTATCTGTATTTCCTGAACGGAGAAGCAGTGTAATGTAGCATAGTATGAGAACAAAATTACTATACACTGCATTTACTATATTAAAAAAAATCAGGCCCTTCAGGCACTGAACGTTTTACCTAAAACTGAGTGCCTTATTCAATTCTTGGAGAAGCTTAAGCATTTCATTTGGAAGGCTATTATGAGATGTATGTGAAAGTGAAGTGCTAAATAAGTGGCATTTTAAAATTATAAACTGCTTGTGCATTGTTAGCTATTTTTGGAGCCATTCCTTCATGCCGATTAAGAACAACCAGTGCTGCAACTGTAAAATGTCAATGGAAAAACAATATTTATTTTTAGACAGTGTTTTCTAATCTTAAAACAGTTGTAATGTCACAGATCTGAATATTCCATAGTTTCAGTTAAGGATGCATATTAGATAGTGTAATGATAAGAAATTGCTATAGAAATTGTTTTCTACTCGACGCATCTGTAAATCCTCTATGCTGTTCACAGTGCTGTTGAGGTTTCGTTCGGATAAAGGCCGCGACCCACAGCCCGCTAATTTCACAGAGGACTCTGAGCGGCTGCTCCAGCTATGTGAGGACGTGCTACAGTCTAAAGGTCTCCAGGGTGACCTCCTACCAGAGGACTTCACCAGGTGAACACACTATCACTTATCACCTCGGAATAAAGAAAGAAAGATAAAGAAACTTTCTGGATTTCTTAACAATAAAGAAAGATACAGTTAAGAAAATAGTGATGATTGCTATGTATATTTTAAAGATATGTTCTTCTGTCTGCTCAATGTTAATCTTTTTGGTACAGCTACTGCTTCTCTGAGATGGCCCCAGTCTGTGCTGTAGTTGGTGGAGTGCTGGGCCAAGAAGTTGTTAAGGTAATTTACTGTGTGATGCTTTGTGTGTGTGTTTTTTTTTTTTACATTAATTTTATTGGCAGCACTCCATTTTCAACAAACATGTGCTTATGTAAGATGGCAAGGGTGGGTGATCATGGCATCCATAAAGAGCAGACCGTCTTGTGTAAGATATGTGAAATTCTTAACCACTGTGCAAATATGAGTGGATGGATGACAGTTGATTTTCTGTTGTCTTTATGGGAATAATGTGTTTTTATCATGTTTGCATAAAGCTTGTGTCCTTATCCATTTTATTATTATTATAAAAATATCATTATAAACACTTTTTTTATTATTTTAAATGTAAGACTTCAGTATGACAAACAGAAAGTACACAGCAGTATGGAAGAGCTCTATTTATCATGGTCAGTTATATCAATTTTAAGCCAAGGCTTTTAATGATGACTGTTACTGTGTATGATTGAACTAATACTATAGAATGACAGTTTAAGCTGAATCTGGCAGAATAGTTTTTGTTATTATTATTCTCAGAGATAGGGTCTGCAAACTGTATTTTTTCCCTTTCAGTTGTCTATACAGATTTACAGAGAGCTGCCTAGTTCACTACTGATGTTAAGACCGGTGGATGAATAGCCTAGAAATCTAGACGTATCCTAGCAGCAGTTACCTGTTACAGTCTGGCTTGTCAGGCTAGTGGACAAAGGCTTTTCAATGTTAATCGACAACTATATGTTATGCATATCTACAGGCCCTGTCTCAAAGAGACGCCCCACATCGGAATTTCTTTTTCTTTGATGGTGCAAGTGGAAGTGGTGTGGTGGACTATTTTGGTATGGAGTAACTAAACCCATGAGACGTTTTGAAGGGAAGCGTACTTTCTCAAGAGTCCTCACGGAACACACCTGTGCTCTCAGCAGGCTGAAATCAGTGATATTTCATTTGTCATCTTTTCTTCTGTAACATTCTTTTGTAGCATTTTTCTCTGTAAACCTTCACTTTGATAAAGAAAAAATCCTACTGTATATTTAGTTTAATAACACAGTGTAATGTCCTTTTCAGTGTCAGTTTCAATAAGCCATATGACTTACCATTTGTACAATTTTTTAAGAAATATGTATGTTTCATTTTCCTCTGCTCAGCAAAACATCTTCAACGTCATTTTTTGCCATTCTAAAAATAGAAGACTTGGTTACAAAAACATGATCTTACGTCTGTTTTGTTATTATACTGAATTTCTCACATATTGTAAAATTGTATATGTGCAAGAAATGATGTGAACATGCACATTTGTAACCAAACCAAACAAAAAATATGCTGCCCTAGCGTGTTGTTTGGGTTTGGCTGGACTTCGACGTTGTTAACACCGATTATCAGAATTAAATATATCAAACTAAATGTTCGTTAACACTAGTAATACACGCTAGTAATACACTACAGTAATACTGTGTGTTTTTAAGTCTCATACCGGTAATGTGGAGGATGATAATAATAATATTATTACTAGATAAGTTATTGTATCAAATTGATACAATCAAAGTGATCTTACCCACCACAGATTGCTTATTATATCAAAGTCCTCTTTTTGAACTGTCCTCAAAAGTCAGAAGTCACATTTCCTTTTTGATTTGATTGTGTCAAAGATTGTTGAATCCGGATTTTCAGATTTGTCGTGCACGCGCTTGTGAGGGCCACGAGAGTGGATGGGGCTGGTTTTTGGAGTTCAAAAAGTTTCCCGGATGTCTGAAACTGCTCCTAACAACTCCGATAGTCTCCTTTAATATGGCGGTGAAAAGTGAAAAAACATACGGCTGAGAGGTGGCTACTAATGTAAATTAAGTTACGTTAACCAAGTTTTATCGTTCTGTTCACAAGAAGGAAACTTTCAAGAGTTCGGAAAAAACGATTCGACGAATGACCGAATAAAATTTAAAGGTAGGACCAGGAAAGTGATGCTTGAAGTGATGGCATGAGTACGACAACAACTCATTCTGTAGCTTAACGTTTGGTTATTTATTTAAACTGAGATGGCTTGAAACTTGGCTAGCATAGCAACGGCCACCTAGCAGCATTGCTAGCTAACGTAGATAGGTAGGCTACCTTATGACATTCGTCAAGTTAACTGTACGGTAACATTTACTCATCAAACATGAAATTGGCGTTAATGATATTTAAGAGACCACATAGCATCAATAGGTTTTAACGACTTGTGCTGAGTTTCAGCTATTTGTCGTATTAAAGTAGCGTTAGCTTAAAGTCCGAAAGAAGTTAAGCATGTAGCTAAGTAGCTAGCTGGTTAGCTAAGTCGTAAAGTGTTATAACCTGTGTATGTTGAGACCACAGTGAGTGTTGTTCCCTCAATACTCAAAATCCTACCGTTGTTGTTGTGGTGTTAATGTCTTGTTTACTAAACTACGTGGTAATTCAAAAATTGTCATGCTGAGTTATGGCTCTGTGCTCTGGAGTAAGTTAATCTGGTCTACTAATATTAGCTAGCTAGCTAGCTAGCTATCTATCGTAGTGAAAAGTTGCGGTCCAGTTAGCAATAGCATAGTTAAGTGCTAAGCGTAAATTGGAACTAGGTGCTAAGAAGGTCTTTGTAGTTCAAACCTTCTTTTACTGTCTGTGGTTGAAACGGCTTAGCAGATTTGCTAACAGTATTGTTAGCAAAATTAAAGCAACAAACCTTATGCATGTCACACCAATGTTGTCAGTCTAATACTTTTGTCAGTTAAACAATTGTTTAGAGTAATGTCTCTAGTTGTGGTGTTTCCTAGTAGGGTTGGCGTTTGTTTTCCAACACAACTTAACGCTCTCTGAGTTCTTGTTTAACCTCCAGTTAGCTAGCAAATTTAGTTAGTTATCATTCAGGTAACGTAAGGTTAAACATCGTCATTCTAGCTAGCCAGCTTTGCCTTATTAACTTTAAGATATAGCCATAACTAGTTACAGGCTGTCCAGTTTATTTACCCTGTTATTTAGGATATTAGGCAAGTCTTTGTCATAGAAAGCTGTGAATGATAAACGATAATGAATGATAAACGTTACATCAGTACTATATTTATAAAACAGTATGATTGTTAACTGTTGTTAACCAATAGAAGCACTAGTTTCCTGGACTGGACGATGATGGCATTGTACAATCTGGTTGTGAATGCTCTGTTGATTGTCCTCTCCCTCTTGGCGTGTGTTGCTATAACATCAGCAAAGATACTGTAGAACCCATAGGTGGCTCATGACTCCATAGCTCCAGGCATAAAGAGCATAGTTAAATAGAATTATTAGGGTTTGGCCAGTGTAGGAACTGGTGATAAATGAAGAACTGGAAACATTAACCAGGCATTATAGTCACAGTGTCTGGTCTGTTTTGAAGATAAGGGCTTTGGGACTTTGGTTTGATTTGTTTTAAAAACAGTAAATTGATTGCTTAATTCTGTTGAGTTTTGGAATTTGGACTGAATATTTGTCAAATAATTTTTCTGTGTTATGTGTGTATTGGGTGTATTTTTAAAAAGCTGAAGTTTTACATCAAGCACCGTCAACTGTAGTAACTTGTCTTGGATATGCTTTTTAAATTTCACATGTAATGGGAAGTCACAATGAAGAATAACAAACTGCACAGGTATTGTCTGGCTTGTGACGTAAATGTTAAACTGATGGTGTGAAACTGCCACTTCAACACACTTGCAGTATTGGGATAATTGCTTTAGGCTTTCCTTAGATTTTACCAAATTTTATGTTGCTCAACAGATGGACCCTGTATGAAACACACACACGTACATGTAGGGACAGACAGATAGGCCTTTTGACTTGCGTAGTGTGCTGAGTCGAACTGGTACCAGTCAGTGGAAAAGGGCCATAGATGCACATTGTTGAGATCATACTTGACCACTTGGAAGCACAACAGGCACAGATGAGGATGTAGATTTATGATCTGACTTTTTAACTAGTGAAACACACAATTACAAATGGTCTGGATACAAAATTGCCTCACGTTCTACAGATGTCCCACATCAACTTGTGGGCCAGTGTTGAAAGCATATTATGCATCTTATCATGCATCATATTCATGTATCTTCCTTATTTACTATATTCTATTGTTCTTTTGCTGTATGTACACTTCTCATTTTTACCAGCTTCAACACTTCAAATGATGAGACTTATTATCATACTTATACTGTTATTGATACTGCCAAGAATGTGATTAGAGTATTAAACATGGTGCAGAAGTGTTACATCATTCCTCAGTGATGTTTAATGAAATGCAAATTGTTCGTTGCAGGTGTGATGTCCTGATGCCACCATGTTTAGCAAGAAAAAGAAACAGCGAATCCAAATTTCTGCTCCTTCCAACTTTGAGCATCGTGTGCACACTGATTTTGATGAGCACGAGCAGAAGTTTGTGGGGCTCCCACGTCAGTGGCAGAGCCTGATCGAGGACACGGCCAAGCGGCCCAAACCTTTTATTGATGCTACAGTTATCACTACTGTCGAGCCACGCAAGGTTAGGGGATATTTTGTGACATAAATGTCTTCCTGTTTCTTGTTTATAGATGTAAGCGTATGTTTGGCATGCCACGTTATTTTTTTTAGACAGCCTTTTGCTTTTGGTTGATATTTAGTTCATTACATGGTTATACTGTGAATAACCATGTAATGAACTAAATCTTTAAATGTTTACTCAGACTCTGCTGTGTACTTCCTATGTGATATCCACGACATATAGGGCATGAACCTACTTGATCCATTGATGTTGCCCTTTGTTTTCCAAAACCAAATGGCACGATTTTCTCTCAGATATGCCAAGTTAGCTCAAAGACTACCAAATCCTTGGGATTTGGGAAATCTCACAGTTTGTGCCTGTCCGTCAGACCATTGTGCGTGGCACGAACATTGGAGTGGATGGCTCCCTCACCTGGCTGCTGGACGAGTTTGAGACCATGTCGGTCATTCGGCCCAACTCCTTGAGATACAGCAACCCCGCCATGCAGTCTGGACAGGACCCAGGGTTGCCCCCGGACCATCAGGAGAATGGAGAGCAGCCACATCGATACTACTCCCATGGGGATGGCCAAACAGAGGGTTCAGAAAGGTAAGAATATCTACTGGAAAACCTGGTAGAGGATGAATATGTTGGCAAAAGGCATGGCCTGATATGAGACTGACGGTGTGATAACCAAAAAAATATTGTAAAAATATTACCTGGTCACAGAACTGTGACAGAACTGTTACAGCTCTAAAATGTTTTAATTGAACTGTTTGGGTAAAGTTCTGTCTGCGTGGCACAACAGAAGGATCAAATACTCAGGGTGTATTCATTACTTTAAAAAAACCAACCAACACATTAGGAATAGTATATCTGAAAAGTGGACTTTCTCTCTATTGACCTCAAAATTCACCTTTTTAAAAGCTGGTCTGGGGATGGACATGTTTTACAGACCACCCATGAAATTTTTTCCTTTTGCTGTAACCCATTTGGTACAACACTAGTTAATTTCCATACTTCAGGCCTTACTCACACTGCTGCGTAGAGACCACATTGCCACAGCAATTTCAGCTAGTCTGAAATGTTCCAATGCCTAAAATACACTAGATCTTGCTTTGTGAAGAAGCAGAATACTGTTTGTGGCAGACTTGAGAACAGTACTTTATGAAGTTGGTCGAGTGTGTATGTAGACAGAATGCTATGCCTGATGGTCCTGATCTAAAGTATGATACCTAACATTATGCTGGGTTGGTAAACAATACAGAGTCAATTTGAGGGAAGTAATTTGCAGTGAAAAGCAAACAGCTTCCCTGGCGTTAATCGTCTGTGAGCATGCTAGTGCTGCAGAAACCCCTTGACTGTAATAATTTGGCACATTTGTTCAGCAAACCAAAAAATAATGTTCCCTTTTTTTGTATGTGTCAAGGATAAGACCTCCACAAAAGCTACCAGCACCAAACACTCACCATTCGCGAGGCCCACACGAGGAAAGCCGGTCCCACCCACAACCACGTGGGCAGGAGCCCAGCAGGGAGCGACCCCCGGCCCAGCATCCACAACACAGAGACAAAGCACGAACCAAGGAGAGACAAAGTGAGCGGGATCCAGCGGACCAAGTGGTTATGAGGGAGGGTGGCAGCGAAAGGCGGCCGAAATCCAGCTACACGGATCGGGACGCAGGTCCACAGTCTTCTAAGGACAAACGACCTCACTCGGGGCCAAACATTCGCACCCCCAACCTGCCTGTCAATGATGGAGTGATAAAGACAGCACAGCAAACAGGCCGGCCCTTCAATACATATCCCTGCACAGACAACAATGTTTGGAAAGGCCCCACTAACCAGGTACAGTCACAGGTAATTATGAAGGAAAACGTATTGTCCACCGGTCATTATTTAAGCAATATAACAAGTATAATATAATAAGTGGGAGTGAACTTGTTTGTAGTTTGTAGTCACGGGTGTTGTTAGGCCACAGGCTGAGTGCCAGCTAGTGAGGTTTTAAGACAGCGAATTGTATTTCCTACCGTTTAGTTTTCATTTCAGTTCATTCATCCTCCGTCCCCCAAAATAGTTCTCAGCTTAGTTTTGCGTCTCCTGCTCCCTCATTGCAAAAGTTAATCAACAGCATGGATGTTCAGGGAGAGCAGCTATATTGTAATTGTGCGTGTGCAGGCTTGCTTGCCTGTATGTGAAATGTTAAGCTCCATATTCACACTACTCCATTAAGAGTTTTTTTTTTTTTTTTTTTTTTTTAAATCCTGGAGAGAACTGCCAAATGTGATGGTATGAAAATTGCTGCTCTCTCTCTTTAAATGAACATTCACATCATTCAACTCAGTGGAAAATGTGGAGTGATTATTAGCTGTGTGTATTGTGGGATATACCTATGGCTAGTGATGCGTAGAATGAGTCTCTTCCAATCAGAAATTGATAAATAGTTTGAGCGGACCTAACTATTGTATAACAGAAAATAAGCTCCCAACGGGATAGACAACATGCGCATTTTAAAAAGAGAGAAGGAAATAGTCCTTCAAGCAAAAAGAATTTGGAACTTTTCAGATGTCGCACAGCAACAAATGAAATGGCAGACTTACACTTTCAATAAAACTCCATTACAGAATTATTAGACCCCTGAAGGTTAGGAAGCTCTGTTTGTGTCGGTGGCACAATATGAAAGGTGCAGTAGATGAAGAGTTGCTCTTAAGGCCATTGCCCATTGACGACATAGTTTGTAGGTGAGTCATGGAATGTAGTATTTGTCGTCATCAGAACTATGAAAACTAGGCAATATAGGGTCACTGACCAAAAACAAACTCCAGACGGTATTATGGATCAACACAAAAATGTTATCAATGTTATCAAAAATGTTCCTTGTCCTAATACCCACACTGTTTGTAAATGTCATCCAAATCCAGTACTTTTTGAGTTATCTTGCTCACAGACAGACAGACAGACAAATGCTGGCGAAAACACAACCTCCTTGGTGGAGGTAACAAGACATTATTAAGCACTAGTTGAAGGCATTCCAATGTAGGTGTTGGCCAGTAGGCGTAGAGATGTGTAGAGCTTGTTTTTCAAATAAATCTTGAGCTCATGACACTGGTCAGCAGTAGTGGACTTGGGTACACAAAACATGCAGAGCATTCATTCATGCCTGTTAGCTATGTGTTGTCACGGTCAACATGGTTTTTGATTTACAGAGACCCATACATAGTCTGAGCAGCCTGATTTTACTGTTCACTTTTGTATACTGTCTGCTGCAGGATCTAAAACCAGGAAGAACAAAGGATGGTGCCCCTCATAATGGCCCCTCCAATCCCAGCAGCAGACCTGTGACCAGCGGGGGAAAGTCGGCAGGCCAGGGCCGACCACGAGGAGAACCCCAGCAGCACCACGCCTCACATCCAGCCCTGGGCCCTGACCATCCTCACAGCCAGCACCCCCTCCCCCCTGCACCGCAGCAGCCTGCCCCCGCCGCACCCCCACCGCAGGCTCGCTCCCCGCAACGCGAGCCCCAGCGGGTGACGCACGAGCAGTTCCGCGCAGCCCTGCAGATGGTGGTGGACCCCGGAGACCCACGCACCTACCTGGACCACTACATTAAAATTGGTGAAGGCTCAACAGGCATCGTCTGCATCGCTACTGTCAAAAGCACTGGGAAACTGGTCGCCGTCAAAAAGATGGACCTGCGCAAACAGCAACGACGTGAGCTCCTCTTCAATGAGGTATGTGTTTTGGCAAGTAAAGACCTACACCATGAACTTGTTCTATGCTGTTGTATTGCTATGAGATGTCAGTAGGCTACTAAAATTATTCTGCAAGTGGAGCAATCTAATTTTGTTAAGTTAAAGTTGAGTAGTAAGGTGAATTTTACCCAGCACAGCACAATGAGAATTAACTCAACCATTTTAATTAATTAATAATTAAACCATTAAGTACTACGAAGATGAGCGATTTTTCTATTACCTTTTTTTATTTACTTTTGTTTTTGATCTGGAACTACATTTGAAAGTACACATAGGTTTAATAATATCTAGTAATGTACTATTGTAAGTAGCTTTAGATGTCAGCCACAATTGAAGTAAAGTAATAGACATTCACTCTCTCACAGGTGGTGATCATGCGGGATTATCACCATGAGAACGTGGTAGAGATGTATAATAGTTATCTGGTTGGAGATGAACTCTGGGTGGTCATGGAGTTCCTTGAAGGTGGTGCTTTAACAGACATTGTTACTCATACAAGGTGAGTGCTGTTGAACATGCTGATTTCTGTTGATGGAATGTGTGTGTGTGTGTGTGTGTGTGTGTGTGTGTGTGTGTGTGTGTGTGTGTGTGTGTGCGCGCGCGCATTTTTTTTTTTTTTTTTTTTTTTTCAAGCTTGGGTTTGAATTGTGCATGCCATTTGTTTGTTAAGGAAATTGTATCACCTTCCCAGTAATACAAGAAAATCTAATGCTACAACTTCACTCTCAGTGTGCAAGACCCCAACTTTTCAGGAAGAAGAAGACAAAAAAAAGTGATAAGCCTAATGATTTTGGACTCCATTGCTTCTTCCTGTCTAACAGGATGAACGAGGAGCAGATAGCCACAGTGTGCCTGTCTGTGTTGAAAGCACTTGCTGTTCTTCACAGCCAGGGCGTCATTCACAGAGATATCAAGAGCGACTCCATCCTTCTCACTCAAGACGGAAGGGTATGGTCCAACCAACACTTTTTCTTCTGTACAGTGTTGACCTGTTACAGCCCCCGACTATGTTGCTGATATTTTAGTTTGCTCTTGGCTTCATTTGGCCCTCCTTCTCAGCTGACCCCCCTTTGCATTATGCAGGTTTAGTTTCTCTTGTTAGTTCACATGCTCGCACACTTGACCTTTTCCCTTCCTCCCTGCTTGCCGAGTGGGCTTTCTCAGCTGTATTGTGGTATCTGTCAGCAAATGTAAGAGGTGTTTGTGCCATTACCAGTATGTTTGAACTCTGTAAGAGCCTGACAAACCATCAGAATACAACAGAATGTGGTTGACTTGGACAAAATTATAAACTTGAAAGGTGTGCTGTTTTTTTTTTTCCCTCTTACAGATAAAGCTGTCGGACTTTGGCTTCTGCGCACAGGTGTCAAAAGAAGTTCAGCATCGCAAGTCTCTAGTTGGTACCCCATACTGGATGGCGCCTGAACTGATCTCCAGACTTCCCTATGGACCTGAGGTTCACCCACTTTTTGCCTTTGCCCAACCAGCATCTCCCTCCTTGCCCTATTATGAGATTCATCTTCAAGAAATAGTTTTCATTAGATAGTGTTGTGTAGTGTACTGTTACGATCACAATACGTACGTACGTTACGTACACACTAAGACAGTAATGGTAATTGACTCTGTACCAAACAACAATAGTATTTGTAATTGACACAGTTAAGAGTATTGTAGTAAGTGACTGACCAAATCTGTAAGATTTTAGATGGCCAGCCTGACAGCTCCTTAATAAAACAACTAGGGCACTTATTCATTTTGATATAGTATAGCACCTGTACGTACAAGGAAATTTTATTGTCTCGTGCATACGGTTACTGAGTGCAAAAAATGCAGTGCAATTGTGTCTTTTTCTCAGCCTATTTGCATATGGTTATGCGATTGTGTGTGTTAACGGAATGGCTGTGTGCAGGTGGACGTATGGTCTCTAGGAGTGATGGTGATTGAGATGGTGGATGGAGAGCCCCCATATTTTAATGAGCCACCTCTCAAAGCTATGAAGATGATTCGTGACAACCTTCCACCCAAGCTCAAGAACCTGCACAAGGCAAGCTCTATCTTTCAGCTTGCACCTGTCCATTGTCTTATTTCCTAATTCCTAATTTTATAAAGAGCATCAATATGTAAATCATTATAGCGAGTGTTGCGGATGTCAGCTAGCCTAGCAGTGCTTGTAAAATATTACTATACCTTCCTTCCCAACACCTCAAGAGCCTCCCAGTCAGTTGATTGTGGGAGCATGGGCTTTTCGGTCGACTGGCTGGGGTGCTTGACTCTGACTGATCCGAGGTGGCTGTTAGGTCCCGGGTTTCGGGTTTGAGCTGTGTGATGTACGGTGCCGGATGTGCACCGTTATAGAAGAACCAACTAAGCCAACTCATGTCTAGTGCTGATAAGTAAACTTTCTCCTGCTCTTGCCCTCTAGGTATCACCTCTGCTGAAGGGCTTCCTGGACCGTATGCTGGTGCGAGACCCAGCTCAGAGAGCCACAGCCAATGAGCTCCTCAAGCACCCTTTCCTGAGCAAAGCAGGTCCGCCCTCCTGCATCGTCCCCCTCATGCGTCAGAACCGCACGAGATGAGGACCAAAGGCCGCACCTGTGCCGGGTGGGGACTGCACTCCACGTCTACAGTACATCCTCGGGCGGCTCATCAGTCTAAGCAGTGTCATGAAACGCTATCAACTCTCGGAAGGCAACAGAAGAGAACTGAGTAAATCATCCTCGCCGGGACACTAATTGTAAACAGTTGTGACTGTTGCATATTTCAAATTGAGCACAGTTTTTAGTTTTATGTTGCCCTGCTTAAACGGCTTGGGGTTAACATGCTAGAGCAGCTGGGAATTACTTAGAAGGCAATTCATCAGCAAACCTTTTAATACTACAATGCTGGAACTCATCTCTAGTGAAGAGTGGTATGAAACTTTGGACTGGAACTGACATGAAGATGTGCAAGGTTGTTGATCTTATTTCTCGGCATTCCTACTGAATCATGATTATACTTTTTCTCCCTAGATTCCTTGCTTACACTAAACAAAAAAAAAAGAAAGTAACTACTCCTGTTTATAACACTCGTTATAAACACTAAGAAAGGTTAAACACTGGAGACGTTTATAATTCAGATTGTTTCTTTTCCATACCTTTTAACTTGTACAGATGTGCTGCCTTTGATTCCTTATTTTATTGTCTATTAATGAGTGTGAATGAGATTATCGAGGCACTGCTGAGGAATAGAAGCTGCATTCCTAACTGTATGTTTGAAACAGGAACTTTTCCTTTTATGTTATTGTTTTGGGTTTTTTTCGTTGTTTTTTTAAGTTCTGATGAGCCCTATTTTGTTGTCTCACCCTATGCTGTTCAGTCAACAACAGCTTTTACGAACATGTTACTTCGGTAGGAGATGGCTATATTATTAATGTTTTGAGACCAGATAGGTAACTGTGCTAAAAGCATAAGGGGAAATAGTTGTTCAGTTGGAATGGAAGAGTGCGATTGAGATACCGGCTACATGAAGTATAGTTGGGGATCAGGCTAGTTTTAGTTTTCTAAGGGCTTTTATACATAGAGTTGTGTGATTTTTAACCCGTAAGGGTTGGCTGCTGGTACAAGTATACAGCCCTGGGTTAAATGCACCAGCACGTGTGATTTTAACATGCACATGTACGAACACTAACATACCAATTTTTAAATACATGTTCGATGCCTGTTCTGCTCACACTATGGAAAAAAAAACATGATTTTGGCAATCAGTTAAAGCTGAAGAAAAAAAATCTTTAGTTCTGCACTATTCATGTTGCTTATTCTGACAGGGAGCATCTAGTCTGGTCTCATTCTGATAATACTGTTATGTATAAACAGAGCAAAAGTATAGCATATCTGAAAAACTGTAGTGCCTGGAATCACTTTTTCGATTATTAAACTCCACTCCAGTCTCAGAAAATAGGAAGAATTGTATTGAAAGTTAGAAGTTGTTCAGCTGACAGTATAATGCCACTTTACAATGATTTGTAAATGATATTGAAATGTCAATACATTTTAATACAAATATAGGCTACTTTTGTGTTATTTTATAAAACCGTTTACAAATCATAACCAGCATCAAGATATTGATATGTAGTTATGCCAGGCGACTGAAGATTTCAATTTCATATCTTTTTTTTTTGTTTGTTTTTTTTGCTAATGACAATCAACAGAAACCAAATATCTATTAGATTTTTGAGCTACTCTAACTCTAACATGTCATAACATTCCTTTTTATTTATAACACCTCCCATACTATGAGTAGACACATTGTTATTAGTTGTAAAAAGAAGTTAGAAAAACAAACACAGTGTACATATGTACACCTACTAACCACACTAACATGTTGACATATTCCTTTGTTGTAGTGAAGCAGCTTTTTTTTCCCCCCAAGAGAGGTACAAAGAGCAGTGGTATTTTTGTCACAAAGGTATTCTGGTATACACATTCATTTAGGTATGCTGATGTGTGTGTGTGTGTGTGTGTGTGTGTGTGTGTGTGTGTGTGTGTGTGTGTGTGTGTGTGTGTGTTTAACAAATGACTGCATCATTACATATGAATGAGTAAATGGAAAGTACAAAAAGGTACAGCTATACAATGGAAATGACTGCAGAATAAAATATTGAGTGATTCTTGCTTTAAAATAGACTACTGGTCTTGCAAAGATTTTAGTTGTTAATGTCGTCAAATCCTTGCTCTGTGCCACCGTGGATGGTGCAGTGTGTTGTCGTTTGAGAATCTTGTGCAGTATGTGGTTGCTGTCTTGAGCTGAGACCTGGGGCCTGTACTATTAAACAAGGTTACTGGTTAACCTGGGTAGCTTTGGGAGTTACCACTGATCTCTAAAAGAACCCTCCATTGAGTGTCACTTGTTTTTGAAGTGACATGTTGACATGTTTTAGATCAGTGGTTACTCCAGAAGTTACCCAGTTTAGCCAGTCACCTGGCCTCGTAGTATAACCCTCTGATGAGAGAATGTGTAGAGCTCTGGAGCTGGTGAAGGTGCAGGTTACACTGGTAATACTGTACCGATTTGATCCTGAGAAGAGCCTGTATTGCCATCTAGTGGACAACATGGAACATTTGTTTAGCATGTTTCAAGAAAAACAAAACCAAAACAGCCTTAAAGAAAATGTTAAAGGTGCTATCAGCAATGGTGAGCAACATTAGGGTTGTTTGCAGTATGCGTATGTTTGTATTTGCTAGCAGACTCTTTGTCCAAAGCATCTAGCATCTATTTGTATTTCAATCGAAGACCAAACAACATGTGAGCGGTAGCTCACCCCTCATCCCTCCCCAAGAAACAACAACAAACAGTGTTTCATTATTTTTCTTTTTTCTTTCTTTCTTTTTTGTGAGAAAAGAAGGGAGGGCTAGCAAATTGTGAGGAGACAATTGCTGAATATTACTAAGTGATGGTGTTAATAAATAGTTTAATATGGCTGCATCTCCGTTTTCAGAAGAGATTTGCATTGATCATCCAAACTCAACCACAGGCCATGTAAACATATTTGTAACTATTGTCCATAATCAGTTTTGTAGGATTTATGTTTTTGTTCAAAAGATTTTCTACATGCTGCACAGATAGAAGGGTAGACTACATTTAACTTGACAATTCAATGTCCTTTCACTAAAATTTACCCAAAAAAATCTGTAAAAAATTACTATAATTGTTTTTAAAATTAGTCATTGGCACATTGTGTATTTCAAAGACAAAATGAGAATAACACTGACAATCACACAATACAGATATAAAGAATGAATAAGATTAACGTGAACTATGCAAAGCTTTTTCTCTAAGAAACTTTCTTAGTCAGTCAAATAATTTTCATACTGTCAGCTATGTTAATAGCAACCCATGACAAAAAGAGAAGACACTAATGAATTTTGTACCTTGGCTTTCCCACAAGATATTATGACAACAATCTGACCTCTCCCAAATTGTGATTTGAAAATTTGACATCTCAAAAGATCTACGGCCCAATTTTTACTCCACTATTCAAATGATGCAGTTTAGAGGGAGGCCAGATATTCCCTCATTTTTGTCTGTGGAACATCTATCTCCACCAGAGTTGTCTCTGAAGAGAGTGTGTTTCTATTAGTACATGAGATCAGATGCTCCAGTACTTAACTGAGGCTCTTTGGCCTCCTGGAAAGGGAACTGAAATCCAGCAAGGCGTATCAGCAGGATGTTGAGGGCGTGTATGAGGAAAGTGAGGAAGATGAGCCAGAATGAGCGGTCATACTGTTCAGTGTAGGTCTTATACAGAAAGTTGCCCTCGTTGAAGTTGGCAATGCGCTCAGAGAGGCGATGGAGCTTCACCTCGGCAGCAAACAGGATCATGACCAGACAACCACAGAAACCTATGTGAGGAAAAAGGACAGGTCAGCAAGAAAGGTAACACTGACCCAAGCAGTATGAGTGCAATCACTGTCAGTGATATTCAAGTACACTGATGAAAAAGATATCAGATCCATTTATGCAAACAGACAACTACTTAAAAAGGGTTAAAATAAAGAAACATGTAATTTGACAAATATTGGAGAACTCTTCATTTATCATGTCCCTAGAGGTAACCCACATGCATTTTCATTTACAAGAATAAAAAAAATTTAAGAACAAAAACCTTATGACTTCAGAATCAAATTAAAGTGGGCTGTCTGCACATCAGGCAGGCTACATCACATTACCTCTCATGTACAACTGCTTTTAATAAGTGTTGTAATTTTCTTAATTTTCTTCTCAAAATGCGTCTCATGCGTCTTTTCTATGACGCATGAAAATGCCTTTCTGATTCTGCAGGGATTTAGACCTAAACTAGGCACTGTTTGATGTACAGATACTAATTTCATAAAGATGCGTGCAAAGAATAGAAGAGTGAGCGGTACAAACAGAGTCTTAATATATTTGGCACCTACAGCTGACGAAGTTCCACAGGTACAGTCCAAGTGGGCCTTGTAGCGTCTCGTAGGGGCTGCCAAAGGCATTGTACACGAAGAAGGCAGTGGAGACACAGGAGAAGAGAATGAGCACGCCACAGAAGAAGATCACACTGATGTGAAGACTGGCTGGGATAGCCTCCAACAGGTCAGGAAAGACTACAGGAAGCAGTAAGTTGTATGAGAGGGACACAAGACTACATAATCTGTTTTCCTTGTTTAGGCCTGTTTATTTCAGTTTCCTTTAGCCAGGTTATCACCTGGATATCAGGCTATCACCATTTACATTATCTAACAAAAGTGAGTACACCCCTTTTCTTTGTGTGGGACAACACTATAGTAATGAAATTTTGATACAACTTAAAGTAGCCAGTGTACAGCTTGTAGAGCAGTATATTGTCCACTGAAATGCTTGACTTTAGGCAAGGGACAGTTGTCTTGCTCCTCACCAGGGTGCCGCCACACATCTGAGCCAAACAGGTTCATCTTGGTCTTGTGAGCTGAACACAAGCAGTTCAAGAACATGGCTTACTGGAAACATGTCCTGTAGTCTGATGAGACCAAGATAAAGTTGCTCAGATGGTGTCCAGCGTGTGTGGTGGCACCCTGGTAAGCACCAAGACAACTGTCCCTTGCCTAAAGTCAAGCATGGTGGTGGTAGCCTGATGGTCTAGGGGTTTACGAGTGGTACTGGCAATGGTGAGCTGGGGTTCATAGAGAGAAACATGAATTCCAAGCAGAGCATAAACCCCTCTCTTCAGACACTGGGCTGCATGCATGCCATGGCAGTTTTACAGCATGATAATAATCCTAAGCACACCTCCAAGATGACAGCTGTCTTGTTGACGAAGCTGAAGATAAAGGTGATTGACTGGCCAAGTACGTAAACCCATTTGAGCACCTGTGTCGCATCCTTAAGAGGAAAGTGGAAAACAGCAAGGTGTCTAACATCCACCAGCTCTGTAATGTCATCATGAAGAAGTGGGAGAGGATTCCAGTAAAAACCTGTGCAGCTCTGTTGAATTTCAAGCCCATAGGGGCTAAGGCAGTGCATAATAACGATGCTCACACAAAATATTGACAGTTTGAGCACAATTAGGACATGTTCGCTGTGAGGTTTACTCACTTTTGTTGCCAGCTGTTTAAACATTAATAGCTGTATGTTAAGTTATTTTCAGAGGATTATACTGCTGTAGAAGCTGTACACTAGCTACTTTAAGTTGTATCAAAGTGTAGTCTTGGTGTGTAGTCCCTTTGGTGACATACTGTATTTCATTAACTTGATGGAAATATTGTTTTATGCTCAGTAATTTTCAGTTTTTGTAGTAAGTTGTAGTAAGTAGTTGTAGTTTCAGTTGTAATTGCAGTTTATGCTCAGAGTGAGGCCTGTGCAGGCCTTCATGGTGATGTGCTTTAAATAAATATAATTCATATTCATTTGTCTTTTTTCCATAGCGTTGACTGACAGTTAGCTTCTGTCTCTTGTACAGGTTGCCTCTACTTGGGGCTGTCTACAAAGTCATGCCTATTCACAGCTCACCAAAACAATCCGTCTCTTGTTCTCCAAAGTGGCAGTAGAGCCAACTCGAGCAGAAATAATGGCTTTTCAATTTGTTCGCCATTCCATAACTCATTAAATGAATTCATTTAGGAACTGCAACTGCTTGTGCTGTCAACTATCAAATCACTGTAGAACTAATGTGTGAATGCACTGTTCAATTCAATTCAGTACAGTTTTACAATAGTATTGCCTCATGGCGCTTTACAGAAGGAGTACCCAAGAGCAACAGTGGCAAGGAAAAACTCCCTTATGTTTAGTTAGTCTAGGAAGAAACCTTGGGCAGATCCACGACTCAAAGGGCTAACCCAACTGCCAGGGGTCATGCAGGTGTTCGGTTGTATCATCAGTCAAAAATGTCTCCCACAACCACTGACTGCAAAAACAATGAACATTAAATATATTCAGTAGTTGAGTAATATGCTATGTTTACTTGAACAGGGATAGGAGACTTTCTGAAGTCTACAATGGTCATTTCCATGCGTGGTCTTCATCGCCTTCATGGTCTATTACTGCAGAGCCGGTGTTAAAAGCACAACAAAACAACAACAACAACAAAAAACTGCACTACATCGTGGTTAGAATGGCCTAGTCGGCCATAATAATGTTAACAGAATCCAACAAAGCATGTTCAAGATCCGGAAGTACATATAGTCAACAACCTAAAAACAGGTTCTGAGTTAGAGAACCCATGCTTTAAGTGTTTTTCCTCGTGAGTTAATTATTCAGACCTTGTTAGACAACATCTTGTGCCGTTATAATAGAGTTAATTATACATGTAAATGTAACACAACACCGTCAGGCCCTGACCTAGTCTTCCTAGCAATTCTCGATAAACGGACGTAAAATTATTTTACAGAAACACAATGGCTTGCTGTCGCTCACTCACTTGAAAAGCGGAAGGGTCTTCCTCCCAGACCACATTGCTTCACGCGTTGTCCATGGAAAAGCCCGTAGCTCACCTCCCCAATAAATTTATCCAGCTCGGGCCCCGAGGCATTCACCAGCTGCGCACCTGTTTTACAAAGAACTGTTCCCTTGACCCAAAAGTGCGTGCCCATCGCTGCGGCGACGATCAGAACACAGGCAAAACATAAAAAGCTGCCTACTGAGAAGATAATTTTCTTTTGGCGATTCGCCATTGCGCACTTCAAACCGATAAAAGTTCAAGTGAGATTCTGGTGATTACAGCGCATTCTCACAGACAGATGCTCTCATTTTGGTTTTCTTGAAAGCACGCGTATCAGCATTTCTGAATCAGTTTTAAGAATCTGCGGAACTGCAGAAACAAAAGCTACGCAAGTCGTCAATGTGTGCGTGAGATGTCCTAGATGGTCCAGTGTATAAGGTTGCCGCGCTCGATTTCGGCTTTCACCGTCTCCAAGTAACGGCAGGTTTATATTTCTAAAGCGTCAGTTGACTGATACGTTTCTGGATCTCGTGGATGCAGTGACCTTAAAGGCTGATTGGTGTTATGTCACAGAGCCCACCATTATACATTTCATTCGGCCGCTTCACCAAAACCAACTGCTGGTAGGGGAACCCTATCAGTAATAAAATGCCATCCTCACTGGGTTTAAATAGATAGTAAATTATAGGCTATGTAATTGAAATGTGACGAGAGGGCCGACACTAAACAGTTCAGCGAATTTCGGGCATGCGTAATTGAAGCTTAGGCACATAAATGAGGAATAGTACGGCATGGACCTCAGGGAATTTACTCATTGAAATTTCAACAAGCGTGTAAGGTACTGGTAGAAATCTGAAAATCGTTTCAAAATCTTAAAACCTGAAAATCATTGCATATTCACGATCTTATTACAGGGTCTATGTAACATCTTTGGAGACAGTTTAGGCAGTTTTCATAATTTAGGTAGAGGGAAGCAGAGTAGACCTAAGTCATTAACACATAAAAACACATTAACATTTAGCATGTAAAGCAGTATTACAATATCAAGAGATCGCCAGTTCAGTAAATGAGCTGGATCTTTTCAGTGTGTGAGCTCAGAAATAGTATGAAATCACAACTGTGTTTCAGAGATGGAGCACTAGATCACTACATTACAACAGAACAATAAATGTATGTTTTGTACATTGCCTTTACAACTCTTGCTCTTGTTGTTAAGCTAGCTAAAGCGGTCATATTGGTTTTGTCAAAATGTTTTCACTTTTTTTTTTCACCGATTTTCCGTCAACGATTGCCGGGACAATGAAACGCTGGAGGACATGAATCATTGTAGGCATGTAGCCATAGTGGGATGTGAGCGACTAGAAGCACCCCCCCCCCCCCCCCCCCCCCCCCCACCCTCTGTCCCAGTGTGTCCCAGAGTGTCCCAAAGGGGGACACGCCAAACGCTTAATAACTCAATGAACTTCTCACCCAACAACATGACTTTTTTGTGATGCGTCGGTGTTACAGAGAAGTATTGTCCCGGCCCATAAAGACTCAATTGTAGCATAGCGCCACCTAGTGATGTGGGTAAATGCAAAAATTGGGATTTTGAATTGCCAATATCTTGGGCCGAGAAAGCGGGAACTGCACAAAATGTATTGTGTACGATTATCACAATGACCTCTGAGGAAGTACCATACAATTTGGCCCATAGGGGGCGCTGTAATTGTACAAATGTCATTTTGCCTATTATCTATGGAACGCTAAAGTTTGCAACCAATTTTTTTTGTCTTGAAATCCATTGACCCTCACGCATTGAAAATATTGGTCGACGCCCAGTTCCAATAAAAACAATTTCCGTAAATTTTAAAATCGCGAAAGTGAAAGTAAATGAACTCGTCATAGGCTATTCATGTGAATTTCACCAAATTTGGTATATGTCATTTGCAGACAATGCTGACAAAAAGTTATTAAAGGATTTATCTTGAGATGAACCGTTTCAAAGTTACATGTCAATCATTTAAAACGTAGCTTAAAATTCTTTACAAGTCCATATCTTGGCTTCTAATTCCTCAAATTTGGTCAAAGTTGACATGCCAACTCTAAACACCTTTCTTGTCATGTGCACCAAATTTTGTGACATTTCGTCACAGGGAGCGATGTTTCTCACCGAAGCTAGGTGTCCAAAAACAGTTTTTGCTTTCACAAATCACTCTTACACGCTACACAAACACACAGAATGTCATTCATTCAAAACCCACATCCATTCCCACTTCTAGCAAATCATTTCCACACAAATTCTCACCTCACAACACTGATCTACCACAAAGTCATCATACCAATAGTTCCCACATTTCAATACACTGCGGCGGTCATACATGTACCGCTATGCATTACATCTAGTTATAGTGATTTTGGTAGATTATTGGCCTTGTCTTTACCCAGCGAGCTATAACGGGACTATGAGGGAGGTCTCCCATGCCCACATCCACGGCTTAAGAGCCCTTTAGCAAGGGACAACCCCTCACTGCTCCCCAGGCTCTGTAGCAGGCAGCCCACTGCTCCTGACTAGTGTGTGCTTCACTGTGTGTTGTGTGTTTTTCACTAATTTATGATTGGGATAAATTGAGATAAATGCAAGAGACCAAATTTTCCCTCACGGTATCAAAAGAGTATACATATATAGTTTAACAAAATCAGGGAAGTAGACTGTCATAACTATCCATCAAAAAAGTGTTGCAGTAGAAATGTTGAGATACCTGACCTAACACCTCCCCTCTCTTGTAGTATGAGATTGTGAATGTCTGCTAAGATTAGAATGAACTTTGAGAGAGCATACTAATGTGCAGTTATATTTGCAGCAATGAAATGTGTGACCAGAAAGTATCAACAGTTAGCCTGACAAGCCATCCAACTGTTAGGGTGCGTCTAGATTTCTAGGCTAATCAACAGTAGCCCTACATTGCAATGTCACAGTATTCAAGGTTAATCAAATTACCATTACAATGCTGTAGCGATTTTTTTTATTATATTTGTATATTATATCTCAGTTCTATTTACAATATACTCTTATAAAATAATTATAGTAATTCTAATGCATAAAATAAAATATCATTTAAACACAGCAACAGAAGCTCAGGCTGTACAAAACAACACTCTAAAGTGCACTTTACCAGCACATGTACTAATGACATTTTGAAATACATTTCCTCATGGTACCCCCTGAAGGCCGTCCCTATACAATAGCTCTGTTTGTGCATGAAAATAGGAAGTCTTTTTTTCTAGATGTCAATCGCCGCCTTTTGGTCAGTCAGATTCTATTATTGACCTTTACACGGTCTTTCCACTGTGTCTAAAACATCCACAAGTTTCATGATGTCTCATTATGGTCACGTTGCTCTGATTTTGTCTCTCTCAGTCCATTTGCCTTCTTTCCTGTTGTCTCCATCACAATTTTTCTTTTACAGGTAGACATACTCATACTCTCTCTCTCTCTCTCTCTCTCTTTCTCAGACACACACACACACACACACTTTCACATTTCTCTGTGTATTCCATCTGTCATTTGTAATGGCTCTCTTGAAGGCTAAGTCAGTCAGTATTATGCTGAAGCGCAAACCATAACCTAGAGATTTTCTGACCAGCACACTCTAAAGTTATCTATTTTCCTCTTGCTGTCTTTTCCTGTCATCTAAACTCTCTCCATTTTCTCCATCTCTCTCTCTCTTTTTCTCTCTCTCTCTCTCTCACTCTCTCTCTCATGGTTCCGCCTCATGCCTCTGCTTCTTGCTCAATGGCAGGTGCTGTCTCTTTGTCCCCTACGCGGCCCCTCATGCTCGAAAATACCCCAGTGACTTTTAACCTGACAGAGCTGGACAGGTAGAAGTAGAGGATGGGGTCAAAGCACAAGTGCAATATGGCCAGGAGGAGTGTAGACTCCTTGGCAAGGAAGAGCGAGCGGCGGAGCTCACAGCCGTCAATGATTTTAGTCTGGGCAAAAGTGTAAGGCATGCGCACGGCGTGGTACGGTACAAAACAGAGCATGTAGGCCCCAGTGACGATGGCAATGCTGATGGTGGCCTGGCGGATGTTGGCACGCTCAGCTGGGTCGGCGTGGCGGCCACCCCAGAGCTGCTTCAGCACCAGACCATTAGAGAGGAGCAGTACAGCTGAGGCGTTGAGGAAGATCGCCATGCCGAGGAAGACAGACAGGACGTGCCAGTGTTTCCCAAACTGGGTCTTCAGCTCAGCACAGCTGAAAGGGGCTTGGGGGAGCGGCTCCTGGATCGGGATGGCCATGTTGGGCACATTGATAAAGAGGACCAGGAGCCAAACCACAGCCGACATGACACAAGCAAACTTGGGCTCCTGCAGGTGGAGCAGCCGGGAACTCTGGGTAATCTGTAGGTAGCGATTCATGCTGACGAAGGCCAGGAAGGTGATGGAGGCGTACATGTTGATGTAGATGAGGACGCCACTGCACCTACACTGGAAGATTGTCAGCCGCACAGAGTCGACCCCCAAGTCATTGGCGATCTTCACCGGCAGGGCGAGCATGAGCAGGAAGTCGGAGGTGAGCAGGTTGATAAGGTAGACGTTCATACATTTCTTAATGGCTCGGCCGCAGATGAAGGCCCAGAGGGACACCAGGGTCCCAGCCATCCCCACCACGAAGATCAGGATGTAGATGGTAGCAAAGGGCTCCATGTTGTCATTGACCACACAGCTGGAGTTGGAGGAGGACGTCATTGCTGCTCTCTGGTAAACTAAGGACATTGGAATTCCCCTCTGATTAAATATTAAGGCAGGTGCTTTTATTGTGGTTTATGAGTGTAATCAAAAAACAGTAGTTGAAAGTGAAAGTGTGAGTTTTTTTATTATTTTAAAAAATCCCCTCATTTTTGAAACAAATACTCCAAAATACCTCAACTTCTGAAAGAATGACTGGGCTGGGGCTGTCAGATGTTGGTGTCTAGCACGTCAGTGGACCCCGTTGCACAAACATCACAGGAGCATCTCAGGAAGTGGTAGAATGTCTCATTTCTCTTGTTTGTCCCTCATGCATCGCAATCATTCTGAAAATGAGTCACTTTCTGCCCTTGAAAAAAAAAGGTTTAAAACTGGACTGTGACTACTTGGGGCTAAAAATATGCTTCTGCAAAGTACCGTTCATTTTAATAAACTTATCCACCTCTTTCACCATAGGGACAACTTGTAAACATTTGAAAATGGTAAATCTCACCTACATTTAAAGCTAGGTGTCCATGACTTATTTAGTCCATGACTAGGTGTCCTTGAATTATTTAGTATGTTTTATTCCCAATCACACAATAAACGCTATCATGAAGCTGGTAAAACAGTCAGCAAGAGATGCAAAATGTGGATCTGACGTGAACAAGCAATCTATATCTAGCTTCAGTATCAGTAAGGTCTAATATAGACTTAGAGTTCAAAGTCAAACTTAAAACACAGAATGTTTTAAAAATAGGCTCTGTTTATCTACAAAGCTCACTTGTTTATTTCTAATAATCTTTTAAGAGAACCAACATAGCAGATGTTTCAGAGTTTAAAAAAGAAAAGCAACCGGTTGTAGTTGACATGTGCCGCTTGAGATAAGGTACATTCAAAGAGAGAACTCACCACATGGACACACGCTGCTCTCCTGAGCAGCACAGCCACAAATCCTCAAGTCAGCACAGGTAAAGGTCCAGATCAGTACTGGAGGAGGCCTATCATCTCCTTTTGCAGCAGAGAGAGACTAGAAGAAAAAGAATAAACGCAAACGAGGAGAAAGACAGAGAGAAAGAGAGCCGTCCTCTGCTCTTTTTCTCTGCAGTATAGTGACGCTACGGAAACGAAATTTCCAGATACTGTCTGTCAGATCGCCACAAGCCTCCCCCTTTTTTTTTTAAATGTCTGTGGTTTAAACTTCAGTTCCCGCTTTCGACGAGTACTTTCTCATTTCCTTTAGCATGGAGGTTGATGAAGATAAAGGTCCACCTTCTGCTTCTGGAACACATAAACAAAAAAACCAACCCTGCGCCATAATCTACCCTCCCCAAGCCGAACGACTGAATGCTTACAGTTTTGGTAGCATTTGAGGTTATAAATAAAACCTAACTGAAATGTGCCCCTTCAACCACAACGCTCCTCTCTTTGTGGTTTGCTCTAAACATGAGTGTAGCTTCATAGTCTATCGACTTTGATCTCCAGATAAATTGCACGGACTGTAATGTGGGTTCTGCCAGTAACAGGTGACTCAATACCTGAATTCCCCATCTAGTTTTGTAAGAGCTGAGACATCTTCAGAGGAGTCAGTGAGAGGTACAGAAAGAGGAATTCACAATGAACTCGCAAGTCAGTACATTTACATATGTGAGGAATTCTCAGCTCTTGTTTTGCTCTCAGTTTTGACTTCTATTAATTTAGCTTTGTGTGTGTACAAAGTATGGATATTTTCAGTTCAGTGAGTCACTGCTCATGTTACCCCTGTTTCAATGATGGGCCACATCATGTATTGGTAGATTTCCCCTTGGTAAGCAGTTTTCATATTACAATATAAATGATATAGTTGATGACTTGCGATTATAAGTGCTGTATGGTGAGTAGCTCACGTTACATGTAGAATGTCAAGAGGCATGATTGAATGTAGACAAGAAAGAATTCATTGCTGATGGTGGTGAGGATCAAATTTTGCTTTTCTGTATGGCTGTAACCTGGCATGATTTATGGCAGGGGTTCTCAAACTTTATTGGGCCAGGGACCCCTCATGGAGCAAAATTGTTTTAAAACCCCTCATAATCTAAATAAAAATGTAACCATATAGGATTATGGCCATTTGTTCTTTCAAATGCTATTGAAATCTTACTCTAAAAACTTATTTTGCCAATATGTGTAATGTAGTGCTCTTGCATTTGGCAAAACATTACAGTGCAGGAACAGTTTTAAAAGGATTGATTTTTTTTTGTCAAATCTAGGCCTACTGTGTTAAAAAAGTACTGTTTGTTTCACATATTAATATGTAATATTCATTTAGCTTGTAGTTAACATTAATACCTAGGAAAGTGTTTTGACAGATTGATGTAATGTATCATGTAAGCTAATTTGTCACTAATGTTATCCTGGTGGGAGTAATGAGCACAATGCAATTGAGCTCTATATTGATCTCTAGTATTTTTCTACTCGTAAGACAAGCTTGCTTTGTTGCAAACATTTTTCAAGGACATCCTGACAACGTGCTGCAAACCCACTGGAGTCCCCAGACCTCAGCTTGAGAACCAATGATTTCTGGCATCCGTTGTTTTGAAATATCATGGCCCATCCCATCCTTACACTGTTGAGATAGATGACTTTCAAAGTGTGCTCTGTGTTCTAGAAGATAGCATGTCTGTTGCTTCTGGATGAGTTTTGTCTGCATTTCATACTCACTGCACACATAGTGGTGGCATATTTACATGTGTGTTAGTGAGCATGAGGTAATGAGGCAGAAGGAAGTTTAAATATCGGGCTGCAAAGCCTGACCGATGATTAATGCATTTACAGGCTTCAGGCTTTCCCTTCTCATGGAGAGCCTGCGGGTCTCCATGTCTGATGATGGCGGGCCCTGGGGCTCTTTTGTCAAGCCCAGCTGGGATCTGAAGGCCTTGCAGAAAATGAAGTAGATGAAAGGGTCCAGGCAGGCGTTGCAGACGGACAGCAGCACCGTGGCCTCTTTAAGGGTGAAGAAGGCATGTGCCCAGGTGAAGCATGTGAGCCTCTGCTTCAGGAAGGCGTAAGGCAACCGGACCAGGTGGTACGGCACAAAGCACACGCAGAAGACGGCCACCAGGATCAGCATGTTCCGCTTTGCCTTGGCTAGCTTCCGGCAGCCACGCTTGGCCTGCGGGGACCGCTGGGCCTGCCGGAGTCGCCGCGTTGTGCCATGGTATAGAAGTACCAGGGAGACGAGCACGAAAAAGAAAATGGCGGCCGATGTGCTGTGCACAGCCTTATAGAGCTGGCTGACTCTCTCACTGTGCAGGGACTCGCAGCCAACACTGTGGGGAGAGACTGCAATGTTGTCCCTAGAGGAGATGAGGGAGATCACCATGTACAAGAAGGCCGATCCACCCAGGATGCTCCAGGTTACTATGGAGATGATTCGTGCAGCTCGTGGTGTTTGTAAGATGTGGGTCTCCAGTGGCCGAACAATTTTCAGGTACCTAGGGTTTGAAGAGAAAGAATACGGACAATGGTCAGTCTTATTGACAGTGCAAGATAGCACAAAAAATTAAGACATAAAAGAGAAATGGCAGACACAAAAAAACCTTTGAGAATGTCTTTTAGGCCTACTGTCATTTTTTTTTTTTCGGAAAATAATGTTGGTATTGTATATTTGATCTAGTGTTTATATTCAGGCAAAAAACAAACTGTTATCAATTCCTGCTCCTGCTTTTAATTCATATCTGACTTTTGATTAGTCTACAGAGTCAAGCTGATGCACAAATGTTCATAGAGTACACAGAACAGGAAATGTGACAAAAAGCAGCCACACAAATTCCCAGTAGCAAGAAAAAAACTTGACATGCATGTTAATTGCTTGCCACTTCCCTGTCTTTGCTCTCATTTATGTTTCCCTTTTTATCTGCCGTGACATGAAACTGTAAAAAAGTGGGATAGAAACCCTATTTTTTTAAATAATTCTACAAATGACCAGTAAAAAATTAGAAGGATCATCATTACAGGCGAACAATTAAAGATATGAACATGCCAGACAAATTTCAAGGAAGTTGCTTTCTGGTCATCATTGCATTAGACAAAAACTTAAAGAACAAGAATCACGTGCAGTGCCTATAGACCTGGTGCAAAAAGCACACTGCATGCTCTTATCATCGATAAAATCAAACCAGTATGACCATTTACAAGCACTTACAAGCACAAGGCTTCTTGTTAACTAACCTCAAATAACTTACAACACTGTTCTCACAGTGAAACAGTGCTGACAACATGCAGACTTTTTTGCACATATTTTTTACTTAGCCAGTCTCTGTCCATGTGTATCTCATGTGTATCTTGTTGTTCTTTACCTGTTGGCAGCAATGTAGTCCATGAAGACAATGCTGGCATACATGTTTAGGTAGAACGCTGAGGCCCCAAAACTACAGTAGATTTGGCGCATGACCGGAGTCTCCACAACATAGTTGGCAATGCGCAGAGGCAGACAGAGACTGAGGAAGAGATCGGCAATGGCCAGATTCTGGAGGTAAATAGTGACAGTGGTTGTGTTGCGTTGACTGCGGCAGAAGTAGACCTTTAGGGTAAATCCATTCAGCACCAGGCTTATCAGGAACACCAGCGCATAGCCAAAGATGAAGAAGGGATAGGCTAGCACTTGGGCACTTGCATTGTCACACAACCCATTAGTTGTATTCAGGCTGGAGTTGAAGTTTATGTCTGGGGCAGCCATTGTAGTAAATTCTGAGTTGTTCATCTGCAGAGGAACAAAAATAATGCAAACATTGTTTTTTTTTTTCTTTAGTTTATGGTGGATGGAATTTCAATCTTATCCTCAATCCTTGAAAATATAATGTTTTGTCATTTGTAAATTAAAAAAAAGTGTCATCTCTAGAATTCAACCACTGATCTCATAAAGAATATTATTCTTTAGAGACCAGTGAATTCAATTTGACAAGTTCTAGGAACCCAAAGTCAGCACAATTACGTAACCATAACAACACGAGTGGCAAATAAAACTCTCTAACCTTCTGTACATACAAGACAAGCAAAAGCTTTGCATTTCCCACTGGTGTAACAATAAGAACCTTTTATAGCACTCCCTTGTGAAATTATTGCCTCTCTGTCAGTTCACCACATCCTTTCCCAAGCTAATTTTGCCTAGTCATTAGTTCTCATCTCTTTTTTGTCCTTGTGTTTTATGTAATCATTCATACTATACTAATACCATGGGATTTTATTGGTGTTATGGATGTGAAAATTGATCGAATATAGAATTGCCCTATATTAGGTACGATCAAAACAAAATAGATTAATCATTTTTGATTCTGTACAGGCGTCTCCCAGGGACAGATCGCTGGACAATTGCTGTTATTTCAAAGATGAAAGATGAACTTCCTCCATCTTGTCCCAGTCAGATATGTACTTAACCACCGCTGAGAGAAATAACAGAACAACAAAGAAGGAAACACAGCACACTTAGGTAACCTTTGCTGCAAAATAGCACCATAGTCCAAATCTCTTTATACTTCACCTATAAGTGACTCCTGCAGCCAGGACATTTTGTCAATCAGCAAGACTACAGGGGCCCCCAATGCACAATGACCAAAAAAACACAAACAACAGCGCTGCCACTACCATCACAAATGCTGTAGCCTTATCCCAGCCTTATCCCTTATTGAGCAAAAAATAAACTATATATATAATAGTCTGAGAAAAGTATTCATGAATTTCAGATGTACTGAATGCATTTTGCCTGAAAGCAATACAAAATTGTACAAAACTGCTCACATAGTCTGTGAAAGTGTTGAGATGAAAATGAGATTAGCGCTAAAATGAGATTAGTCAAGATGTACATGGCATATTTTATATTCTTTTCTACGTCAGTTGAAGACAACAGACATAATGATAGCCACAAAATACACAAAGATGAAACACTGTATCTATAGTTAATCCACTTTGCAATTTTCACAATTTGAACATACAGGAACATCAACAACAATCAGGTGTTTTCAGACATTCCTTAACATCATCACCTGCATGCAGCCCACTTTATCGTCAAAAATATATATATTTTTTCAATGCTGATGAACTCATAGCATCATAAAAAATAATTGTGCTTGGCATTCACCTTTATGTATCATATTTTTTGCTGAAGGTTACAGAAATATTCCTCCGCGAAACACACACATTGCAAGCAAGATACACACCTGCATTTACAATTGTCTGCCTAAGGGACCAAGTGAAAAGTTATGCCTGTTACTCACCTTTCTACACCTTCAAAGGTTCCTAACTGAAGTGTCCTCAAAGTGGTGCCTTCTAAGTCCTCTACTGTGTACGACACTGTGACTACATCTGATGTACATGAAAGAGCACATGTGGGTGTTAAGTAGCTTAGGTTACGTCAAGTTATGTTGCTGCTGTAATGAGGGAGGGTTGGGAGAAGAGAGACAAAGAGAGAAAAGGGGGAGGGGGTGGAGGGGTGCATTGGTGGGTGGGGCAAACCCACTATGACGTGGAAATGGTGAAGCGCTGATGATTTAAAAAAAAAAAAAGAAAGAAAAAAAGAAGTCTTCGAAACCTGTAGGACTGTGCTTGCAGACAAGTGGTTCTGAGCCCTGCCACTAAATGCAGCATGCTTAGTTTTTTAGCTTAGTTGAAGCACACCATAATAATGCATTCCTCCAGGAATGTCCTTATGTAATACACATGAACGTGCTATACTGTTGTTTTTGATTTGGTTATTTATTTATTCATTTGCTCTGTTTATTTGCCTTTTAAATGATCTGGTATCACAATATGTTCACATTAGTCCACCATGTGACAGAGCAGTCAGGAGTGGAATGTAGCTGTACTGGTAGAACAGGTGATGTAGTTCCTGATACTCTTTGTTGGTGATTTCCTCCTGCATTTCGGTCCTTGCAAATTTATCAGGACACAGTCAATAGCAGTAAGCTATAGGCATCTGAATAATTTGCTTAGCCACAAGTTGCTGCTAGATATCTCCTCCCCTTGGCTATGTGGCAGTACTGCATCAATGGTTGTTCAGTAAGATAAGGGAGGGGAGAAAAACATTAAAACCAGATATTTGACTACATAAATATCATCATGTCTGTCACTGTTACTTTGGTAACTGGATGGCAATACACATTTGTGTATTAGACCCAAAAGTTTCTTAATTTAAATGTTTTAGTCATTTCTTTTCATACACTCTGTAAGCACCAATTCGAACTCTATAGAACCAATTTTAAACTATTTTATACATGCTATCAGTTTTTTTTACTTCAACTAGCTATCTTGATTGATTTCAAGTTTAGAATGGACCATAATATATTTGTCATGGTCTGTATATTTCTATATTCTTCTTCTTCTTCTTCTTATTATTATTATTAATATTAATATTATTAATGTTAATGTTAATATTAATATATTAATTCGTTTTTGGGGTAAATGCACCATATATTAATTATGCAATAATTCACTAATATACTTTGGAACTTTTCCATTTATGGCTTTAACACATGAACATTGAAGGTAATATGGTGTGATTTTTAAGCAGATGCACAGCTGCATTTGCACCACGTGAAGGCGAGACAGAATGGACTGATTTGCACTGCAGTAATCATGTCACGTCATGACATAAATGCATGCATTTTTGCAGAAAAGAAAACAAGCGTTCAGCCTTGATTAAAATTCTATTGGATGACGAAGTCAGGATTAACAGGATAAAAGGTGACCTATATCAACCTAAAGCTTCCTTTTACTCTCTGGCCAGTTCCATGATGCATTGTGCACTCCTCTATTTTTAGAATGCTAAAAGCTCCAATATTGTATCTGACAACAAAGAAAAAAGTTTATGCTACAATAGGTTATGGAAAGTCCTGTATTGGTGCTTGGGTGTAACTTCTGCATACAGAGCAGGCACGTGTCAGTATGTCTCAGACCTGTCACACACAAATCATTTGGTACAAATGTCACACATAACACATCAAGGGTGAAGACAAGTAGACCAACAGAATTAAACGCTGTGCTATTAGGCATTCCAAAGCATGAGAAGACATTTGATACAGTAAACAAACACAAAACTTCAAAGCTTGTTTAAAGCATCTTAACCGGAAGGCTGAGGTTTTGCTAGGTCAGACCTAAAGAGTGGTGAAAATATTGAAAATTTTGGGGTAAATGCACCATTTTGCACAGTTCAAAACAGAAACAGTAACAGCTAAAGACTGGGCATAATATGACACAGAAAGTGGTTCTCATAGTTTTTAATCCTGTTTACCTTCCTCTTACCAAATGACCAAATTAACAGGATAACTCTGGTACCCTTTTCTGTGATATAACAAAGGTATGATTGTTTGTCTGTTTTGTCTGTCACTTGTGTACACTGTGTACTCTACTGATTCAGCATATCAGACTTTCAGATCATATCTCTGTGCTTCTACCCAATGATTTGCTTAGGATCATATTCACATTTTGTAATTTGTTTTCACTTTTCCATTGCAAGATATGGGTGAGAGTCTTCTGTGACCTGCCTGCTTGTGTTATTATTTTTTCCCAGTGTTTAACTGTAGTGACTGTTCATGTTATTTCTGTAACACAGAAGGCCCATGGCCTAAAGCACCCACTGAAAGGACCCATTGTAAACAGGTAACAGGTGCTAATGAGAAATGCCACCTAATCATTAACTCATTTGTGCATTTGTGTTAGGTGACACCCAAGAGCACCGACTTTTGTGAAAACCTTCTCTTGAAAGCCTTGTGGCAAGGAAAACATTTTACCTGGATTTGTGCAAGTTTATCTCAATATAAGGGCACCTTCACATTGTTTTTGACCACATGGGCATCCAATAGGAAACTATGAAATGATTCAGTATGGAATGGGCTTTATGATTCACAGCTAAAGAAGGTATTTGTGTTCCTGTACAGTTAAAGTATGTACATGTAGTTTCCATGAAGTTTGCTTGTTACCAAAACATAAACTGACTGCCCGGAAACTTTGTTCATAGTTCTGATATATTTTTTGCAACAAAAACGAGTTTGTTAAAATATGCAGTGTCTCTTATAACAGTAATGTTAAAAAATGAAAGCATGACAAAGGAATTCGCTAGACTCAACTGTGTGGTCAAAGGGTAGATAGCTCCACCCAAAGCAGTTTGGTTGATTGTGCTACGTGAACGCTGACACACTCAACGCAGAACCATAACAGGAAAATGATGGCAACAAAGCGACAAGTCAATGCAGCATTGAGTCAACGCAGAACCACAAATCAGCCAGAGAGCTCTGTCTGGGGATAAAAGGGTTTCTCTCTGACATAAATACAAGCAGCATAATGATGGTTGTAGATGCCTCATAATGGCATTTTTCAAAGAGCTGACGAACACGTTGAATGACAGTACAAGGAAAAGGCCAGACCATGGTAGATTTAAAGCAAGGGGGAGTGTGCAGAACTTGTGCACCTGGGATGCGAGTGTGGTGGGCGGGGTGTTTAAAAAAACATGTGGTCGGACAACCCTAGGCACCCATGTCATAGACAGCCTATGGCAACTACACCCTTTCACGCTGGGTAGGAAACTGAAGAGCACCACTTGGCTGAAGCCTGCGCTAACCAGGGGCATGTGTGACATTCTTTCTTCACAAAAACATAAAAGACAATTCTGGAACTTTAAATATTTGATTAATTGTGATTAACATAAATTTTCAATTGTGATTAATTGGAGTAATTTTTTCAACCGACTAATTGTCCTTCAAATTGAGCACTGCCATTTACAGGACAAAGAATTTTAGTGAGAGTCTAATGCCTTAATTTATGCTTTAACTTCAAAATATCATGGTGGCTACAACCCTGGAAAATGGGAGATCAATGAAAAGCCCAGTCAACTGATTAGTACACTCTTAAAGGAGAAATCTTGAGTGAGCCAATCAATAGCCCTGTTGTTCATGGTCACGGAATGCTGTCTATAGGAAAAAGAAAATTTTATACACAATAGACCAAATAATTAACCCGGCAGCTAATGTTAACTGAAAGCTGCCAATTTGCCACTAAGTCTATGTCGCATAAATTTTCTCATTCTTTTTGTTACTGACAGCAATTGACGTCAAAGAACAGGGCTTTGGATTAATTCACACTGAGAGGGAGGGAGCGATTTTTTTTCACATTCCACACACACACAGCCAGCTATGATGCTTTCTGCACTGTCTTGTCTCTGCAAATATCATCAGAATCATTGACCTGATTGGTTGTGGGTCTGTCTGATGGCATAAATGCATTTTGATCTATGTCTGTTGATTCCTTAGTGGGAGATGATGTCCAAGTATCCTGACCAAGATTGTACTAATCGGTTGCAAAACTCAGGCTCTAGCCTAGGTAAACACCTGGTTGGACTACTAGCGAATTGTGGGTCTGTTCCCAAGCTAAGTTAGAAGCATAACAATGACATAAATACAGTGTTTCAACGTTATTTAATTTACAATGGCAAGAGATTACTAGGCTAAAAGTGTTTTCATCAACCAACAACTTGTTAGGCCTATATAAGGCCTATTTTACTCATGACAATGGTTGTTTAGGCCTATAATAAACTCCTACAGCATGTTGGCCTACACTCTATGATTTCAACCCACTGTACCGTGAACGTTAGCTCACATCACATCGTTGAAGATGGTAAAAATAGCATATGTGGATTTTCTACGTCAATATAGAAAGTGATTTTGGTGTCCTCATGTAGATTTGCGTCATGACATGGCTTAGAGGCAAGCTTCCAGCAGCAGTAAAGGCATTCAGATCTCGTGTGTTCGTCTTCGGGTAGCCTCATTTAGCATTGGCTTTACTGTCAATGGTTTAAAAGCAATGCGTGACAGACGTCTGCCTGCACTGTAAGCCACTGCACGTATGTGAAAGCACCTATGAAGACAGACATAAATAACAACTACACCCAGTCCACTCACCTCAGTTTGTCAACAGGATGTTAAACGCATTTTCATGTTGTTTATTCAAGCACATCTCCAGATCTCTGTGCTTCTACCCAATGATTTGCTTAGGATCATATTCACATTTTGTAATTTGTTTTCACTTTTCCATTGCAAGATATGGGTGAGAGTCTTCTGTGACCTGCCTGCTTGTGTTATTATTTTTTCCCAGTGTTTAACTGTAGTGACTGTTCATGTTATTTCTGTTATCTCTAATCATTAACTCATTTGTGCATTTGTGTTAGGTGACACCCAAGAGCACCGACTTTTGTGAAAACCTTCTCTTGAAAGCCTTGTGGCAAGGAAAACATTTTACCTGGATTTGTACAAGTTTATCTCAATATAAGGGCACCTTCACATTGTTTTTGACCACATGGGCATCCAATAGGAAACTATGAAATGATTCAGTATGGAATGGGCTTTATGATTCACAGCTAAAGAAGGTATTTGTGTTCCTGTACAGTTAAAGTATGTACATGTAGTTTCCATGAAGTTTGCTTGTTACCAAAACATAAACTGACTGCCCGGAAACTTTGTTCATAGTTCTGATATATTTTTTGCAACAACAACGAGTTTGTTAAAATATGCAGTGTCTCTTATAACAGTAATGTTAAAAAAATGAAAGCATGACAAAGGAATTCGCTAGACTCAACTGTGTGGTCAAAGGGTAGATAGCTCCACCCAAAGCAGTTTGGTTGATTGTGCTACGTGAACGCTGACACACTCAACGCAGAACCATAACAGGAAAATGATGGCAACAAAGCGACAAGTCAATGCAGCATTGAGTCAACACAGAACCACAAATCAGCCAGAGAGCTCTGTCTGGGGATAAAAGGGTTTCTCTCTGACATAAATACAAGCAGCATAATGATGGTTGTAGATGCCTCATAATGGCATTTTTCAAAGAGCTGACGAACACGTTGAATGACAGTACAAGGAAAAGGCCAGACCATGGTAGATTTAAAGCAAGGGGAGTGTGCAGAACTCGTGCACCTGGGATGCGAGTGTGGTGGGCGGGGTGTTTAAAAAAACATGTGGTCGGACAACCCTAGGCACCCCTGTCATAGACAGCCTATGGCAACTACACCCTTTCACGCTGGGTAGGAAACTGAGGAGCACCACTTGGCTGAAGCCTGCGCTAACCAGGGCCATGTGTGACATTCTTTCTTCACAAAAACATAAAAGACAATTCTGGAACTTTAAATATTTGATTAATTGTGATTAACATAAATTTTCAATTGTGATTAATCTGAGTAATTTTTTCAACCGACTAATTGTCCTTCAAATTGAGCACTGCCATTTACAGGACAAAGAATTTTAGTGAGAGTCTAATGCCTTAATTTATGCTTTAACTTCAAAATATCATGGTGGCTACAACCCTGGAAAATGGGAGATCAATGAAAAGCCCAGTCAACTGATTAGTACACTCTTAAAGGAGAAATCTTGAGTGAGCCAATCAATAGCCCTGTTGTTCATGGTCACGGAATGCTGTCTATAGGAAAAAGAAAATTTTATACACAATAGACCAAATAATTAACCCAGCAGCTAATGTTAACTGAAAGCTGCCAATTTGCCACTAAGTCTATGTCGCATAAATTTTCTCATTCTTTTTGTTACTGACAGCAATTGACGTCAAAGAACAGGGCTTTGGATTAATTCACACTGAGAGGGAGGGAGCGATTTTTTTTCACATTCCACACACACACAGCCAGCTATGATGCTTTCTGCACTGTCTTGTCTCTGCAAATATCATCAGAATCATTGACCTGATTGGTTGTGGGTCTGTCTGATGGCATAAATGCATTTTGATCTATGTCTGTTGATTCCTTAGTGGGAGATGATGTCCAAGTATCCTGACCAAGATTGTACTAATCGGTTGCAAAACTCAGGCTCTAGCCTAGGTAAACACCTGGTTGGACTACTAGCGAATTGTGGGTCTGTTCCCAAGCTAAGTTAGAAGCATAACAATGACATAAATACAGTGTTTCAACGTTATTTAATTTACAATGGCGAGAGATTACTAGGCTAAAAGTGTTTTCATCAACCAACAACTTGTTAGGCCTATATAAGGCCTATTTTACTCATGACAATGGTTGTTTAGGCCTATAATAAACTCCTACAGCATGTTGGCCTACACTCTATGATTTCAACCCACTGTACCGTGAACGTTAGCTCACATCACATCGTTGAAGATGGTAAAAATAGCATATGTGGATTTTCTACGTCAATATAGAAAGTGATTCTGGTGTCCTCATGTAGATTTGCGTCATGACATGGCTTAGAGGCAAGCTTCCAGCAGCAGTAAAGGCATTCAGATCTCGTGTGTTCGTCTTCGGGTAGCCTCATTCAGCATTGGCTTTACTGTCAATGGTTTAAAAGCAATGCGTGACAGACGTCTGCCTGCACTGTAAGCCACTGCACGTATGTGAAAGCACCTATGAAGACAGACATAAATAACAACTACACCTAGTCCACTCACCTCAGTTTGTCAACAGGATGTTACACGCATTTTCATGTTGTTTATTCAAGCACATCTCCAGATGAAGTGTCGGGAATTTTGTAGAAACAAGTAATATATGTATGTGTGTATACAGACATAGGATAGAGCATGCAGCAGAGTGTTGTGCTATAAAAAGAAAGTGTAACTGCCAGCAAGAGAGTAGTATGCAGACTGGTAGGCTCCTTTCTGAAAACTGTGTTGAAACCATGTTTAGAGCCTCATCGTAAAAGGACAGAGACTGAGGTCTTGCGTAGGATTGGCTCAGTGCCAGCTACATCATCTACTAGCAGGAGTACTTAAGATAGATAGATAAGGTGTAAGGTTAGAATGGTTACAATGGTTAGTAAGATCAGAATGGTTACAATGGTTAGAAAGATCAGAGTGGTTAGAATGGTTGAGGATTACCACTGTTATAACCATTCTCTCGGTGAACGCAATAAAGACTTGGTTGAACAAGACAAACTTCTCTGCATTTTGGGTTTTTCCAAGAAACTTCTCCACAGAAGCTAAAGCTACTGATGTGATGCAGGGGTCTCCAAAAGTTTTTCTATAAGGCCCAGATACTTTTTTTGTAGAGGAGAGGGGCTTGATGCTAGCCTGGCAATAAAACCAGACCCTCGTTCTACACTCTTGTTTCGTACAGAGGGTCTGGACATGCAGTAGTGAGATTCGATTGCTTGCTTGAGGTGTTTAAGTTTAAAAATTTGGGCTCAGCCCCTGACTGATAGCTTGCCTTGATTGATAGCATTCTAGTGTTGCATTCACAACGCCTCCCTCTGCTCACTGATTGGACAGGTTAAAATGCCTCCTGAGACAATGAGCTGAATGGGATCAAATCCAAATTAGAACTGTAGGGAGACAATAATCAACCGAAGTTCTAGGAAGGCATGGCCAGACTAACTTGGTGCTTGATAAAATGATATGGGCCACAATGATACCAGTATTATTGTGAAGATTTTATTTAAATTTTATATATGTTTATCATGACCCATGACAGCTTAGTCAGTGATAGATTATTTTATTATGTACTAGACAAGTGGGAATTACTCTTCAAGAGATATTATAATTATTATAATCATTGCTGTTGAAATCAAATGGTGGAACAGTAGAAACTTAACTTTGTCACAAGGTCAAAAATAGCCAACAATGCTTACCCATTGGGAATCGTTCAAACATGCAAAAATCGTAATGACTTACAGTTGGAGTTGTACAGTACAGTTGGAAGTGTGTAGGCTTTGAGAGGTTAGATATATCTGAAAGACAGGTAGATTTGATACAGGGATTATAAAGCTCATAAACTCTAGAAAAAATGACCACGGTGTCCTCAGTGGCAGCTGGGAAAACTGGAAGTGCCCTACTTCAATGCTACCATGATTATCATAGCTCAGCATAGCCTAGCAAGGGTATGCTACGATTAGGGTATTACCACATTAACAGCAGCCTAACTTTTTAGTGTTAGTCCATAGCAGGTAGGCCTATCGTTCTGTGTGTGGATGTTTGTGTGCTGCTGTTGTGCATGTGAGAGGGGGTTGGTGTGGGGATGGGGTGATTTGTTGTGTCTCCACCAAAACCCTGACAAGATGTTGCTGTAGGCATTATGTCATTATGTGTCATTATGTCTTCCTCGGGTTAAATCAGATTTTTAAAAAGGCTTAGCTTAATCTGTGGAACAGTTTGGCTGAGGCGCTATACGCCCAATGTTTTTTTTTTTTTTTTTTTGTCAGTGTTTATTCCTTGGGTGTGGAATTCTTAAGTGTTTGCTGCATGGGCTATGTACCTTAGGGAGCTAGATCACAGAATCTGTGAACTCCTTTGATAATATTGAAAATTTGCTTAGCTCTGAGGTATTCTAGACATGACAAACATTAGCCTATTACACATTAAAAAAAGGAAATCAAATGGAAATGATTGAGTTTTTCAAAACAAAAAGCACGTACACACATCCCACTAAACAAAAAGGATTAAACCCAAGATTCAATTTATTGAGGTTTATTGTAAAAAAAGGCGGTACAGGAAGCATGTTCTCTGCAAATCATTTACTCAAAGTAACTTTATTTACATTTACATTTACATTTACATTTAGGCATTTAGCAGACGCTTTTATCCAAAGCGACTTACAAAAGAGGATAACATTCAAGCTACAACACAATGAACTAACAAGGAGTGCATATTGCTAACATAGAATCTGCGCTGTTTTAAGTTGAAAGTGCAATAGTGTAACACAATGTAGAGAAATTAAATTATTAAGTGCATTCTCAAAGTTTACACCAGGAGATATTCTTGGAAGAGCTTAGTCTTCACGAGTTTCTTGAAGGTGGAGAGGGTATCAGTTGATCTGGTAGCACTTGGGAGGTCATTCCACCAGCGCGGAACCAGATATGAGAAGAGTCTGGACCGACCTGCACAAGGTGTTGGCCGTGCTAGAAAACGTTCCTTAGAGGAGCGTAGTGGTCGTCGGGTGACATAGGGCTTCAGAAGAGAATTCAAGTAGATGGGAGCAGAGCCATCATTCACCCTGTAGGCCAACATAAGTGCCTTGAATTTAATGCGAGCAGCCAAGGGCAGCCAGTGAAGTTCAATGAACAGAGGTGTGACATGTGCCCTTTTTGGCTGGTTAAAGACCAGACGTGCAGCTGCATTCTGGATCATCTGTAGCGGTCTCACTGCACAGGCTGGTAGGCCTGATAGGAGGACATTGCAGTAGTCAAGACGAGAGATAACCAGGGTCTGAACCAGGAGCTGGGTTGCATGTTGGGTTAGGTACGGCCTGATCTTCCTTATGTTGAATAGGGAAAAACGGCACGACCGAGCCACAGAGGCAACGTGATCTGCAAAGGTCAGTTGGTCATCGATCATGACACCTAGGTTTCTTGCCACTTTGGTGGGAGGAACAGACAGGGAGTCGATCTTGATACTGATGTCGTGATGTATGGCTTGTTTGGCTGGGAGGACCAGCAGTTCAGTTTTGGAGAGATTTAGTTGGAGGTGATGTCCTTTCATCCATGCAGATATATCGGAGAGACAGTCCGAGATCCGTGACGACACCGTGGAGTCGTCCGGCGGAAAGGACAGATAGAACTGGGTATCATCCGCATAGCAGTGGTAAGAGAAGCCATGGGAGTGGATGATTGAGCCCAGCGAGGTGATGTACAGTGCGAAGAGAAGGGGCCCCAGCACAGATCCTTGGGGTACTCCTGTGGTGAGTTGGTGAAGTGCCGATGTCTGTCCTAGCCACGATACGTTGAACGACCGTCCAGTAAGATAGGACTTGAACCAAGAGTGCACTGTGCCATCAATCCCAATGTTGGTCAGCTTGTCCAGTAGGATGCTGTGGTTGACCGTGTCAAATGCTGCTGATAGGTCCAGCAGGATGAGCACTGAGGACTGACCTGCCGCTCTGGCCTCTTTTAGTGCTTCCGTCACAGACAGAAGCGCCGTTTCAGTGGAGTGGCCACTTCTGAAGCCGGATTGGTTGGAGTCGAGGAGGTTGTTCTGAGTGAGAAATCCTGTGACCTGTTTAAAGACAGCTCGTTCAATGGCTTTGGAAAGGAAGGGAAGAAGAGAGACAGGCCGGTAGTTCTCCACTTGAGTGGGAGCGAGGGATGGTTTTTTGAGCAATGGTGTTACCTGGGCTTGTTTGAAGGCAGTGGGAAATGTACCCCTAGTTAGTGACGCATTGACCACATGTGTGGTTGCTGTCACAATTGTGGGGGTTATGGCCTGAAGAAGGGTTGTTGGGATAGGATCCAGAAGACAAGAGGTAGGCCGGCTGTCTGTGAGAAGCTTAGACACCTCTGTCTCGGAGAGAGGAGTGAAAGAAGAAAAGGAAGCAGTTGGTGTAGAGAGGCTAGGAGAAGGAACCTGTGTAGATTGGTTTGAGAACTGACTACTAATAGCTGCAACTTTGTTAGTGAAGAATGCAGCAAAAGTGTCAGCTGTGAGGTTAGTTGGAGGAGGTGGAGGAGGTGGGTTTAGTAAAGATTTAAAGGTGGAAAAGAGTTTCTTGGTGTCCGTGGCGTTGTTAATCTTGTCATGATAGAAAGCCTTTTTCGCAGCAGTGACACTGGATGAGAAGGAAGATAGTAGTACTTGGAATTGTGCTAGATCGGCCGAATTCTTAGTTTTGTGCCATTTCCTTTCAGCAGCTCTGAGGTTAGTGCGCATTGACCGAAGTGAGTCATTAAGCCACGCATGAGACTGGGTGGGTCGTGCGGGTCTGGTAGACAGAGGGCACACACGATCCAAGCAGAATCTCAGCGTAGAACAGAGTGACTCTGTGGCGTCATCAACCTCAAAAGAAGAGAAACTTCTAGACGGTGGTAGAGCAGACGCCACCAAGGAGGAAAAGTGAGTAGGAGATAGATTCCGGAGATTGCGACGGACAGAGACAGAGGGAGTAGGAGCAGATGGTTGCTGACAGAGGGAAACCTTGAACTGAATAAAGTAATGGTCAGATAGATGTAGAGGAGTAACTGTCTGTAAAGTAGCGGCGCACTTCCTGGTGAAAATGAGATCAAGTTCCTTACCGGCTTTGTGAGTCGGAGGGCTGTGAACCCGCTGTAGCTCAAAGGAGTCCATCAGAGATAGGAATTCTGCTTTATACTTCTGAGATGCCCCAGTTATAACTGAACGTCAAAGGAAACACATCTGCCATAACCACAAGCCATCAGATGGTCACAAACTGTGAAACAAAGAAACCACAAGGTAGCCGAGGCAACTTTTAGCACAGCTCACACACAGTAATTCAAAGGCCTCTTCAAAAAAGACGTTAGTGTAGCAGAATGCATTCGAGGAACAATGACATTAAGTAAACGTAATTAAAGATAACCTCACATTTGACCTCACAATAGAGGAACAGTTTGGCTGAGGCGCTATACGCCCAATGTTTTTTTTTTTTTTTTTTTTTGTCAGTGTTTATTCCTTGGGTGTGGAATTCTTAAGTGTTTGCTGCATGGGCTATGTACCTTAGGGAGCTAGATCACAGAATCTGTGAACTCCTTTGATAATGTTGAAAATTTGCTTAGCTCTGAGGTATTCTAGACATGACAAACATTAGCCTATTACACATTAAAAAAAGGAAATCAAATGGAAATGATTGAGTTTTTCAAAACAAAAAGCACGTACACACATCCCACTAAACAAAAAGGATTAAACCCAAGATTCAATTTATTGAGGTTTATTGTAAAAAAAGGCGGTACAGGAAGCATGTTCTCTGCAAATCATTTACTCAAAGTAACTTTATACTTCTGAGATGCCCCAGTTATAACTGAACGTCAAAGGAAACACATCTGCCATAACCACAAGCCATCAGATGGTCACAAACTGTGAAACAAACAAAGAAACCACAAGGTAGCCGAGGCAACTTTTAGCACAGCTCACACACAGTAATTCAAAGGCCTCTTCAAAAAAGACGTTAGTGTAGCAGAATGCATTTGAGGAACAATGACATTAAGTAAACGTAATTAAAGATAACCTCACATTTGACCTCACAATAGAGGTCAAATGTAAGGACAAAATAGCCTAATAATTAAATAAAAAATATAAATTCCACAAACCCTTTATGATTTGATTCTGGCTTAAATCATAACATTTCACATTGTCATAGAACAGAGCAATTAAGTTAATAGCTTATTAAAGAAAGAAGAGTACAACAAACAAACAAACAAAAAACAATATAAATATTGTTGTCTCTTGCCTCCCTCTAGAGGCCTAGCTGTGACACTTAGGCAACTTATTCTAATATTCATTGAGTATCAGCAGCCTGCCTCAATAATAATAATAATAATAAAATAAAATATATATTTTTCTTTTTTTTCTAGGATTATCATAGCATCCTCCTGCACATTCTGCACTACTTCCCCTCCACACACACGCACACACACACACACACACACACACCCTAAATGGCGCACATAATATGATTTTTCTTTGTATTTTTATAATGTATGCGTGTCATGTGTATGCCACGTTGTAGAAGTTTACTAGAAGGATACTAGACTTTCCTATGGGATAATAAAAGTATCTATCTATCTATCTATCTATCTGTCTGTCTGTCTGTCTGACTGTCTGTCTGTCTACCTATCTATCTATCTATCATTATTTATTTATTTCTTTTTGGAGGACTACTGTAGGGGGAGGGTGGCTCTACCTCTGAGCTACCTCTGGTGAACATAAACTTAAGCAGTGATGACGTCATCCACGCCGCTCAGCCGATGAGACGAGGCTGCAGGGACTGCCCACCCAGCATGGCGGGGGGTAAACTGCAACATGGTCTTACTGAATAACAATGTGACGACAGAAATTAGCCACAGGAAGGAATGACTTCCTAAGGAAATGCTGTTTTTGAGGCTGGAGTATTTTCTGGAGCTTCTGTAGATTAAGATAATGTGCAAATTTTACCTTCCTGGCTTTTGTTGTTTTTGCTTTTTTTTTTGATAGCTCAGCCTGATCCTGTCTTTAAAGCAACAGTTTGCAAACACCAAATTATTGTTGTTACTGTTTTATTAATTATAATTTAATTTATGATCTTGTTATAGATCTTTCTATGAACTTAATATGAAAAATATGTTAGTTGTATATAGTATTATTGGTATTAATAATAGTATTGTGCAGACAGGGCTGTTAATGTTGCATTCCCATTTCCGCTATGGCCTCATGTCACTTGGGGCCCCCCTCCCTTAGGCCACTGGTTTAACTTTTGAGACCCACACATTAACCGTGTATAGTCTGAAATGCTCTTCTGCAGTTCTGCAATGGCAGTGCACAGACACACTCTATAAACTATAAATGCACAATTGACTAGTTCTCCCATCAGATTGCTTAAGATTGAGCACTGGCGATAAGCATGATTGGTCAGGTAGCTAGGCGTGGTCCTGGGGTGCAAACAGTGGAGATCACGTGCAAGTGATGTTCACTGGCACCCCCATTTGGATAAGGGGGAATGACCCTAAGTCTACAGTGAAATGGAGGAGAGAGGGGAGGAGGAAGGAAGCTTTGAAACGCTGGGGTGCGGGACGGAGTGGACAGGTAAGGAGGGTTAAATCTCCCACAAACCAAAATGGGTTGAGTGATGACTGTCAGTCAGTCCTTTGGGCTCATTCCGAACTATGTTTGACAAACCACATTAATGTGGGGCTACACCAAGCACACAACTGAAGTGTTCTGATTGCAGAGCCCGTGCTGCAAAAATGTGCTTATACTGCAGTCAGTGGAAATTGGCTTCATTAGCTATGACAGGAATTTTTTATTTTAAATTGTAGTCTGACTATAACACACAGCACCCAAGTACACATATAGTAACACAGTCTGTCATATTGACCAGAGCATGTTTAATTGACAATAATTTACACAATAATAAACATTCATGACTGGATTTGCAAAAGATCCTCCAGTGTGTATACCAGTGCACATACTTCCAGCCACCACTATTTTTTTTTTCACATTTCCGGTGTTCCAGAGCAGTATCCCTTTAGGTTCCACATGCTGTGTGTGTGTGTGTGTGTGTGTGTGTGTGAATGTGTGAGAGAGAGTCTGTATAAAATTTGGAATATGTAAACATTCCAAAAGAAGAAAATGTGTTTGAGCAGTGCATCCTGTGTGTTTGTGTATGTGTGCGTGGGCGTGTGCATGTGTGTCTGTGTCTGTATGTGTGCGTGTGTAGGTGTTCATGTGTGCTTGTGTAAACATGTGCGTGCAAGTCCAACAGTGTCCGTGTACACCCTACAGAGTATCCTCCTGTGGTGTAGTTTCCGAAGGAAATGCACCCCCGCTAGACTGACATTTACCTCCTCCTCTTCCTCTCCTACTCAACCTTCAGCCCAGATCAGCTGCTGGTTACACAACCCCCATCTGCACAGAGTCACTGACATTGCTATAGAGATTCTGCTCTAGCAGATGCCCTAAAGGAGATAACATTTATGTTAGCTGCAGATTTTCAACTCTGTTAAAGAATGTTTGTCTACATTTTATACAGTTGTGTGTGTCATGTTGATCTGACTTGTGTTTCTTTGAGAGGTAGGATCCTTAGAGAGGCAGTGTTTTTGCGGCATTAAAATATAATATGCTATAATATACAAACATTTATCATAAAAGAATGTTCAGACTTAACTGGCACATACTGAATTTTCAGAACTACTTTAACCACTTCCTTTTGATGGTACAGATAAGAGTTGGTCACATTCTCTGAACAGCAGGCATGTACAAAAAAACAGAAATGTTTTGAATCTCACTATGTATTTCCTATTTGTGTTGTGTTTGTGTTAGTGTCATTCGTGTGTGTGTGTGTGTGTGTGTGTGTGTGTGTGTGTCTGTTTTTGCATGTGCATGTGTCTTTTAACCTTTTCATTCTTCCTGGACATACAAGAACAAGAAGCATCACTGACTTCTGCTTTCCTCTTCAGCTGACTTGAAAATGGAAACTGGCAGACGCAGCAATGGGGGTATCGTGCCTCTGTCAGTCTCTTTTGGTGCTGTCAGGCATGACTAAAATCACAGTTAAAGTTTTCGTTTCCCCTCTTCCCTCTCCCTCTGTCCATGTGTCGCTCCAACTCCTTCATCTCCTCTTTTACACGTCCAGTCCTCTCCATTTTCTTTTGTCCTTTTTTCTCTCTTTCCATAAAAACTCTCAGAGCAGTCACATTCCCCTTTTTTCTGTCTGGCAGTCTGGCATGAGTCTTTTCTCAATGTCTGTCCCCAAGCCGCCCCTTTCCACTCTCCGCCTCCACACATTCATATGTTGCTGATGCTCACTCCATTGGAGAAGGAGCCCCTCCTCATTGGCTCGTGATTAGGCCGCGTCCAGCAGGGCAGCTTCTGCAGCAGCGACTCACGGAAGGTTCGGCACATGAGAAAGTAGATGATGGGGTCCAGGCACACATTGAGTGACGCAAGGAAGAGCGTGGCCTCCTTGCACTGGAAGAGGATGTAGAGGCTGGCCTGGGAGAAGCCGTAGCTGGGCTTCTGGCTCAGCGTGTAGGGCACGCGGCACACGTGGTACGGCACGAAGCAGATGAAGAAGACGGCCAGGATGCTAAGGATGCTACGGTTGGACTTGCGGCGCACCTGCTGGTTGCCGCCACTGCCACGCCCCATACGCCGATAGGAGCGATAAACGCGCAAGGCGATGGAGGCGTAGCAGAAGGCCAGTAGCAGCAGCGTGGCCCAGAAGACGCCCACGACCAGCAGACTGGAGACGCGATGCCACTCCACGCCCAGCTCGCTCTTGAGCTTCATGCAGTTCCACTGGCTCTCGGGCGGCAGCGGCTTGTTGCTCAGGAAGGAGTTGGGAAGCATGCAGAGCAGCAGCAGCATCCAGGCCAGCACAGAGAGCGCCCGGGCGAAGTGAACGTGCCGCAGTAGTGCGGAGCATGAGGGCACGGAGCAGAGGGAGCCCACCGAGGGCAAGGAGGAGGAGGAGATGGTGGTGGAAGACGAGGAGGAATGGACGATCTTGACGTATCGCTCCAGGCTGATGAGGCCCATGAAGAGGATGCCGGCATACATGCTCAGGTAGAAGACCACCGCGTGTAGCGGCAAGTCACCTCTTCAGGGTCCGACCGCCTAGGCCAGCCTCGCTGGCGATTCGCCATGGGAAGGTTAGAAGCATTAGCAGGTCGGCCACCACCATGTTTTTCAGGTAGACAATGAGCGCAGATGAGCTGGGCATGCGGAAGAAGATGCAGGCGGCCAGGCCATTTAGGACCAGTCCCACCACACAGATGAGTAGGTAGAGGACTGGCAGCACCTGCCGTGTGAAGACACTGCTGAGGTCTGTCTGGTTACCGCTGGGACTAGTGCCGTTTGGGAAACCCATGCCTGAAGACATGGTCAAGGGAAAGAAGGGACAGTTGCACGTTAAGTCTGCCTCCACAAAAACATTTCTGCTCCCCAAAAATGCTCAGTTTCAGCTTCAGCTTATGCTTCACTTCAGTTGATTCAATAGAACTATAATATAAATATAAATATAAAGGCAGAGAACAGTGTACAAAAATGTGTCAATCAAAACCACGTATTAACAAAACTAACTAAGTAAAAGTATTAGTCTGTGGCTGAAAAGCAAAGATTGTGGGTTGGGCTACCATCAAGCCCAAGTCAAGTCTTATACACTTCCATATACATATACATTTCAGCCTTATGCACTGTCTATCTATCTATATATCTATCTATCTATATCTCTATATATATATATATATATATATTATATATATGTATCACGGGGATTCAAGTGGTGCCACTTTAAGATACATAGAGAGACATTTAGAGACGGGCTACATTTAGTGCACTTAGGCTACATTTACTGAAATTAGGCTATATCTTTTGTTACCATTAATTATATATTTCTTGTTGCATAATATCTCTTGTTAAAGTCTAGGCAGATATTACCGACAAACCAAATGACAGACTCAATTTTTGAAGAGTACAACTTTCTATGTGAATTTTATGTTAACACTCACATTACCAATCCTAACCCTCAACCTAAATAAAAACCTTTCCATGAGGACATAATTAACTGCTGTGTTATGGTAAAGTGAATTTTCCAAAACAAACGTTGTGAGAATTGAAATGCCTGAGAGCTGTTAGCACCGACCTTATGAGAAGCCTGGATGATGAGGCAGGGATGTTTGATTGACCCAGAATGTTGAATATCTCCTCGACGCTCCCCTGAGTATGACTCCCTCAAGCAGTCAGCTAAGAAAGCACTGTGCAGTCTTCCAATTAAGGTCCCAGAAGAAATTTTAGCCGTGTGAAATGGTCAAGAAAAGTGAGTTCAAATTCATGAATTTCACATATTGTTCAGGTTTATGAATAATATTACATTCACTAAAGTTTTTCACTGCAAACTCTCTCTTCATACCAGCTGCTCTAAAGAACTCTGATCAGCTATCCTGCTCCCTTATATCTGCCCCCCCCCCCCCCCCCCCCTTCTGACCTCCCCCTCCCTCGCTTCTCATCTCTTGGACAGGAAGTGAAAAATGCTCTCTTTCTTTCCACGCATCTGTCTGTCACAATTTTTTTTGTCACTTTTTTTCTCCAATCAACTCCCTCACCGCTCCACACTCATCTTCTCTGTAAAGGTATTGCTGAAAGAGTAAACAATAAATTGCTTGTTGGACTATTACTATGTGCTGTTGTGTATTTCTCTCCATTGATGTTAAAAGACAATTTATGTCACGTCACCATTACTTTTTTTCTTTTAGTTCTGTATTTCTTCACAGTTTTCTTTTTTGTCTTTCACTTTCTAACTTGCCTTGACTTCTCTCTTCCCATTTGCATTGCATTTACAGCAATCATTCATATTGCCCTGTCATGTTGATCATCAAGGGAGGAGTTTCTCACTCTTTTTTCATTTCGTCAGAAATTGTTACAGCTTATTGGAAGTCCTGGCTCTGCAGTAAAGTCTGACTAACATGTGGAAGTCAAAGCCACATGATATCTCACCCCATAACCCACAACACTGCTGCACTGAAGCACCTGCAGACCATGGCCCACATACAATGCTTTATAACAGTCCAATGAACGCCCTTCATGGCTGTTTTGAAGCAGGTTCAGTATCCTTGTCATTTTGGTTGGTTGTTTTTTTGTTGTTTGACATTTTCTGAGAATTTAAGATAAAAGAAAAACCTACACTTTGCAGTTTTTAATGTTTTAACATGTCAGAAAAAGACACCATATACGCCACTGTTTGCTACATCTGACATTTTCATCAACCAACACAACTGGTAGCCCTACTCTTTGAGCTTTCAGGAAATCAAATCAATTCACAATTAAAACCATTTTATGAAACATTACCCACGTGTATCTGATTACAGTGAGCAGGTCATGTGGAAGAAAAAGGTTCAATCTGGCTCAAGCTATCAGGCTGAATGAGAGTGGAGGAGGTTCATTCACTCCTTGAGATGAGGCCACACATTGTGTGAAGTGAGAGAGCAGGAAGCAGAGAGGATCTTACAGGTGCACTCTTTCTTTGTAAGGAGGATCTGAAATGAGAAAAGAGGAATGGACTGCAGGCCAGACAGAGTTCAGAAAACTGTGTTATCATTTCATTTGTTGACATGAAACTTTACGCCATAAAGATTGGTTGCTAACAAGAAGAAGAAGAAAAAAAACAGCTATAGCAAAGCCTATAATCAGGCAGAGTTGGTTTGCATTACTCAGTAGAATCAGTTTTGCTGTATGTAGGTGAACTTAGACTGCTGATATAAGATCTTATATATATATATATATATATATAGATATTAATATATATATAGATCTTAAGCGGAGCATGAGACACAGATGGGGTGGGGAGAGATGAGACTGAGAGGAAAGAAGAATCTAAAGAGTCACCGGAAGAGGAGATATGGAGGGGGGCTGGGGGGACAGAAAGGAGGGGAAATAAGGGAGACAAAACAAGGGCCCAAAAGAGGGTGGAAAAATGTGTGTCTGTGTGAAGATATGGCAAACTTGCCACCTGCAGACCACTTATGGTACTTTAATGTTAATCAGACCTTTTTTTAACTATCACAGATTCACAGGAGCACTGCATCAAAACAAGCAAGATAAGAGGAAGCACAAACAACATATTTTCACCTCAGATTTTAAAATGATAGTGGTTGAAAAACAGTGGTTTTCAAGTCCATTTAGGGTTATATGTGCACTGCAGTTTTTACACAGCATGCACTCAGTACTGCACCTCTCAGAGTGCATATCAATAATTCAGATGATACACAATAATCATAAAAGCTTGGCAGCTAAAACTGTTGATAAAAATGCATCTGCCAGTCTGCATTAAGGTTCATTACATTAACACTATGATAGGATATAGTACTGCATGTTTTGTTTTTATGAGGCTGACATCTCCATGTGTCCCATCCACCAAGACCAGTGTTGTACACACTTTCCATCAACTAGTTCAAAGTTCTGTTCATACACAAAACAATATGAATACCGTAAATTCACAATTGAGAGCTAGTTCACATTTAGTTTGTTTATTAAAAGTGAGTGAGTATTTATTTGCTTATCCTTTTGGCTTAACCATCTTCCTAATCAGATACTATTAGATACTATGTGTATACCTGTTTCATTCTTTACAACAACCCTACCAAGATTTTATCTGGACCTAAACAGTAATTCAGAATCTCATAACAAACTTGAATAAACTGAAGTTCACATTTAACATGGATTTTTATTAACTATATAGGCCTATTGACGAGAAGACATGAAAAATTTTACATGTTTTTTTTTATGAGGCTGACATCTCCATGTATCCCATGCACCAAGACCAGTGTTGCACATACTTTCCATGAACTAATTCAAAGTTCTGTTCATACACAAACAAAAACAAAACAAATGTTCTTGTTTAAATTGTTTTTTTAAATTACTTCATTGTACACAGCACAAGACACTCCATTCTCAGTGCAGGGTAGGTTTATGAATAAGGGTCAACAGAGGAGACTTTTGCATTCACTAGAGCGTCTCTGATAATGACACTGGGAATTAAATTGAACTTATTGAAATGATCAGCACCATTCTGATGCTGGTGCTCCATCAGTAATACTCCATTACAGTTTGTCTGGAGTCACTTAACTATTTAGGTAGTGTTTGTGTTTTTGTTGCTGTTTCTGTTTAATGCACTTTGAGGCAATCGATTGAAAGATGGTCTAGAAATATTAATGCATTTGGGAAGTCTGATTAATTATTCTATATATACAAAATGTTATCACAATATTGACACAGGAGGGGTGGGCATGTCTGTCCAACTGTGCCCCTGACTTACATGTAAGTTACATGAGGCAGCCAGGAGGTGGTGATAATGAGCTCTGTACACAAATTTATGAGCCCAACGGTAAAATTGAAACTCAAAGTTAAAAAAGCACAATCTTAATGGTGGCTCTAGGACTATAATTACAGAAATAATGGACATATTTATGATGGACTGAAGGAGCATTTATTATTCCGCAGGTCGCTCACACAACTGAATCAGTGACTTTCATTTTGTTCACTCATGCGTTCAACAGGCATAAATACACATTTGTAAATATTAAAATATATATTAAATAAAACATATATATGTATCAAAACAGTGTAAAGTGCAAAGTGCAAAAAGAAAGAAATTACAATTTTTACATGAAAGGAATACACAGCAAGAAATTGCTACATCCATGCACAAAAGACACCAAAAACATTTTTCCTGAAAGCTGATCCTTCGGCCAACACTAACCCTTTACTCTTCTGTATTATTTTACACACACTGCAAGCTTATCTAAATAGAAATCTAGATGTCGAAACACTCATGTGTGAGAATGTGTCTGAAATCTTAAAGACCCAACAACAGTAAAGTGAATCACAGCCATGAGATGATACCTCATATTCTCTGGTGTAGAAGGATATGATATCATGCTCTGGGAATGCATCTTGTCAGACCTCAAGTGATCTCTTCAGGCTGGTGTAACCTAAAAAGAGAGTAACATGGATGTTTATTTACTATTTATTGACAAAAAGACAGGAAAAATTACAACAAACAATTTTACACTCACACACCACCCCAGTTAGGCAAAACAAACAAGAGTGCAAAAAAAGTGTTTGCCAATGCTACCTCGTTTATGCCAAAGCTAGGCCCACAGAGCACGCCCAGTAGAGAGTTGATGATGTTGATGGTGCATAGGATGGCCTGGATTCCGCTCATCACCATGAGAACGCTAAAGAGGGACACATTCCACAGCACCACCCTGTGGGGTTCCACACAGGCTGAGGCCCAGTAGTCTGGCTCATAGAGGTAGAGTTTCTCGGTGTTTGGGGCACTGTGACACACACACACACACACACACACACACACAAACACACACACAAGGTCATAAACAGACACTCACATGAATTTTCAGACCACTGAAAAAAGGAACAACAGAACTGCCTGTTGGCATGTCAAAGGGGTGATGTAACAGTCACACGACTGAAATAAAAGCAGCCATAGATGCATAGCCTATCTGCTGCTCTGCTGCCAATCTCTACTAGTTGTGGTTTGTGTATTAATTCAACAAATAAAGATGCAACTGAGCAAGATATCAAGCTGCAATTCAATTCAATTCAGAATAATATACACTGTGAAGTAACAGCAAATGCGTTATGGGCTTCAGTAAGATGGCCCAGTAATGATTATAATCCCACAGAGAAACCAGGTTAGTAATATTCCTGTACATGCTAAATACTAGCATTCTAGTCACTGATTCTAGTGTGGTATTGCTGGTTTCTTTTAGAGAACTCCACCTAGCATAACAAGATTTTTCAAAACTGGGATAAGGGCTTATCCAGGATATGGAAATCAGGATAAAGTGTTTAGATGCATAACTATACAATCAAGTTACAACAATTACACACTCATAACCAGGATACTGAAGTGCATGCAAACACAATGACTGAGATTAGTCTCACCTGCTGCTCATCCCCCAGAAGGGTGTGCCCCACACGGGCCCCTGGGTGCTGTTGTACAGGCACTGGGGTCCCTTGAACAGCCCCTTCCCACTGGTCAGGAAGCAGAAGCCAGCTGCAGCCAGAGCCACACAGGTGTATCCAACCTGACATATCATCTGCAAAAGAGTCAGAGGATAAGCCACCCACCTGAGCTGGCAACTAGGACAAATTGATTGAACAAAAGAAAATCTATAAAGTAAGCAGGGTTGATGTTACTGAAAAGTTCCACTGCAAAGTAATATTTCAAGCTACTGTAAAACCACACTGTTTTGGGGCAAGACTGGACTGCATGTGTCAAATATGTTACAAAGTATATATTTAAAGTTTAAAGTTAAATCTATAAATATATAACTGTTATATAAATAACAGTTGTACATATCAGAATATTGAAACTGGGCAGTGCTGAGAAATAGCAAATGAGGTCTCACCGCAGCTCTGAATCCACAGCATCCTTTCTTGGTGCTACTGGAAACAAACACTCGAGCAGCCACAAGGACCTTTGGAGAAAAGGAGAGAATTCACTATTATTCCACACAAAATATAAGCTACCACACAGTCCTTACAACATTTATAAACAAGCCAAGTAGTTTGCAGAACACACTGCCGTCATGAATCACCCAAAAAAAGCCTAGTCCAACAGATCCCATATAAATACTATAATCAATCAACTAGTACTGCAGTTGTAGGAAAAGCAACAAAAAGGTAAACATAACAAGCACATTTAGTTCCCCATGTTTGGTTACTGAGGTAGTTTGCAGAAATGAGATGAGACGCTAGTGATTTCCATATGAGGATAAAGTCTCTCACAGATGCGCACTTGAAGGTTGGCACTAAAGGACGCGCATATTTGGAGTTATGTTTTTGGCTCTATCCCAGAAAAAAACATAACTCCCTGTCACACACAGGACATCATACACTTGTGAAAACATCTGAGACATCCATTCTTCTCTCTGCCTCTCTCTTAAAAAAAATGCATTCTCACCAGAAGTCCCGAAGCCCATATCCCCGTTGACCAGCGGGCCTCAGAGGTTACATGGCCCTCTAGCAGGTATTTTGTTTGCAGGTCGGGGAAAAGAAGCAGCACGTTGGCCAACATACATATTATCGCCAAGGGGACCAGAGTGAAACCCACACACCGTGAGCACTGTGAAACGCACATTTTTTTTTTTGTGGATGTTGCAAAGACCAGAAATGCTCCAAGTGGCCCTCAGTGAGTACCCAGTATTTCACAACCTGTTAGGAGGTAAAAATTTTATTGAAAATGCATCCAAAACAACTGACTGACCAATTTACAGAAGTAGAAGATACAACAATAACACCACAGCTACTGAAATGAAAATGTTAGATGTTCAGTGAGGTTTTTTTTAAAAACTCCACGCTGCTCCACAAACACATATTGATGTTGATGTAATGTCCAATCTCATTAAGTAGCATTTTGTCACATATCAGACATTAAAAACGACATCAACCATTCTTGTCGAAGAATACCAGAATAGAATATAAAGCAAAAGAATGATTAATACCTGTGTGAAGTTTAGTCTTAAGACGCTTAGTTCTGCTGGATACACAAGGTCCTCTGAGCATGTGAGAGATGAGCACTGGTCCTTACCACTCCTTACTCAGGCCACATGAGGAAGCACCATTTGACATTGGCTTTATATATGGTTTCCACAGCACACTCCCATCACCCCACACTCACATACAGAGAGAGAGAGAGAGAGAGAAAGAGAGAAAGAGAATTAAGCAAACCAGGCAAAATAATACTTGGCATAAACCACTACTGAGATACAAGTCTACCAAATCTACACAGAACCATTTACATTTTTACATTTACATTTATGCATTTAGCAGACGCTTTTATCCAAAGCGACTTACAACTCATCAACTATCAATTGTTCAGGGCCAGTCTCCCCTAGAGCAACTTAAGGTTAAGTGCCTTGCTCAAGGGCACAACGGTGGCAGCCGGGATTCGAACCCACAACTTTTCAGGCTACTTACACGCTAGCCAGGTTCCTTAACCACTACGCTACCAGTGGTTATGGTTAAAGAACCATGCTTAAACCCACTATACTGTATCAATTTGACAAGCATGAATTCTGAATTCTGAGCTGACGAGTTGCCAGATTCCCTCTCAAGGCAAAACTGGAGTACTAGGCTATTTATCTGCTGGGTTTATGTCAGGGTGGGTGCTGTAACTTTGGATTACAGCGCTTCATTTTGGGTGCATGCACGGGGAAGTGAGTGTCCTGGGGGCCTAAATGCGTGGGAAGGAGGGCTGATTCAGAGCCAAAAAAAAAAATAATTTTAAAGACCAACAGAGGAAGAACATAGACTGAGTCACCCCGGGGACTGAGCAGAACCTCTTCCTATCTACTATAGATAGAGTACCATCCATACCAGGTAGATTGCCTAACAATACATGCTGATTTTCTCAATTCACATGTTGTGTAGTACTTCCAATTTTTGTAAATGTTTATTTAAAAAAACATCATCGGTTGTTCCATCATATCTAATCAATTAAAACAACAAAAAAAGTTTTGTTCTGACATTAATGAGATAATTTCATGCCAAAAGCATATAAAGCCAGCGGTTCCACCACTGGCTGAAATAAAAGCTCTCTATAGTGCGCTGGTATATTAGTCTCATGACTATGACAATTTCAGCCTGATTTCCTGTTTCATTGCTGTGATGTGCCCATGATACTTGTAAATGAACGCTAGTGTTTTACGTGCCACTTCTTTAAACCTTTCTTTTCTTCTCTCAACAAAACCATGTCTTTGCTGAATTTTGCACACTGGTGCAGTATCACGAGTAGATGTCACCTTGGAATTAATTACTGTCTGACCCATTATTGATGCCCTAAAAAAAACGATGCAGGTGACGCTTCTGTCTAAATAATTAAAAGTAATTTGCCCACAATTTCACAAGTTTGCATTTGTGTAGTCTGATAGCACACATACAGACAGACACACACAGGCACACTAGCAGTGTCTCGCACACACACACACGCACACACGTACACTCACACACACATGCTGTCACAACACAGTGATATGTAACATGACCAGTGCATATTAGCAGAAGTGTGGAAGTCACCAAATTATACTTTGGTGTTCCAGACATTCCTTCCCAAAGACTACGCAAACTCATGCATCATGCATATTTCACCTGTTATTGGCTTGTCATGCTGAGGTTTATGACCTTGTGGAGAATGAGGCAGAGAGTGGCTTTAAGGAACACATTTTTGAACATTTCTTTATGTTACAGGTTGGAGTTGAGAAAGAAGAATTTGAGAGGTGTGATTCATTTTCTTTGACCAGTACATGCAGCAGCGTGCAGTTGTGATAAGTTAAGGGCAACCAGACGCCTCTGATATTGACTGAAGAAAGAGAGAAAGAAAGTTTAGGGAAATGTCCCCAATTTTCATCTCAGTGGTCTGGACATCTTATCATAAATACCTTTATGCACTAGTTTGCTAATGTTTTAAGTGCTCCAGTTCTTCTATGGGCACAGTTGCAATTTCAGTCATCCCCAGAGGCAGTTCAGTAAATACTTCACAGCAAATGACACAACACCGCAGAAAATTGTTTTTGTAGATCTGCGCTCAGCTGTATGGGTGGTGGTTCTGGATTTAGCAATGCGTAATCATTCATCTTTAAAACTATTGCTAGTCACAGAATTGAAGTGTATAACTTGTGAACACACCCTCTCATCAGTAGTTGTTAAGTATCCAGTGGTCAGTCTTTCTACCACTTTCAGTCTTATCATTGTGTGACTAAACAACTGTGATAATTGTAGCCTATATTAGTCTGGGTAAGCATAGCCCCACAACAATCAAGACTGAGGTTTGGACCGGCAAGGAGTGATTGACCTCCCATTTCCAGGCACAAAATTTCAAGCGTATGCCAGCATGTATGCAAATGCATCTTCCAGCTAAGCAAATATTATAAATGCAGTTAATTAACTAATTTTAAAGGAAAATTTATGTCCATAGTCCATGTAGATGCCTTTTGCATTGCTTGATATGATTTAATATGAATCATATAATTGATTCCTGGGGTACTGGTGATTCAGACACGGGCTGCAACAGCCTTGTAGCCAGATGGACCTGGGGAGCAATTTTTAAATTTGCCAGTGGTGCAGCTGGGCTAATCCAGGGCAGTTTCATGATGATTTTTAACATGGTCATTTCATAGTGGGCCCACACAATCAGACATATGTGTGACACTGGTTAACCAACAGAGGCTGACGTATGAGAGGTTCAACCCATGTTGACTTTTGTCCCATGGGCTACATACCTCAAAGACCACAAAAGTCATGTCTGCATGACAAACAAGAACTTGAAACTGAAACACATGCATTGCTTTGTGCAATCACTTCTAGGCTCTAATTCCAGAGACATCAAAGCACTCTCCTGGCATACATTTTGAGAATGCACTTAACAACTTATACTTAATTTCTCTTTTATACTGCACTTTTTATTACACTTTCAACTCAAAATAGTGCAGTTCTATTTTAGCAATATGCACTCTTTGTTAGTTTCTTTATTGTGCTGTAGCTTGAATGTTATCCTCTTTTTGTAAGTCGCTTTGGATAAAAGCGTCCGCTAAATGCCTAAATGTAATGCAATGTAACTTGATCAATGTGAAGCAAATTCTGATAGTTGTAAATGCTCTCTACATATTGTGATCGCACGACTGACATTGCATAACATGTTGCAATGGCCTTATGAGCTTTTTATAGGTGTGAGGGTGCTTTATATGCAGCGATTTACACAGCTCAGATAAAAATGACACTTGTTTTACTAATTTGAGTAAGATGATGGTGCAACAACTCTGAATCACCACTTCTCTCTAATCATTGCAACACATTGTTCCCCTTTGCCAGCCACAGTTTCTACAGGCGGAAAGAGGACACAACTAATCTTGTAACGTCCCCTGGCAAGGGCCATTGCATGAGACACTAAAGATTGCATGACACAAAGGACTGCAGTCGTGAGGACCATGCCTTGTGAAGTGTCCCCACCCTGACTTATGACAGGCAGACATCACTAACCGAAGTTTTCTTTGTAAACCATCATGTGTTATCTGTGAAGATTCTCATTCATCCAGGTCATGGTAGTCAAAGTGCTAAGTTGTATTTTTAAGTTTCAGCTTTCATCCACAACTAAACATTCAGAACTGAAGAAGCCTTTTGGATGAAAGGTGAAACGTCTTCAAGCTCCAAAAAAGAAGTCCAGTTGCATAGCACTTTGACACAGATCAGATATGATGCCATTGTGGTTGGAAAGCACATAACCGCCTACTGTATTCAGACTTATCATGATGAACGTGCATCGTGTACATAGTTCGCCTGCAATCCAACTTTCTACTGCGAATTAAATCCAACTCTATTGATCCCTGTCAAGTAAGTTCAGCTAAACCAATCTGCAAAATGGAATTGTACAAGTCGGTTAGCCTGAGGCTATTGGTGACCACATGAGTCTTTCTGAAGACAGAGATAAACAATGAACTTTTAGACAAAAGCATGGCTTTACATATATATATATTCATATACAAATACGCATGCACAAATGACACATATGATCACTGATGTGTGAGCCTGGCCTAACTCATTTGCTTCCCGAGTCCATAATCATCTCTGATGAGTGTCATCCCTACCTCTTTCCGGCAGACTCCTGTCACCTTCCCTAAGACTGCAACCAACACTCCGGGAGGCTCATGCCAGGACCAACTTTCCATCCTAGAGACCCTTCCTAGATGCCCATGCCAGAACTGGCTTTATGACTGCCACCCTCTCAAAATGGCACTGTCAAATTAACCCTTATTATTACCCCCATGACCCATCTCAATCCTTGACTTAAACACTATGTCTGGCGACTACTACACTGTCCAGCCATAAATCTTGATAACCACCTATGGACTGACTACGATGTAATGTTATGGGATAATATTCTGGAACTATTATGATCCTTAGCTAAACCATGGACAACTTGTAATCTATCATGGTTACTACTGATTGTACCTTTCCTGCATGACCCCTGGCAGGATCTGATCTGCCCAAGGTTTCTTCCAAGACTAAGTTTTTCCTTGCCCCTGTTGCTCTTGGGTGCTCCTTCTGTAAAGCGCCATGTGACAATACTATTGTAAAAGGTGCTGTATAAATAAAATTTAATTGAATTGAAGGCTCTGTGGCTGGATGCCTAGGATAAGAGTCAGACAGATTTTAGGTCAGTGCTGTAGTCTCGTGGTGCAGGGGGTCTTACTCACGTAGCACGCGCCAACTTACGGCCTTCCCCCAAATTCAGGAAGCTGGGGCTGTTCAAAGAGTATTAAGCGTCCTTATATGGCTGTGGAAGGGAGAGAGGAACTCTGCACATGAGAGGGTTTTGTTTATGTATTTATTTTTCTCTGTCTCTGACACCTGCAAAGGGGAAGAATGCGCTGAAAATAAGTCAAGTCATTTTGGGACTGGATTTGTCTATAACACTCTATCCTACTTTCCTCCTGAGAGTCTAATTTTAAAACAGTGTCAACAGAGGACATGAAAGGTTCAGGGAGGAGACTTGTAAAATACACACACACAAAGACACACAAATATTATTCCATTCCTTTTAATTTTTTTATAATCAAAAACAAACGTTGGAGTAGATGACACATATTTCAACTAACGTAAAAAAAAATTATCCAAAAAAAAAAAAAAAACCTTTGCTATACCAGCCTATGTTTTAAAGCAAATGTTCATTAACAATGTCAACCATTCCACTTCAGTGAGTGGGGGATGATGGGCAAAAAAAAAAAAACTCAGAAAGATAAAACTTAAAAGGAGAAAGTGAATAAATTTTAAAAATTAGCAGCAGCGCAACTGCAGTCTGGCCAGTCTGACCATATCATATATCATAGGCTGAGAGAAATAAAGGAGAGAGAGAGAGAGAGAGAGAGAGAGAGAGAAATGTAGATACGGACATGTGAGTAATGAGTGTTCCACAGCAAGCCAATCAGCATGCTACGGCACTGCTTATCTGGCCCAGCTACTGAACAAGTCTGTAATGGTGATCTGCTTACCACCCTTATTCACCGGGCTGGTAGGAGAGCCAGCAGCAGCAGTGGGGGTGGCACTGGCGGAGGCCGGGGAGGCAGAAATCTTCCCAGCTCTAGTAGCAGGGGCAGCAGGTGGGGCCGACTGCCTTCTCTTAGGTGCCTTTCCCTGGTCTGCCTGGGGTCGCTTCTGCCTCCTGGCTGCCTGGTCCTTCCTCTGAATTGATGAGGAAGAAGAGGAGGAAGAAGAGGGGGAGGAGGAGGAGGAGGAGCAGGGGGTGATGGGGGGTGTCAGTGGCGTGGCCTTGTTCGAGCGATGTGGGGTCTTCTGGCGGAGCTGGTAGGGGTCAGTGGAGCTCTTGCTGCGGTCGGTGGCGCGGAGACGCTCCTCGCGGTCCAGCTCGCGCTGCAGCCTCAAGGCCAGCTGCCGGTCCTCCTCCTCCTGACGTCGACGCTCCTGCAATTCCTCCTCCTGCTGAGTCAGCTGCTGCAGCAGGCTGGGCCCCGGGGCCACTGACGTTGACGCCTCCGAGGGGGCCGCACAGGGCCGTTTGGGGGTCAGCACCCCAGGGGTCCCCTCAGCTCCCACCTCTTCCATCGCCTCACTCTTCCTTTTGGCCGAGGAGGAGGACAAGGTGCTCCTTTCAGGGCTCGTCATGTCCAAGATCTCAAAGTCGTTGGAGGATGAGAATGACAAGATGGAAGAAGGGGAGCATGGCGGAGAGAAGTTGTCTGGGAATTGCTCCCTGCTGCCGTGGGCCTGGGGGCCGTAGTAGTCCAGAGTGGGCAAGCTACGGCTGGCTGAGGAATTGCTCCTCGCTGGTGACAGCAGAGAGATCTCAAGGTCCCGGATGTTCTCCTGAGGGCCACAGTCATGCATTAAGACATGCATTAAAGCAGCTGATCATTCGTTTGGAATTAAGTTTAAAAAGACATCTACATTACATTTATGCTTTTAGCAAACACTTTTATCCAAAACGACATACATTTGACAACTATCACTTACATCAGGGCCAGTCTCCCTTAGAACAACTTAGGGTTAAGCGCCTTGATCAAGGGTACAATGGTGTCAGTGGGGATTCAAACCTACAATTTTCAGTCTACTAGCATGCCAGGTTCCTTAATCCAGGTTTCTAATTCCTTAATAAAAATATGCCACCACCGCACCAGAAACTGTCTACTATCTAGTAATATATATGTTATCAGACAGTAAGCTTGCTCAGATGAGACCGGTATCAGTATCAAAAAAAAGGATAAAAAGGAAAACCAACCTTATTGGCCAAAAGGCTTGATGTCTGACTGGAATCTGAGGCATTAGTGTGTCTATTTTGGACGAGACCAAAAAATCTGATGCAAACAAAACAAAGTGTTTAATTAAAAAAAAGTGAATATTAAAATTGAACTAAACTATAAATGTAGCAACAACAGAAATGTTTATTTTCTTTCCAAACTATGTTCAGTTGCACAACCAGCTTCTTTGATCTGTCTGAGTGAAAATGAAACAAATAAAACAAAATTGAAACACTTCCTTTCCCCCTTTACAACAAAGGTCAACTGCATAATCAGCTTCTTTCCAGGAATTGATCAGTTCTAATAACACCCACACCCACTTGATGGCCTGTAAACGAAACCATGAGCTTCTACAATAACACACGTTTGACACACTTCAAAAAGGGGAAAAAGCAGAAATAGCTAAGAAATGCATACATCTGAAAGCACACAGCTGTAATGAAGCTACTTCTTTCCAAGTAGTGTTTGGAGGTATGACACAGCACTTCACACTTCTTTTCCACTTGAATGTGCCATCACGGTAGTGTAGATCATACCCAGTGTTCAACCCTACCTGAATACTGCTGACAGCAGGCAAGGTATGACTTGCCAATAATTATGAAAACAACTTGATCAGAGTAGTCATGCACTGGTTTTATCTTTAATTACAAATACAGCACACCTTACACTTACACTTATGCATTTAGCAGACGCTTTTATCCAAAGCGACTTACAACTCATCAACTATCAATTGTTCAGGGCCCCCTAGAGCAACTTAGGGTTAAGTGCCTTGCTCAAGGACACAACGGTGGCAGCCGGGATTCGAACCCACAACTTTTCAGGCTACTTACACGCTAGCCAGGTTCCTTAACCACTACGCTACCACCACACCTCCTTTGCTTCACAGCACAGACGGTTGCCCTTTTTAAAAAACAATCTAGTTGGCAATTAATTTTTCAGGTGAATTCCATGGAAAAATAGATGAAAGTCTAGAAAACTGCTAAAATGCTTTCTGTAAATCACTGAGAAATAGTTAAGAAATGCCTCAAATAATGCTTTTTTTATGTCATTTGCCACGATTGAACGGTACTAGCTTAGTCATTCACCAAAGTGTTAAACAGAGAGTAACACAAGAAGAGCATTAACAGAAACAGTATAATGACATCCACAGACTCATGATTCACAGAACCACAAACCAATGTGTCAGGGTGAGGGCATATGGCTGTGATCAGGCCAAACTCACAGTCTTTGGGGTTTGTGGCTAGCTCATGCCCATTACATCAGTAGGCTCTGATTTTTTTGTATGGTCATATGTTACATGCCCCTCCCCCCCCCAAAAAAGCATTGTCCAAAATATGGAAGTGGGCAGCTGCAGTCCAGATTAGGGGTGTGGAACCATCAATGTGTTGCTCAGTGGTTGACAATAGGGTTTTTGGTGATGAAGGATAATAGCGGCTAATACGACAGTGGCCTCATGATGGCCATGTATGGACATTCCTGATCATGCGTATTAATCAGGCCATGGCTCCGATGTCATAGTCAGATAACTAAATGTGAGGTTACAAGTTTCACTTCCAATTCCTACTCAAGCTGTGGGAACTGTTATGAGGGCATCATCTCTCTCTTTCATAATCTCAGTGATTGTATGATGATACCATCTCAAAGCTTAGATTACACTGACCTGGTTCGCAAGCTGACCTAAGACAGCACGTTAAAGCCTAAAATTAAATGTAAAACATATTGAGTCTGCAAATTCCTGTATATTTTTTGAGTGCAACACTTGATATTGCTATGAAGCTTGCTTTACATACTTTCCAAGTAGTATATATATAATTACTCAGAAACAAAACAAATACATTTTAATATCCATGTCACTTTTTGTCCCAAATTTTGTGAATTGGGCCTAAGGTGAGAGAAAGTATAAGCATTTTAGCTTTTAGATTAGAAACGTTAATGTGCTTGCTGAAGACCATTCGCCCTCTAGGAGTCATTAACTGCAGAGCTAGCTTATGATCACATTGTACAAATATGCACTGACCATTTAACAACCCTGAAAGGAATAAGACAACATTTCTTCAACGTTACTCACTTCTGGATGTCGCCAGCAGAGGGTTTCTTCTTCTGTGGTGGGGAAATCTCAATAGGTCGAGAGTTCACATGAGAGACTGCATCAGAGTTCTAAGACAAAACAGGAAATAATTCACTTGAATAACAGTTCAATTACATCCACTTGCAGCAAAATCGAGATAGCCAGATTGTGCATTTAATTTATCAAAATCCACATTTCACAGTTGACGCGTATGATTTAATCTACAGTTCAGACACAACTACCAGTTAACAGTACTGCGTACAGACTGGTCCACTGTTACTGCCAGACTCCTACAGTCAGTTAGGATCCATTTAGTGCTACAATTGTTATTCTGTTTGTAGTGGGGGTTAGTTGTCCACTGAATGCTGCAGGACAAGCTGAGGCTCACCAGCTCCTGGCTGATCTGTCTGGCCAGCTGCTCATCCTGCTGCTGGCTCTCTTCCTGCTTCCTCCTCTCCTCGGCTAGCCGCTGCTCATCCTCAGCGAGCAGCCGTTGGATGTACTCCTCGCTGGCTCGCCGCTCTGCCTCCTCCTGGGCTTGCCGCTCCTTCTCCAGCTGGGGAGACAAAGAAATTGAACACCTTAGCTTGGGTTCTCTTCTCTTCGGTGATGTTCATATAAATGGTTCTCTGCATGTAACCTCAATTCACAATTAATTTCTACATTTACATTTACGCTTTTATCCAAAGCGACTTACATTTTGTCAACTATCAATTGTTCAGGGCCAGTCTCCCCTAGAGCAACTGAGGGTTAAGTGCCTTGCTCAAGGGCACAACAGTGGGATTCGAACCCACAACTTTTCAGGCTACTTGCACGCTAGACAGGGTCCATAACCACTATGCTACCACCACCACCATTTCTAGAACAGTTTCTAGAACATAAGGTCCTTTACCTTGCTAACCTCATCTTCATACTCCCTTCGCAGTTCTCCAGGCTGGCACACTTTGGGTGTTGCTATTTGTACTGTAGCCAAGGAGAGTATAAAAGAGAGAAGTCAGCTGCAACGCTACAGTCAAACATGCATGTTAATTGAGCATACTAAAGAGAGAATTAATCTGATGTTAAATAGCCACACACATGTGGGATAGTCATCGTCTTGTCCACTCAGTCGTCTTTGACAATGTTCAGGAAAGGCATTCTGGATGCGCTGCCACAGGTCCTTATTCACCAAGGTCTTGTTTCTGCTGTTTAGTCTGGCCCAAGTGGAAACGCGTTTGCGGCAAAGCGGGCAGCACATGTTGGCCTTATCCACCGTTTCCAGAAAGCAGGATTTGCAGAAGGTATGAGAGCAGGGAAGGGTCACTGGTTCCAAGAAAATCTCCAAACAGACTGGGCAAAGGCAATCTGACCTGGACAATCCGCCAGCGCCCTCCTTTGGTACTGCAAGCTCCACTTCAGACACGGGTGGCATTTCTCCGCTTTTACTAAATCACAGCACGACACGAATTATCGGAAGACACGTCTGTCTCTTTACCTATCCCATTGGAAAACCTGATGGGAGACAGATAGTCTTAGTTATTGAAAAAATCAACATGTGACAGTGACCAGGACAGTGCATGCGACTAACGGTAACGTTAGCCGATGTTAGCTGCTAATTTACTGTCAGTACCACTACATAGCATCTCAGAAACATACTGGAAAAGTAAACTTCTGTTCACAGACATTATAACATGATTCACTTATAAGGGTCAGTGCACTTACACAAGTAATATTTTAATGCCAAGCTTGTAAAGGGGTCTGCGCAACCTTATGTTTATTGCTATGGCTAATGTTAATTTAGCAGTTCTAGATTGTGAAATTACCTTTTGGAGATGCCTAAACGTTATGTCGTGTAAAATCCAGACAGGTGCATTTTGTACAATATCCTACTAAGAAACAATGGATAATCTAACAATACTCTCACATACTGTCTATTATAATAAATTAAGCACACGGCTAATGTTAGCAACTAAAGTTAGCGTGTTTTGCAATTTGTATTGATACTTTAATTCAGTTACAAGAACTGAAAGTTAAAGCCGCCATACCTCAATATAGTTTCATAACAACACTAAACCGTTTTATACAATTTCACATACAGCCTACATACCTCTGTATGGATCCCAAGTGGGAAAATCCCAGGTAAACAACAGCTTATTTAATGTTCTCCATCAGTCAGACTGAACAAGAAGCCCGCGTCATTGAATGTTAACTTCCGGGTCAGAATGACACAAACGTGTTAGATTCTATTTTATTAGATTCTATGCATTCTTGTATTAGATTAGTATTAGACTTCTTTTACTGTCTATGACTAGATTACGTCTAACTAATTGATCAATAACAAAGTCCTTCTCTGTCAATAATAAAACAGAAAGGATTGAAGCTGAGCAATATTAAAGATCTTTGATAAAGCATAGACCTGTGAGATATGATGTATTTATGTACTGACTGTTTGGTGATGTTGGCCTATACCAGATTTCTATTCTGTGTTGTTTGCCAATCTTATATTTTTCTGTAGACTTACAAAAGACTGTGACAAAGGCTGTGTTTTCATGAAAATTTTCAAATAAAGTGAGAAGAGAGGCCATGGTGCCTCTTCTCTGACTGATACGCCTATATGTTCCCCTTGACCCAAGACAAGTTCCATAGGTCAATCTGTCTCTGTATCTGTCATTATTGAGGCATCACTTCATCATAATAATCTTTCGTATTAGCGTTTGAGAGCTTGACTCTGGTTTGCATAAATTGAGACCCCCCCCATGTGAAAATAAAACACGTAAATAAACAAACGTGTGCCTTTTGCTCTGCTTTTACCCTCTCTGACCCAACTCTTGATCTAGCCAGCTTCACAGAAGATCAGAGCCCTGCTGAGAGAGACTGTTTGGCTGCTGAGATGAAGACTGATGTGGAGGTGGCGGACCTGAAGGCGAGGGGCATCTCTGATCTGAAGGAGATCGAGGCAAACTTCACTGCTCTTGAGTGGGACACAGAGCATCAGCAGCAGCTCCTGCTGGAGCAGAGAGAGGAACGTCAGATGCAGCTGATTGCTCTGGAGAGGAATCGCATACAGGAGCGAGAGGAGTGGGAGAGAGAGTAGAAAGAGAGACAGAGTGGAAAGAGATGTCTATGGTTGTCAGTAGAGGGAAACTGATGAAAGACATCAGAAACCATTAAAGCCCCACTGGTGGTAAAGAAGACCTGGGTTCTTGCTTTTCTAGATCACAAGATTTTTCACTGACGATGAGTATCAGTACATTTGACTCAAAAAGTTTATGACCTGTGCTTGTCTTCCTTCCGGGTGCTCTCAGCACCAGCAATGTCTCTAAAGACACCAAAGCCAATCAATTTGACCTGCCAGAGCTCATTGAGCTGGAAAAGTGGGTCAGGAAGGTCGAGGAAGTGAAACATCTGAAATCTCAGACCAAGGCTGAGAAAAAGGCAAGGAAGGTAGAGAGGCTCTGTGTGGTCTATTTGTTGGACTGTTTGGTAGCCATAGCCATTTCTGTAGTCATCAGCTATCCGTACTGTTACATGTTCAAGCAGAGTAAAGTACTGGAAAAAGGTATTGCTGAGTAGGCAACTGGTACCAAACACCAGGTACCGATGTCAGCACAGATATCAATTCAAACCCTCTAAGGCACCCAACCCAAGTCAGCAACAATTTACCGTTACATCACAACCTCCTTTCACTTTCCACTAGCAGTGTGTACTGTTGAGTGAACCATGTCTGTAATTATCTCCATCACAGAACTTATGAAAGATAAAAACAGAAGCTGTCAATCTTTCCTTTGTACAATTGTACCCTTCTGGTTTGACTCCAGAGCAGATGGCCATTGCCTCTGTCCCAAGGCCATTTGGCCTGAAGGTAACGTAGCCAGGAATAAATTCCAATAACTGAGTCCAGTTCAAATACATCATGTATTTTACATACTAATTTGTTCTATTTAGCCACTTTCAAACAACAAAGAATCTTCCTTGGTTATACCTCTTGAACTTGGGTCATAAAAGTTTGCCGTTGTTTGAGCATTTCATGATACGAATAGCTGGCCCATTATTGACCCTCTATGTTCCAGCTCCATACTTCATTGGGAAGTGCTTAAATATACAAGTGACGCAAGATGCATTAAAATACTGCTGGCAGTTGGGTTGGCCCGTTGAACCGCGGATCTGCCCAAGGTTTTTTCCTATACTAAACTACCACAAGGGAGTTCTTCCTTGCCCCTGTTGCTCTTGGGTGCTCCTTGCAGTAAAGCGCCATGAGAAAATGCTGCTTTAGAAGGCGCTGTATAAATGTATAAATTTAATTGAATTGATATTACACATCTTTGTTGCCAAAGTATTGTCTGTGAAAACAATCATTCCTTGCACTTGAAGAGGTGATAAAGGTTTCTTCCAGAGTGACAGAAATGTTGCCTCTGTGTGGTTATCGTAGGATGGAAACACTGCGCCACTGTTCTACCAGCGTGTTGTTGGGAGCGTGCCAAACAGACATATCATCGTCCTTGATGTCATAGTAACCAGGATTCTGTTAAGCATGGAAACAGGTTGAGAGATCAGCAGTCATTCCATCAGCAATAGATCTCTGTGATTTAAATTTTTTTTTTATTGAAATTAATTTAGTAGAACTTGATTTAGCACAATAACAATGTTAATAGAATACAATCATAACCCCTATGGCTGATGTTTGTTTTGAACTAGCTGAGTACTGTTGAATGGCACTGAAAATTACCACAGGGCCATAAACACATGAATTCTTCCAGTATGTTACCGTAAATGTGTTCTTTTATCCCTCTCCAGTTCAATTCAGATACTGTAACTACCTCCTTCCTCAACTACAGCTGATGTTTTCGCTTGAACTCATCCCTTCCCCAGATACATCTCTTATAAAATTGTGTTTATTCCATTTCAGTTTGATGCTTCATGTTCACACAAACATCTGTCTTAGGGCTCTTTGGGTTCTTTCTTTGTTGAGCCTATGACAGTGTTATTTGTCACATTCTTAATGCCAAGTACATGCTCAAATATGTTGTAGATTGTCTTGCAATACATTTCTGGTGCTAGTAAGATTCCATGGAACTATTATTAGGTTCTGTGACTCCTTGATGTTCCTGGAAGATTCCATGGAACTGTAATTAGGTTCTGTGACTCCTTGATGTTTCTTCCAGGAGCAAGTTCCAGTTTTGAACATTGTCTTAATCATTCTGTGCTAATTGTCACTGTTGTTTGGTGTGTGTCTAAGTGCGTATGTGTTTGTGTGTGTATGTGTGTGTCAGGCCTGCGATGAACAATAAAAAAGTCTGGCCATGACTGACAGACCAGGCTCAATCCTCCAGGGCGAAATCAGTGGCTGTCTTTCAAAACGGCCTCTGCACACAATAGGATATCGCTACGACCAATCACAGCCATCTGAGTTGTTTTTTCTGTACCATCAAGACTAAGAAATTGTCTGCATATACTATCCTGTGAATATCTTGGCTATATGAGTCAATGTGTGTGTGTGAGAGAGAGAGAGAGAAAAAAAGAGATTGAGAGAGAGAGAGATTGAGAGAGAGAAAGAGAGAGAGACTTTTCACCTGTCACAGCAGGGGCCACACTGAGTGGTGTCTTTTTGTGCTGTTGCAGTTTACTGAGGAACTGTCCATGATTTGTTGTTTGTGGAGGAGCTTGGGCAGCACGGGGCAGTGGGAGGAATGGGAGTCCTCTTGAGGCTGCTGTTAGCATGGAGACTGGTGCGTCTGATCTCCTCAGCAAGGTACAAGACCTCCTGCAGGAGTTCCTCATGAGTCTTGTGCGCCTCCTGCTGGCCACTCAGGGTTTTTACAAGTTTCCCACATGCTTCCCCTCTACTTTAGCCTGCTTCTTCCGAATAGGTTTGGTTCAACGCAAGACACCTGCTCAGTGCTGTATTAGCCCGCAAACATTCCGCATTTCCTCGGAAATGCAATCTAGCTATAGGAATTATAGGATAATATTAAATCATATTTAGCATTTGGTCGTAACTGAACAGTGTAGGTTAATCCAAACATATTTAATTAATTTAATAAATTGGGTGAATTGCTTATGAATGATATACCCAAACAAGTTGGGACCCAGTTGACATGTGGCTATCGTAATCGTATTACATGCTGTAACCTTTCAGATCAGTAAACCAACCAATGCAATGTAAAATTTCTGACTCAATTCCTATGTGATGAGATTAAGTCACAAAAACATCGATCTGCCACTGCTGTGGTGGCCACAGCCTGCAGTACTTGGGCCCTAAGAATAATATAAAAACAATAAATGAACAAAATGTGCTGTCATGTTTTCACACAACATTATAGTCTAGCCTACCCTCCTGTTGTGTTCTAGTCTAATTTGGCAAGATCACCTTTTTTGTCTCTCAAAAATGTAGTTAATTTAATCTGATGGTCTTGGGCTCTTGGGTTTTAAGTTGATTCAGAAGTCGGCACCGACTATTTTGACTAGAACATAGTAAACATGAAATGAATACAATAGGAGGGTTATATAGTGTATCTAAGCCATATGTTGAAATAACAGAGTGCAGTCTTTACATGGCTGTTTTTATTTTGTCCACATTTTGAATCTATTATACTAGAAAAACAAAATGTGTATCCCAAAGGTACCACATTATACCATTATACTGGCATTGTTTGGCATATTGCTTCACAACAACAACAAGAAAAAAGAAGACACATAGCATAAAATGATGTTAGTAGAGCCACATTTTGTTTTTTTTTCCCAAAAAACTTGTTTAAACTGCAAAACACATAATAAATTAATAAATTAATTCACAAGCAATCCACAGTTGGATAGAAATGCTTTACAGTAGTAGCAATAGAATAGGTAAAAATGTACACTGCATGAAAGTCAATTCAGTAAAACGCTTGCAACAGATTTTTTCTTAAAATCCTGCCAAGACAGCCAGTCTCAACACACTTTATCATACAATATATCCTAACACAACACATACACAATTTATTCACTTACAAGAACTCTCGTGAAACAACAAATTACATACCAAGGTATTTTTTTCGAATGGATATTAAGTAAAATACTTAAGTATACGCTCGTTGTTTTCCATAAGTTACAGTCTGTTCAGAGGGTCTATCAGTGCAATTTTACAGATTCTGTACTCTGGGGGCCAGTGATCAGCCATAGAATCAATGACGATGGGTAACTCTCCTTAATCATCCAACCCAGCCTGTCAGTCCTGGAAATTATGGATGTTTCTGCTGGGCTCAGCAGAGTTTTTCCCCAGCCATCATATTCATTGACTGTCTTCTTTTGCTGAACTTCACAACAGTTGATTCCTCTACAGACTCATCCATCATCCAGACTGGATAATAAGCCATTTGGAGATTTCAGTCCACCTTCATCTACTGGATTCGATTGAAATAAAACTGAGTTGCCTTGGCCAGTACAAAGAGTTAAGAGGATCACTGTTGTCACCATATAACATATTGGATTGTATTTCCCTGTGGTTTTCAACATTCCTACAATTCAGAAAGTGATTGCAATCAATAGTCTGTTTGAACAACACTGACTGGAGCTCATGAAGATTTTGACACACCTCCAAAGAAACTGCTGTCACTGTTGTATTAGACCTTAAACTTTAAGAAATAATGTCATATTTCACACGTTTTCCATTATAGCTCTGCCGCCTATCTTGCATCAACTGAACGACCAACTGTAGTCACAGTAATCACATTAATTAATGTATAGTAAACACAAATCCAGGTTGGCTGGTCTTGTACTCAGGGAGCTGGAGAAGTTTAAGGAAGTACATCTGTTTCATTAATCTGCCATCTTCTAGTGTCTGTAGCAGTGACTATGATGTTTACAAATGCACTGCAAGGCACATTTCCAGTGGAAAAGCATCTCTTAGCCTTAATAACTGGCTGTGTTTATCCATACGGTAACCCATACAGCCTATTCACCAAACCAACAGAATGTTGAGGAAAAAAAACAATAACAAATGAAAATAATAAGGAATGCATATACCCGTGGCTCCTGTTAAAAAGAATGCAATTCTACAGTGAACATATCACGTTATAACAGCCATTTTGCCACAGATTTATTCGGACTACATCTACATGGCTTCACGAAAGAAGAGCAATGACACACGGTCACTCATGCAGAGAGTATTACTAGATGCACTCTGTAGTGGGTCCCTGCATGCTTGCCATTCCATGTGGTTTATATACTGTTGGGATGGTACTGAGAGCCAGATGGTCGAGCTGTTCACTGCAGGAGATTAGATAGGCATTAGCTGGTTCGTCTGCATGACATCATTCAACCAGAAATCCACCTGCTCACACAAACTGCAGGTGAGAGGTTTTCAAACAGGCTTGCCCCCCCTCTCCTCTGTATTTATGCACTTACAGTAAACAACACAGATTCAACCCTACAAAAAACGTTGCGTGTTTACACACCTTGCACTGTCACAGATATATCAAGGCCTTAAACTGCATCTCAAGATGTAGACTGAGAGAAACTGTACAGATTAGGGGTAGATTTTGGGAGAGACGTCAAATTATTGCTGAAGCTTCAAACTGAGCGACTTAACCTTCTAGGCTGTAGTTGTGATGTTTCTTGGGTTGTTTGGGGGCAAACTAGAGCTATAGGGAACTAAACTGGGTCTGCAACTGAGCGACTTAACCTTCTAGGCTGTTGTTGTGATGTTTCTTGGGTTGTTTGGGGGCAAACTAGAGCTATAGGGAACTAAACTGGGTCTGCAACTGAGCGACTTAACCTTCTAGGCTGTTGTTGTGATGTTTCTTGGGTTGTTTGGGGGCAAACTAGAGCTATAGGGAACTAAACTGGGTCTGCAAAGCTCAGCTACAGTGGTGCACTGAAGGAAAACTCACAAACGAGTGTTCTTTAAACCAAAACACAAATGTATCTTGGCATTCTTGCTGAGTCGCATGTTCAATAAAAGAGGGACATAAAGTAATTACACTTCCTATCTGCTCCTTTTGAAATCAATGTGCTCTGTCAAATAGCAATGCGATTTGACTGGCACGGCATCAATATAGACTCCCTTGACACGGGAAAGAGGAGGTCTTCATATGATGTGCTGAGCTAAGCTTCTGTCATTATTATTGATGCTGTAGAATAAATATATATTTCTCCAATGCACGCATGATGTGTTGTTTTCTTTCCTCCTCTGCAGAGGCTGTGGCATTGAGTGTGTGTGCTGTGTTTACAGAGTGGTTCTTTGCTTTCGAAATGCTTGTGGATGATGAGGGCAAACTCAGCTTTTGGGAGGCTGAGGGATGAGGGTTGTTTGCACGAGTCCATCATTCAATGGTTGGAGTCCCTCGCCCTTGCTGTCCAGCCTCTAGTGCTGAGGCCTTTGCAAAAATGTGTCCAACCACAAGAAAGGTAGAGGAATGGAAAGAGGAAGAGAAGGAAGAAGAGGACGAGGAAAACATGATGAAGTGTTAGCTATGGCTTATGAGTCCAGTCAACCTTAACCCCTCTAGAAGTCATCGTTCCTCCAGCTTCTCCTCTTTGTCTCTCGCTCAGATCCTGCTGTCCCAGCAACAGTGCTTTCCTGAAAGGCGTCAGAGGAGGAGGAGGAGGAGGAGGAGGAAGAAGAATAGGATGAGGGAAGGCATGCTCTGTCCTGCAGCTTTGCAGGGTGTGTGTGTTTGTGTGTGTGTAAGTGTGTGTGCGTGTGTGTGTGTGTGTGAGAGAGAGAGTGTGATGGGTGGAGGCTACTGTCAGGACTTGACTCCTTTGGGGGGTTCAGTGGACTGCCGGACATCTGTCCACTCCTGCATGGTATTCTGAAGGGCTTGGGTCTTGTCTTTGTCCACCTGGACATAGTCCACCTTCTCATCAGATGTGACAGAGGAGGTAGAGGGCTATAGGGAGGAACAGGTATAGTGAGGTGAAAAGGTGCAAATGTTTAGGGAAATTACATTCAGATTTGCTTCTAATTAAATGCTGCTGCAAGCTTAACCTCAATTAATCTATAATATTCCTCCATATATATACATAGAAATATGAGGTCTGGAGACTTGGATACACAATGTTGATTTGAATTCTAGTCCCTACCTCTCAATTTCTTTCTCTGCAATTGGACTACTATTAGGATTACAAAGCCAATGATGCAATTTTAAATCTCATCATCTACATCACCTCAACAATAAACTGTTCTCTCTCTCTCTCTCTGTCTGGTTAAGCCCTATGTGTCTACCATCTACTCTCTTGTGTGTCTAAGGATTTACTTCTTCTATTACGGTAGGAAATGAGTGTAGTTCTTCTGAGCATTGAGCCTGTTTTTAAACTTCCCCAAAACGCATGAATAAACTCATATAAAATTACATTGTTTTTCTCACTCCCCCTATTTTCCCTTTGACTCTGGGGAAATCTGGGAAAAGACTTTGCTGGTGATTCTTCATTTTTTTGGTCTCTATCACAACGGCAGCAGAACTCATTTCCCTCTGGATATTATTTAAAGCAAACATAACAAAAACAAAGCACTACAGCTGTTGTGTTGCAGCTATTACCTTTCTGTGAGGGCTGGGGGATCCTGGCTGGAAGTCCAGCGCCAGGTAGTCTACATTCCCACACTTCCTAGCGGCAGGGCTGCTGGTACCGCTCACTGCTGGTGAGGTAGACGCTGGGTTTTGCTGAGGAAGAAGAGGAGGGGAGGAGGAACAGTGACGAGAGGTCAGAGTCAGGGGTGCAGTGGGCATTGGGCGCAGGGGTACGGAGTCGCCCCACTTCTTGGAACAGATCATTTATGTAGGCTATTTCTCATTTTTTAAAATACTAGGCAGTCGTTTACAATATTATATCACCTAGCCCCATTAAAAAAAATCTCCACTACATCTCTGGGAGAGGTGTGTTTGTGTGTGTGTGTGTGTGTTGAGTTTGTGTGCTAGGGTGGGGTAAAAAAAAGGCTTCTGAAGAAGACACATATATTTGTTTGTATTCAAAATTCTTCAAAATGAGGGTTAATTTTGCTCATGGAGGCCAATGTATAAATACTCTCCAAGATGAATCTCAATCTGTCTCTAAGCCACACGCATATGTTTGCTTACTGGGGTGTTAAATTGCTACAGCACCAGCAGCAAATACAGAACAAATACATAAACAAACTCTAAATTTTATAACATCAGCCAGCAGTGTGGAATGTACAGACCCATATAAACAGAAAAAATGCACTTTGCAAACCAAAGGGGAAACATATGGTCATTAGGAACAGGCTATGGGTAAACTGACTGTTTATGTAAGTAAAAGTATGGGATCCTTTGCTGTTGTTAAGGCATATTTCAATGTGATTCAACAACACAGAGAATTGGTAGCAAAATTTCCCCTGTTGGCCCTGAGGAGAGGGGTGATGTGACTGTGTGACTGTGTGTGTGTGTGTGTGTGTGTGTGTGTGTGTGAAGGTGAAGGTGAAGGTGAAGTTGAGCCTCACCATGGCCACGTAGTTCTCCTCGCTATCTGCGGAGTCAGTGCTGGTGATGCTCTGAGTGGAGATGGGCCGACAGTGCTGAGAGGACATGGAATTCATCGCAGGCCTGACACACACAAACACACACACACACACACACACACACACACACACACACACACACACAGACGCCAAAAAACAGTGACAATTAGCACAGAATGATTAAAACAATCTAAAACTGGAACTTGCTCTTGGAAGAAACATCAAGGACAGTCACAGAACCCAACTACAGGTCGTCTATATACATTTACAACCACAACATTCAAGTGATGGTGACATTTCCTTCAGTTGCTATTTATTCATATATTTTGCCCAGAGCATGTGGAGCATTTGACTCCATAAGTATAATAATGAGTACTGAGTTGCTCACATTGGTCTGGTCCAAGACATGGTGATGGGACTCTTGAATGGCAGCTCATCGATGATGCCATTGCTCCTCAGGTCCAGAGGTGTTGGCTTTGCTGTTCAGAAAGACAAAAATCAAGACAGAGTCGATCAACACGATGCTCCATCCTTATCCACGGAAGATACTGTATGTCAGCTAATCAGGATCAACGGATTCCTGTGTCTGTACGGAATGTTCCAGCACACACTCACAGGTGCCCGACTCACTCTTCCTGTTGGGCTTGAGGTTGCGGTTGATGGGAGGCGGCGTGACATCACTTAGGCGGCCCGGCCGGTGAGAGAGGGACGCCGTGCTGCCCTTCCTGGCCGGCAGCGTGGCTGAGAAGCCCGGGAAGTCAAAGTGGTGTGGGCCGGGGCTCATGGGGATGTAGATGTTCTTGGGGCTGTCGGCCTGGCTGGCGTTGAGCGGCGAGGAGCTGGGGTTCATAGGCACATAGTTGTCCTCCGAGTCGCCGCTGTCAGAGCGTGTCAGAGGTGCTTTTGCTCTCTAGAAATGGAGCACAACACAAAGAGTGAATTCTCTGCTGGGTGGGCATTCAAGATTCATAGTTGAATATATGCAGCCTGTAGATCTATTCAGTGGGCTTAACGCTTCGTTTTTTTCACTGTTCAGATACAGCAGATCAATAAAAATGTTGGACACAAACATAAACTAACAAATAATGCTGTTTATTGGTTAATGTTTTTCAAACAAAAGGGAATGAACCAACTATTTTTTATCTATCCCATCATGAGCAGAATTAACGGTCCACCGCTCCACTCTGTAATCTTCCCATACATCCACTATTGTGGGTGCAGGATATCAAAGGAAGTGCTTTGAGTTACATGGGGACTATCACTGACACACTGATACTACACGCATGAGGATACAGATACAGGGAGGAGATCTGTTTCTTCCCCAGCATCTGCTACTGCTGATGAGGATGATGATGATGATGATGATGATGTATAGTGGCATACCAGATAGGAGCTGAAGCCATCGTTGACTGATTCCACAGACTGGCCTCCTGAATTGTTGAAGTAGATGGGCCGTTGGTGACTGTTGGTTTCAAAGGAAGAACCTGAGAAGAGTGAAGAGAAAGAGAGAGAGAGAGAGAGAAAGAGAGAAAGAGAAAGAAAGATAAGCATGATTGAGCCACCCACAAACTCATTCTCTAGTTCAGTTAAGTGTAATTCTAAACCCAGAGACCTAAAACAGCCCCTTCAGGGCAAAAGTCTAAAGAGGAAAGAGCACACTGACTACAAAGAGAAAAGAGAAAAAAGGTCAAAGTCTTGTGATCAGGGCTGGAATTCTGGCCACGGCAGGTTCCTGCACGGTACATTCCTGCATAAATTTTAATGCCAAAAACTGAACCCCCTCCGAAAGACAATAACTGAAGCTGGTGAGTCGTTACATAAAACGCCCCATTGCTTCCTAATAGGCCTTTCTGGGGATGGGGGGGGGGGAGAAACAGAAAACAGACACAGGTGTAGGGACAGACTGCCATGAGGGTAGATTAGGGTCAAAAGGTGACACCTCGGCTGGTGCCTCAGCAGGGTTTGGGCCGGGCCAGGCCCAGGTTAGCCACCGGCCACCAGGGGGAAGGGGGGATGGGGAAGTGCAATAGAGTCTGCTGCAGCTTTCCTCTCGTTCTCTCCCCTGGCTTTTTTTATTGCTTATCAGCCTGGAACGAGACATTCTGGTGCTGCTGCTGCCGGCTCGGCTTGAATTTCATTAGCCTCCCAGCAGAGCAACGTCTGCCAGATTGCCCCTTTGTTTTTTTCTCATCTGCAGCTACTGTGTGTGTGTCTGTGCCTGTGTGTGTGTGTGAGAGAGAGAGAGTGAGAGAGAGAGAGAGAAAGAGAGGGGAGGAGAAAGAGAGGGTATGTTAAAAAGATAAAGGTAGAGAAACAGAGAGAGGGCGGGAGATTGAGAGATGAATGAGAGAAAGAAAAATAGAGTGAGAAAAACAGACGGAGAATGAGAGAAGGAGAGTATACGTTGAAATAGGCAGAAAAACAGAAAGCAGGAGAAG